>CM053515.1:35214422-35472249 GCA_028627145.1 Eidolon dupreanum
ATTACATGGAAGCATCATTAGTCATTTAACTATGGATGTTTAGGTTGTTCCTCACCTTTTGCTAATGCAATAAAGAAGCTTTTGCACAAATGAATTTACACACGTGTGGCAATATCAATAAGTTGAGATCCTAGAAGCAGGCAAATTTGGGTTAAAATTTAAGCTGAAATTACCAAATTATCAAATGCACCAATTTACACCCACCAACCATGCTTCTGCCCATTTCCCCACCCCACTGACAACATAGTGAGTCCTCAGACTTTTTGATCTTTGAAAAATATTTTAACACTTTTTCACTTATTATGAATGGAGTTGAGCATCTTTTGTATTCTTTGTTAAAGTCATGAAATATAGCACATATACCAAGGAAGACATAAAACATATTTATACAGTAAAATGAATAATTAGGATTTAAACTCTCAGATAACCAAAAAGCACATCAGGAATTAAAACAGACCAGCACCCAGGACCCACTGCCACTTGTGTGCACCTTCTCCTGACTCCTCGCCCCTCCCCTGCCAACCACCTGATTTCTATGGTCCCATTCTTTTAGTGGTCACCCTCAAAATCATCACATGTCCTTAACTTAGTAAAGCGTGTGGTTAATCAATACCCTCATTGACACAAAGACCATGGAACAATTAAATATCATTTACTCCTATCCCTAGCTTATATATTATTACTGTCTTGCATACTTTAATTCTTTCTCTTTCCTCATGATTTCTAGGATCTTTTTGTGTATTAGGAAATCAGCTCTTTGTCAGTGATCTAAGTTGCAAATATTTCCTTCAGCTTGTTTTTTTTTTTTTAATTTCAGCTGTAGTTTTTTTTTTTTTTTTTTTTTTTTGCCATGCAGGATTTTCCAAAATGCATGTGTAGTAATTAAAGCAGACATGCAGGATGGACACCAGAATGAGATTAGCCCCAATCACAATAATCGTGGGCTTATGGCTAACTCTTCTGTTTTTCTTTTACATTAAAAATTTTTTTTTTGTATTTTGTATTGTATTTCTTTCTTTCAGAAAGAAAAATAGCAGATGGCATGAAAGCAGAGCTGTTCATCTATAAGAGGACTGCCCAGGGCCTCAAGGGCCTGGGATATCTATGAAGTCACTTTGCATTCAGGCCTGAGTGGGTTTGGCTCCTCCCACCCGGCTACTGCAGTCCCCGGGTTCTTGACCTCTCCCAGCATCTTCTCAGCTGTTTCTGGTCTCTAAGGGGTCTTTACTGTCAGTCTTCAATGTCCCGTGCTGCTGGCCTCTGCAAACTTGAACTTCTTCACCATGCTGCCCCTACACATGCCACCACCCCTAGTCCTCAGGGTTGCTCCTGAGACTTGAGCGACAAGAACTGGGCAGCCCCTTGATGCTGTGACCCCTCCCAAATAGCTGAAATAGCTGCAGGTGGCTTTAGTTGAAACTCTTATTTTTCTCTCTGTAACCTTTGTATTACCATGCTACAAGGAGTAGGTGCCTAGTAATTGCTTTTAGACTAAAGGTATAAGGGAATGAAGAGTTGGGGGTCCAAAGCAGGAGTGAATGGGATTTGCTGGGTCCAGGGAGGCCCTGAGGGACCAGCTGTTGCCCCACTCCAGCGGGAGTGTCCCTTGGGACGTAGTCACTAGAGGGCTCTCCCCAGAGGGTGGAGTGCCATTCTGAGGGCATTGGGCAGGGGCAGGGGAGGCTAGGGTGCCACTCCTAAGGTGCGGTAGCTGTAGAGTCTCCTCTTAGGCCAAGTGTGGGCAGCAGTGAGGCGAGAGTCATCCTGTCCTTGCCACTTGCCTGCCACCCCCAGCTTCTAAGCCCTGGAGGAACATCATCAACCCCTACCCCCACCCCTGTGTCTTTTGTGTGTTTGCTTGGGACACAGTCCTCTGATACACATCCTGCATATCTCCTCAGTAGCTGTGCGAGTGCCTTTTACTGTCACCAACCCCAGAGCTTCCAGTAGACAGGTTTGCTTTTCCCAAGAGCTACTAGAAGCTTTGGGCCGCGTCTGAGGCTCGCTGGTCCATTCCGGCCTTTGTTTTCCATCGGCCTCCTTCCTTGCTCCATGTTATATCCCTACTCTTATTTTTCTTTCTATTTTTGTTCCCTCGTTTAATTTATGCAATCTCATTATATGTGTGTATTCTTGTAAGCACCTTAAATCCTTTCCAGAAACGTTGGGTAGAAATCCTAAATACCATTTCTATCTTCATCCGGAGTCTGGAGGTGGGCAAACAACATCTCAGTGACAGCCAGTCTTATTAACCCTTACCTGGGCAGGCAGGGCCCCGGATCCTGGGCAGAGTGGCCATAGGACCCAGATGCTTCCCCTACAAACCCACAGAGAGGATCTGAGGAGGGGCCGGTGGAGGGAACATCACATTGAGCCCAGAGTGGGAGGGACATGGAAGGGCGGAAGTGGGGCTGGAGCATTACTGAGGGCCATGGAGAATGATGGGTATCTGTGGAGTGATGCTCCAGCAGCCTCGATCCCTTAGCTATTTGACAAAAGGCACATTTTCACTGAGCTGGGATAACGGTTTTACTAGGCTTGTTTGGTGAAAGGATGCTGTGGTGCTGGTGGGAGGGTGGCGGAGTATTGTAGGCCAGGCCAGCAAGGATGAGAAGCTGGGGTGTTGAGATGATCCAGCCTGGGTGCAGGGACCCCTCGGGGTCTTGGACAACCCCATTGGCTGGGATGCAAAGTTCAGGATGCTGACCCTTCCTTGGAGGTGGCAGTGGCAGGGTGGGTCAGTGAGAAGGGGTACAGGGTGGTAGAGCCTGATGAGGCTGCCCTCCTGGGCTTGTAGAAAGGCATTGTGGTCAGGTCCACAGACTTTCCCAGTCCTTTTTCTAGGGACAGTGTTCAGATGCCTTTGGGGACCTCCCTGCCCTCCCACCTCCATTCTCAGATCATATGGCCTCAGTAGGGCACCATCTGTTCTCTCTAGCTGCAGTATGAGACCAGATCTGGTCACAGCTATTGGCTCATGGTAAGTCTGTCCACCAAGTTGATTCAATTGAGTTGAATCCTGGGACTCATATGAGAAGTTCTAGAAAGACATGCTTTCTTTTTTTCTTTTTTTGAACTTGAATCTGGGACGACAAAGGCCTAGAATATTGACAGCCATGTTGTCAGCATGAGAAGGCTGAAAGCAAAACATCTGGAGAAGACCAAAAATGAGGAATAGAGAGAAATGAGGAATTGGAGATGTTGTTTTGAGTTCCCAAATCTAACTGCTCCTGAGGATAACTTATGCATTCATATATTCCAAATCTTAAGAGTATGAACTTCAGGAGAGGCTTGATCAAGAACTCAAAGGTGTCATAAAGACCATGGAGCCCTTCTACTTTAACTTCCCATGATATTGGTGTCATCCTCAGGCTAGCCCTCTTCTTGGTGGCACAGTGGCTGCCAGTAGCAATTAGAGTCGGGCTCTTTCTCACTGAGAGAGAACTTTTTTCCAGAAGGTCCTGGAGATTAGGAAAGCATCTTTCCTGGAACACCCCAGCAAACATCTTATCCTGTCTCATGCACTTACCCTTGGACCAATCCCTATGTCAGGGGGCTGAGATGCCTTGACCGACCAGTACCAATAAGGGCCCAATCAAAGCTGGAAATTTTGGGGTCTTGTTAGGTAGGTTATATGCTGGGGAAGCAGCCAACACCTGCACCTCAGAGGAGACTTGGTTTCCTGCAAGGCACGAAATAACCGCTGGTTGGGTTGCTGTATCTCCAGCCCTCTCTCTCAGGTTGGGGCTCAGGCAGCAGAGCTGGGAAGTTCTAGGTGCCTCCCTGGCTCTTGCTTCTGATCAGTGTTTTTGGGTCTGATTCTAGTTACAGGGGCTATGGGGACAATGCCGGGGCTGGCAGGCAGCTGGAGGGGGCACCCCATTCAGCATGTAGTTTAGAGGAGTCATTGGAGTGAGTGAAATGACAAGCCAGGGAGGGGGCCATGTCTCTGCTCCGCCACATTTGCCCTTCTCAAGGAATTTTGTTCGGATACACGAGCTGCACTCACAGCCTGAGGCAGGTGCTCTGCAGCTGGAGCCATGAGTCCCTGCCTTATTTACTCCACGAACTAATCCCTGTGTTGTGTGCCACACGTATTCCCCAACTTCTCTGTTGCGACATGAATAATTCATATCACAGTGGTTTGCATTTCTTGTTTGGATGTGATGAAGCTAGTAACCATGGTTTAGCTGATAAAAATTGAACTGTAGTGCACCTGTCACAGCCTCATCCCTCAGTCTCATCAGCTCTGAAGTCACTGTGGGCCACTGGCTGAGGGTGTGGCTGAGACCCTGCCTAGGCAGCTGTCTCCTCCCAGAGTGGCCTCCCCATTGCAGAGCCACTTCCTGCAAGAGATGCCCTTGAATTCTGTGCACACTTGAAACTGAGTCATGTCCTGCGTGAGGCCAACAGCAGAGGGGAAGGACGGAGGCCCCGGGGTGAGGCTGAGGGTGGATGGAGTGTTCTGCCCTTGGGATTACAGCCTGGTGGTCATGTATCTCAGAGGTGTGCAGAGTGAGAGTTGAAAGCCAGTTCTCCACAGGGCAGTCTCGCCCTGGGGTAGGGGCATACCTGCATTGCCCCACCTTCCCAGAAGAAGGGCTTTGCAACCAAACATCCCTGTTTACCTGGAGGGCATGACCTGGGGCTGTCTCCTATGGCACCTCATGTCCACACTTTCCATCCAGTCCCTGCTCTAGTCCCCACAGCTAGGATGCCACCCACTGCTTGGATGGGTTTCTGCTGCTTCCCAGGTGACTTCCCTTATTCACCTGCTCCCTTCTTCCCCTGGATGCTCCCAGCAGCCTTCCCTGACATCAGGAGGGCATGATGAGAAGGGTGGCTCTCAAAGCTCTGTGAAGCACAACGTGGCTGTGTCATGAACTGGGGCCAGGGGGAGCACCAGGGTGGGACGACAGGGGAAGTAGGGGCTCAACTGGGGGCAGATCAAGACCCCAGCAGAGCTGAGATTTTGGGTATAATGTGAAGCCACGGATGGCTTTTCTAAAATAGCACCCTCACTGAGGCATAAGTTATGGATAACAAAATGCACCAGTTTTAAGTGTACAGGCTGATGAGTTTTGATGGACATCTGTAGTCTTATGACCAACACTCCAATCAAGACATAGAGCATCCATCATCCCCAAAGTTCCCTGCACCTTCCTTTCCCTGAATCCCTTCTCCCTGGCCCAGCAGCCCACCCAGACGACTGCTGACCTGCTGTTTCCATAGACTAGTCTGCTTGTTCTAGAATTCAGTTCTCTGTGTGTCTGACTTCTTTCACTTAAGAAAATGCTTTTAAAATCCATCTGTGTTTTTACGTGTATTCGTAGCTTTTCTTAACTGCTGCATAGTGCTCCTTTTCATGAATAAACCACCATTATCCTGTTGTGAATATTTGGACTGCTTCGAGTTTGAGACCAATATGAATAAAGCTACATTAAGCATGCTTGTGCAAGTCTTTTTCTATGGACTTGTTTTCATTCTCTTGAGTAACTACCTATGAGTAGAATTGTTGGCTCAAAGCATAGGCATCTGTCACATAACAAACGCCAAATGGTTTTCCAGTGTGCTTGCACCACTTAATGCCACCATGAGTAACACACGAGAGTTTCTGCCACTCCGCATCCTCACCAACACTTAGTGTTGTTGGGCTTTTACATTTTAGCTGATTTACTGGTGTGAGGCAGTATTTCCCTGTGGTTTTAATTTGCATTTTGATAGAGGGCTTTAAACATTAGAGTGGCCTGCTCCCACAGGACATGTGACAAAGATCTCCTGGGAGTAAACTAAACTCCTTGTCCCTCTTCTTTCTCTTGAGCCCCTGGTTCTCTGTTCTTAGCTTCTCTTCTTCCACCTTCTGGCCCCTTTCAGAAGGGGATGTGGCTGCTGGAACCTGTGGGTTGGCCTGTGGTGTCCAACTGAAAATGAGGACAAAGGTCTGACCAGAAAGTTCTTGGGGACACAGCATGGGACTCTAGGGCTTATGACCAGCCAAGTCCAGTAGTGTCACAGCCCCTAGCAGGAGGAGCCAGGACTTGTTTTCAGAGACAGCTTCTCAAGGTGGCCTCTGCTGCTGAGTCCCCTCCATAGTAGGACCACTGTGGTCACTGTGGGTTCCTGGAGTCCCCTCCAGTTTCCGATGTCACGCTCTCTGCTTGTCCTCTGCTTTCCTCTCTTTGAGGGACTTTCACTTTGGATTGCTTTCTGTTTGAGGCGATTATGCATAATCCTCCAACCCCTCAGGCAGATGTCCTTCTCCTCCTTCACTCTCCTTGGTGTCCTCAGCTTGGGTTCTGGATTCAGAGGGCCTGGGGGAGCTGGCAGGTGTTGGTTCATCACTCAGTATCCAGGGTCACTGGGCATGTGCTTGGACTCCATACTCCAGTTTCCTTGTCTGTAAACTGAAATAACAACCTGTCATCCTCATGAATTGGTGTGAGGATTAGAAGAGACCCTTCCAACACTGAGGACACACTACTGGGCTGGTCTCCTAAAGCACAACCCCTCCCAGCACAGTGGTGCCCCATTGTCTAAGAGGCGGAGGCCAAACACCTGAGCCCGGCTCTCAAGATGTCTCTGCACTGTGGGCTGTGAGAGAGGCACTCCTCCTTATTGACACTCACTTCCTGACTTTGGCCTGTGCCCTTCCTTCTTTCTCTTCTCCTTTTCTCCCTCTTCCACCTGCACCACCTGACCCACCTGTCCTATCTGACCCACTTGTCTTACCTGACCTACCTGTCTCACCTGATCCAGCTTGACTGTGAAGTTTCCTCCTCTGTGCCTCCCAGGCTGAGCTCAGCCCACTGCGGTCATGTGGGGTGCCAACACTGGTGGATGAGTGGAGCCTAGTCTGAGTGTCTGCTCCATGCCCCCACATCAGCTCAGAAATGGCCTGTCCCCTGCCCACCCTTACGTCCTCGTTCAGTGATTGTTGGGAGGTGTGCAGGGAGGCATCTGTGGGGGCCTGCTGGTCCCGGGGGAAGGAGAGCCCTAGAGAGGAGGGGAGTGTGGGCAGTGCAGGGCCACAGTGCACCACTTTTCACAATTCATGTTCTCACTTCCATCCTTTCACAGATCCTCAGAGGACAGGGACCATGGCAGACAATGGGGTGTCTCATTTCTTAGAGAATGGCTCCAGAATTTGCTGGAAGGAGCAGACCATAGGGCTCCTCCCCTGGCCCCAACCAAGCACTTAGGCCCGGTCAGGTTCTGCTATGCTGGCCCCTCTCTCTGGGGGGCTCTCCTCACCTCACTCCATTTGGGTCTCTTGGGCAGAGGCATTGGGGGGCTAGGTGGGAATGGGCCAGGTCCCTTTATTTATTTGTATGTGTATTTTGAAATTGTGTCACAAGGCCCGCTAAGGCCCGCTAAGACCCGCAGTGGCAGAACTCCCACCCCCACCCCATAGAATTTATTTGCTGACCGGAATTTGAGTTCAACCCCTGTCCCTGGGACCAGAGAGACCATGAGCCTGGCAGTGGGCACCAATGGTGCAGCACCAGCAGAAGGGCACACTGCAGACCTTGTTGAATGAGTGCTGCTCAGGGAAGTGTGCATGAGAAGGGTGGGCAGTGTATAACCTGGTCTTAGGCACTGTTGTCCTGCTGGGGACACAACAAATGAACCGGGCCCTGCCCTCTAAGTGTCGCTGTCTAGCAGGAAAGCAAATGCTGTCTGGTCCAGCTGATGGCCAACATGGAAAGCCATGGAGTGCCTGGTGTGGGGATGGGAATCCTGGTGGCTCTGCTAGGGGCTGGGATGGGGATGGGCGTAGCCCTCCGAAGAACAATGGGACAGCGCCAGTCAGATGGAGTGTGGCTAATGTCCTTGCAGTGCTGGCCCTGGTGCCACTTGTCATGACTTGCTTGGGCACTCCCTAAGGGGATATTGGGGTCACACTGAGCTCTGATGCAGTGAGAAGTGGCGAATCCAGGGACATAGGGTGCTGAGGCTGGGCCTTCACTTGGGGAATGCATCCATGCTGGAGTGTCAATAAGAGCCCCATGTGGCAGCGAGAAGCCCATCTCTTAAGGATACTATGTGTGAAGACAAGAAGTGGGGTGCCAGGGGACAGAGAGAGCAACGAAAGGAGGCCTGGGCCTGTGTACTCTCTCTGCACAAAGGAATATGAACTCGACACCTTCCCTCTGTAGCCTGAAACACAGTTAACAAACAAACAAGTAGTTGCAGACCTCACAACTGCTATTGCTGGCGGAGGGGGTAGGGAGCGGTGGGAGCCATGGGGGAAGAAAGGGCTTGTGAGGTGTGGCCTTGTGGTCGTGGGGGGAAGAGCATCAGGTTGGTGGAGGTGGTGGACTTGACATTGGAGCCCAGGAGCCATGTGTGTGTGTGTGTGTGTGTGTGTGTGTGTGTGTGTGTGTAGCTACGGCTGGCCAGGCCAGGTGGATGCAGGGGCCACTGAAACTGTGTGGACTCGGGCTGGTGGTGGCAGATGCTGACGGACCCTCTGTTTGAAGCCTCCATGGGTAATGAGCAGCTGGTGGCTCCCTCATTCTGTGTGCACCGCTGCTTCTCCCTGCTCAGGTTCCCAGTAGGAAGTGTTACTTAGTCTACTCTGGCTCCAGGAAGGGCACAGGCCCAGAACAAATGCTGTTTGTGAATTTGGGTCTCAGGGCTATCTTCTGTCATGTTAGGGCCAGGGCTTTGCGTGGAGTTCGGTGTCCAGGAGGTGGCCATGTCCTGTGACTCTGCTCCCTGGAGCTGAAGATGCCTCTTGGTT
The DNA here is from genome assembly GCA_028627145.1 of Eidolon dupreanum. NCBI lineage: Eukaryota > Metazoa > Chordata > Mammalia > Chiroptera > Pteropodidae > Eidolon > Eidolon dupreanum. Next base: position 35,223,166 of record CM053515.1, read on the forward strand.
TGGGCCCAGCTGGCCTGCTTGCCCAGAGTAGCTCTCCTGCCTGCTTCTCGGGGGTCCTTGGGTTCAAGGTCACTAGGTGGGTCAAGGCCTCAGAGCTGTGCTAGGCAATAGCTTTGGGGATTGCTAGAACTTCTGATAATATCTGTGAGTGGAATAACACCTGCCAGAAGCATTAATGTTGCTATTTTATAGTTTGAGGAAACTGAAGCTCAGAGGGGGGAGGTCACTTGAGAAGGTTACCAAAGCCAAGGGGCAGTGGTCAGACTGGGTGTGGGGCTCCTGCTGGTTCCCTCACTGATGGTTTATCTGTCTCAGGCTTCAGGCGAGGGCCTGGCGGGAAGGCTGTCAGGCTGCCAGCATCCCAGGGTGGTGATGAAGCTGTGAAGGAGCCCGCTGTGCCCAAGCCTCTAATTGCTGGGAGCTGGCCAACCCAAAGGACAGGACGGTTATTGCAGACCTGGCGGAGTGTCCTGTTCCTTTGGGTGTTGTTTTTTTCCATTGCAATTGAAACAACTTCATTCCTTCTTGCAGGGCTGGCAGGGGCTGGCCTCTCCTGGCCTTGAACAGCTGAGCAGGCCCCCAGAAATTCTGACTTGCTTGGGCAGCCGGGAAATGTGGTGCAATTACATCTGACCCCTGACCCCGCCAGTGACCTCAGGGACTAGTTCCCTGGTCCTGAAGCTCCTGCCAGGGACAGCTGTGGGTCCCACCTCCACCCTGCACCACCTAGGGAGAATGCCCAGCTTCTAGTGTCAACTTGACCTGGACCCAGGGAGCTTCAGTCAGGGCCGGTTCCGAGGCTGCTGGACCTGCCTGCTCAGTTCCCCTTTCCTTCCCATCCTGGCTTGCATTAGCCTGAGCAGAAAGCACCCAAACCCGGGTGGGAGGAGAGAGGTGCTGGCCCGGTCCAGTCCACACTGTGCAGAGCAGTCTCAGACCAGCCTTCAATTCTGTATGTGGGACAGGACGTGGGGCATGAGCTCTCACTCTTGTCTGGCTCAACTCAGTGGTCATTTTGTAGTGACAACAAGCATCTGGCCTCCCACTCGGTCTTGGTTTTACCTTAAAGGTCCCGATCCCTGGGCTCCCTGAAGAGAGCAGACCTGTGTCCAGCCTCAGCCACAGCAGGGCCCAGGCATTTGGGGGACAATGGTAAGGAAACATCCACCCGGCATGTCTGGCTGCAGCTCTGCCACCTGGATTCCATGGAGAATCTGTGAGGGAACACACGCCTCCACCTGCTGGGACATTCCAAACATGCAGACCCTTCAGGCCTCTGCTGGGGGCCTGTTTGTAGTAGTTAGACTCCCAACAGGACACAGGTCCACTCAGGTGGAGCAAATGGGGGCAGGTGAATGACTCAAGGGGATGGGAGGACCTTGGGGGCTGTGACATCTGGAGCTGTGCATGACCACCCCAGGTTGGCAGTGCCAAGTGAGGAAGCAGTGTTGACTGGGCAACTATGAACGAAATATACTTATAGCAAGTTTGCACAAATGGCATCGAAAGGGGTACAGCAGAGAAGCAGCACGTTTGTGTTGTATGAGGTGTGTGAATGTGTGATTGTGTGAGTGTGTCTGCCTGGGACAGTCTCTCCCTTCCCCTACTTCTTCCTCCAGTGATTTGGCCTTGAAACCCTGGCACCGCCTCCCACCACCCCCTGCCTTCGGCCATCCTCTGCACCCTTTAATGTTGGATTGAGGGACTGGCACTGGGTCCCTTGATTCTCTGTGCTTTCTCTGGGATCTTGCACATACTACTTATGGTTTGTAAATATCTGTTGAGTAAATGATTCAATGAATAAACATATTGACAATTGCAACAAAGAAGGGGAAGTGTCAGTCCGATATGTAAGAGAGAGAGAAAAAAGAAAAAAAGCCAATAAAAGCAGTGAGAAATACAAAGGCATTACAATGTGGGCCTGGTGAGAACAGGAGCCAAGCGTTCTGTGCAGCTGGAAGGGTCCGAGTTGTTCTTGCTCTCTAGCCGGGAGGTGGCCAATTCAAAGCCAGGTTCCAGCTGCTGCTCTGTCCCTCCTGTCCTTCTTGTTCTTGTTCCCAGACACACTCATTTCTTCCTTGTGGTCTCAACGTGCCAGTCATTTCATGTCATTTGGCTCTTGCTCATGCTCTTCCCTCTATGTGGAATATCCTGCTTTGTTGACCTTCTTCAAGGTCAAGTCAAATGCCTTTCCCTCATCCTCTTCACTGAGACTGCCATGAACTACTCACCTCCCTCCCATGGCAGCAAACCATCTGCGTCGTTGGGTGTGGACCACATCTCACTGCCATGGTCTGACTCTGCAGTCTCCACTCCCACAGGTCCTTCCAGGGTAGGGCACTGTCTAATTCTTTTTGTAGAAACTCAACAAGTTTGTTGCATCATATTGAAGTTTGGATATTTAAAGTCTCAGGTCTTCTAAAAATTTGGCTAGTGAGGGAGTGATGCCCCAAAGGCCTGCTATCTTTGGCATTTTCTTTCAAAGTTTTAAGACATGAGACCCAGAAAGGCAGGGAACTGGCTTAGCCCAGTCCGCAGGACTTTGTCCAACATTAGAGCAAGATATCTTATAGGAAAGAGTTATGTGTCAATAGCAGAAGCTTATTGAACCATTACATTGGACATGCTGGAAGCCCAAGGCTACTCATGTCAATTTTGCTTTCTACCTCTCTTATTCCCTGGCTTTGAAAAGATTCATTCATTATCTTTTAATCTAAGATGGTTTTCAACCTTCAGGCAGTTGAATTCAGCCTATATTTCCTGAGCCCGTGCTCTGAGTCGACCCCTGCTGGGTGCTGAGCTCCCAGGTGTGTGAGGCCCACTTCCTGCGATGGGGCTGCTCACCCTTGAGTTGGGGAGGCAGGAGCTGTGCTAGGAGGGGATAGGTGAGGACAGAGGTGGTTTCAGGGTGACCCCCAAAGGCCAGGCTGCCTGGGCAGAGTCTGGGAGGCTGAGGATGGTTGCTGTGTGCAGGTTACAGAGCTCTCTGGACTCAAGGAGATGAAGGTTCAAATCCTGGCTCTTCCACCTGCTGGAGGGTTGAGACGGTTGCTCTCTTCTCTGTGTTTGGTGTGGTCATCTTTAAGAGGGTGCGCTTAGCTGAGGGCCTGGCACTGAGTGAGACTGGAGACATGGGGCTGTGCTTGTTAGGGAGCTGTCTAGGATTATGTCACATGAAGAGGTGTGTAAAGGTGGCCTGAAGACGGAGGCTGCCTAATCATTTTGACTCTGATCTACTCAGTACCTCCCTCTTCTGCCATCATGTCCCTCTCCACCTGCAAGCCCAGCCCTGTAGCCAGAGCTCTGGGGCAGCACGAGCCTGGTCCAGAGTTTGGCCAAGGTGAAGGGCAGGGTCTGAGGCATGTCCGTTCTTGGGGGTCTGTGGAGCTTGGGTTGCAGGGGAGGCTGAACAGGCGTACAGACGGCCTGCGGGGAGGGTGAGAAAGAGGCCAGAGCTGGAGAGGTTTCCGGAGAGTCTCAGTGTCTTGCTGGTGTGGCAAGGGCTGCAGCCAAGACTCACCCGCCGAGGAGCCGTCTGGAGCACAAAGCACTGCCTCAGCCCTGACCACATCTGCTCACAGGCCCTGTCTTCTCCCCTCTCCAGAGCTCACACAGAGCTTGGACCCAGCCAGGGGTTCCTGCTGTCCTCTGCTGCCCCAGGTCTTGGGATTCCCATGGGGATATCCAAGCTGGGTATTGTGGGTGCTGCTGTCATCCATGCTGGGGCTTTGGGGACCACCGCCTTCCCAAGAGAGGCCTTTGAAGGCAGCTATTAGTGATGGAGAAACTTTTTTACAGATGGAAGCACTAATTAAGACATTTGAATGTCTTCCATATTCCTAATTCTTTGTTCTTTTCCTTTATGTAATAGAGAAGATTCTGCCTAGCTCATTACCAGCTGGCCTACTAAACATCTAGAGACTATAAGGATATTTTATTTTAATTGCCTGAGCCTCAGGATTATGGAAACGAGATGGTGGGTGAAGGGCTCTGAATGAAACTGGAAATTACTGCTTCTGGGGAAGTGGTCACTTGGAAGCACACTGGTCCAGTTACTTTGTCTGAGCAGTGGAGGGTTTTGACCTGGATCCAGGAAAGACTGAGACCAACTTGGAGAAACAGATGGGAGGAGCCTGAGCCGTTACCCGGCTGACGGGAAGGCAAGTTCGAGCCAGTCAATTAAACACATTTCTCCTTAATAAACGTGGCAAAACTGCATGAAAATATGTCTTATTTTCTAAGTTGCATGAATCAAAGTCTGGCAAGAGGCCAGAGAGGCAGGAATTGTTTGCTCTGTAACAGACATGCGTAGATGCACGATGCCGGTGCCGGGTCTACCCGACACAGGCCAGCTTTCCAGAACAGGACGGTGAGCCAGCTGGAGAGCAGGGGCAAGCAGCGGGTGATGACCCGTAGGCTGGCAGAAGTGCTGGCGGCTGGGATGGGGCCGCGGGTAGTCGTGACACCAGCTCAGCAGTGCGGCCATACCGGGCAGCCCCACGAATGAACCTGAGGGTCCACCTTTTCCAGCGTGGGCTGAGGTGGGCACAGAAGGTCCTGGCGAGGTGGCTGAAGCTGAGCAGCTTCCCCTGCTGCCTCCTAGTGACGCTTTCAGGCCTGATCCCCAGGGTAGAGGAGCCACACCTGGTGGCAGCCTGCTCTTTCAACACTGGAGGGGTAGGGGGACGAGGCCATCCAGTTTTCTTGGGTCCAGCAGCAGGGCCCACCCCATGGTTTGGCTCTTGAAAGGTTCTGGTACCTCAGCCAGCAAGCCTGGCATTTGTGCTGGAAGTGGGCGCCCCAGGGGGTGCCACTGCCCAGTGGGGGAGTAGGAGCAGTGTCTCCTGGGGCCCTCATGGCACCCCCATCCTACCTGCTGTGAGTGATCCCTGGATAAACCCTTGGGCACCCCCTCCAAATCTACGTGGCCCTGTAGCTCTAGAAGGTCAGGGTGGCTGGGACTTCCTCCTACATAGCCTTGGGGTGGGGCCTGGCCACCCCTGGGAGCCAGGATGGGAGCAGAGTGACAGGTGGGGAAGCAGAACAGAGAGGATGCTGCCCTGTGGGAGAAGCCAGAAATGCAGCATCCAGTTCCATTCAGCCCCCGCCCCCACAGGTGGCGTTTCTCCTGGCTCAGCTGGAAGAGTGCCTGCTTGGCCTTATTAAAAACTGGGATCCACCATAAATGCTAATACCCTGCTCTTAACCCACAGCGGGTACAGGGTACATTTACGGTGGAGCAAAACTCATTAGGTCAAGCGCTTCCTGGGCTGAGGGATGCGGGGCTCATTAGGGAGTTGCTCTGTTCTGGCGTTCTAATGAGCTGTGAAAACCACTCAGGACCGGAGAATTCGCAGACTGGGGTGCCTTCAAATGCTCAGCCCACAGGCCAAGATGTTTCATGGTAACGGGGGCTGGCAAACTGGGTCTTGTCTTTCACAAATCTAAATTGAGTCTTGGGGACAAAATTCTCCCATGGAGGAGGTGCCACTCTCCTGAGTCCTCCTCACCGCCCCCCCCCCCCAACTTTTGGTTAGGGAAGGAGCAGTGAAGTGGGTGGGATGGGGCCTGGCTATGGCTTGCCAAGCCCTCAGAACAAGGTGAGGCACTCAGGCACTGGGTCTGCAGGACTTGGGTGGGGATATGGACTGTGGCGACCAAGAGTCCAGACAGAGTCTAGCTGGCCAGAATAGGGCTCTGGCCAGCTCCTGGGTCAAGGAGTCCAGGAGGGAGTGAGGCCCTGAACAGAGGACGTGAGATTATGTCAGTTTATTATCAGAGACCCATCCCTAGTGGGCTTAAGGAGTGAAAATGAGTAGTAGTGGGAGAGCCTGATGCAGCTGGGCAGGGGGCCTCCATGTTGTCAGTAGGGGTCAGTTCCGTGGTCCTTCTCAGCACCCTATCTTTCCTGCAGCTTCTTCTGCAGGAATATACTCCCTACTTGAAACCTCTGGAGCTCAGTCAGCTTCTCCTTTCTGGCTTGCTCACCCCAGTGGGTGGAAGGGGCTTCTTGCCTAGAACTTCCCAGAAACGTTCCAACCATGAGACTCATTTCTTAACTGGGGCCACTGGCCATGCCCACCTGAGCTAGGGGCTGGGGTCAGTCACACTGGTGACTCTTACAGAAGTCAAGGATGCTGGTGGACCCAACCCAGAGTTATCCTTGAGCAGAGACACTCAAAGCCCTCCAGAACATTTGTTCCCCACAAAAAGTTCACTGCGAGTGGGCCCCAGGAGCCCACAGGGTAATGAGGCATACAGGGGGAGGGTGCCCCTTTTGGAAGGCAGGCATCCACTTTCCAAATGCTGGTGGTTCCCTTCCCCCAGGACAATGGTGCATGTCCTTGGCCCAAGTCAACATGATCAGGTGTCAATGGATCAAATAGCCTGAAGGCCATGTGCTCCCTTTCCGTGGCTGTGATTTATTCCCCTTCCCTTATACCCACTGCTATTGCTTTTGTCCCCTAATGGGAACACTGTTTGGGCTTCTGTTTGAATCAGTGGGTCCTGAATTTTTTGATCTCCAATAAATGCTTTTAGCCTCTCACTTCGAAAGGCCTTTTATTTTTAGGTTAACACTGGGAAGAAAAACAAGAACTACTCATTATTAAAACCAAGAAGTGTTACAGGTTTGTCAGAGCAGGTGGGAATCACTTGGTGTGTTATCCATTGGTCCACCGAGTAGGTGGTTCATGGTTGGAATTATCTCTGCATGTGCATTGACTTGTTCTTTTTTTTTTTAACTTTTAATTTTGAAGTAATTCACAGGAAGTTGCAAAATTTCTACACAAATGTCCAAGAGTGCCTTGTAGGCTTGCCCAGCTTCTCCCATGTCTCAAGGGTGACATCTTATATAACTAGCGTTATACCAAAGCCAAGAAACTGGTATTGGTATATACTGTTAACTAGACTGCAGACCTTATTCAGTTTTCGCCATTTTTTAACTTGTAATCGTGTGTCTGTGCGTGTGTGTGTGTAGTTCTATGTAATTTTATCCCATGTATAGAGTCAGTAATCACCACCACAACCAAGGCACAGAACTGTGGGATGCCAGCCACTGTATTCTTTGGCATACGAAACAAGTCACCAAGAGGAATTTGTTTCATATTAACATTACCGAGAAAAGACCACTAGCGACAGAGTTTATACAAATTGAGATTGGTTCCTGTGGAAGAGACTCCTGTATTAATATAATTGCCAAATTGCCTAGGAGTGAAATACTCAATTTTCATGTTATTTTTCAGATAATAACATTCTTCTTTTCCTTTAGTTACATCATTTGATGCATATTTAGAAGATGTGTGTATGAAAGAGAAGAATACATGGTAAAAATAGCTTTATTGTAATTATTGTAGGGGAAAATAACCCATAAAAGAAATAATAACAACAAATACCTGGCAGTGTTTACTATATGTTCAGGTACAGCAAAGCTTAAAAACAATTCATCATCATAAATGAACTCCCTTGGGTCACCTCTTTGAATTTGTATCCCTCCTCTCACTCTCTGTCTCTGTCCCCTAGCAACTGCTGATTTGTCCTCCAGCTCTGTTGTCATTTTGAGAATATTATATAAATGGAATCATATAATATGTACTCTTTGAGACTGACTTTTTTTTCTACTTGGTGTGATTCACTTGGACTCCATCAGGTTGTTGTATGTATCAATAGTTTATTCATTTTCATTGCTGAACAGTGTTTCATTGTATGGATATACCAGCATTTGTTCAACCATTATGAATAAAGGTACTATGAATGTTTTATGTACAGGTTTTTGTGAGAACATCACTTTTTATTTTTCTGGGATAAATATCCAAGGGTGTAAGCATTGGGTTGTGTGCTAAGTGCATGCTTAGTTTTGTGAGAAACTGACAAACAATTTTCCAGAGTGGCTGTACCATTTTACATTCCCACCAGCAATGGATAAGAGATCCAATTTCTCTGCATTCTTGCTAGCATTTGGTGTCATCGCTATTTTTTTTTAAAGATGTGTAGTGATAGCTCATTCTGATTTTAATTTGCATTTCCCTAATGGCTAATAGTGCTGAACATTTTTTTTACGGGTTTATTTGCCACCTCTATCTTAGGTGAAATATCTGCTCATGTTTTGCCCATTTTGTAATTGGGTTTTTTGATTTTTTATATTTTTATTATAGTAAAATATACATAACAAGAACCAACAACCTTTTTCTTTTTCTTCAATGTTTTTCATAGTGATATAAGTTGAAATACACCCAGAAGTCTATATAACATGCCCATCTCAGGGCTTAGTTAGGGTGAATATTGAAAGCTGCTATAACACTTCTCAATTCTCAAAAATTTAAACACAATAAACATTTATTTTTTGCCCACACAAAGCCAGAAGTGTGTCGAGAGGTTCTTTTCAGCAGCTTTTGCCAAGCAGCAGCTGTGGAATCTGGGTACCTTCCACCCCGAGGCCCCATCAGTTGGATCATATGACTTCCAAAGTAGCCGTGGAGAGGAAGAGAGAGAAGGGAAATAAATACACAGGAGATTTTATTTTTTTTAATGACCACTTCTGGAGGTGGTGTATATTCCTCCTGCCCATGTCTTATTGGCCAGGATTTAGTCACATGGTCTCAACCCAACTTCAAGGGAGACTGGGAGTGTGGTCTTCCTGTGTTGGTAAACTAGGAGATCACTGGGCACGTTCCTGTCACTACTGAGGCATGAGATGGAGCACAGCTTGTTTGTTCCAGTGATGCATGGCTAACAAGCCTGGGCGTCTGCAGCATCAAGCCTTGGGTGGAGGGCTTATTATTGCTGCATCAGCCGCATGCCACACTGGTCTTCAGGGAGTACACTGGGCCCCAAGAAGGGCCTTAATTTGGACCAAATAAAGAGTTGAGACAGGTGTAATTGGTGTCACTGTCCTCTTCCTCCCTCCCTTCTTCTTTCCTTCTTCCTTCCCTCCCTTCTTCCCTCCCTTCCTTCCTTCCTTCCTTCCTTCCTTCCTTCCTTCCTTCCTTCCTTCCTTCCTTCCTTCCTTCCTTCCTTCCTTCCTTCCTTCTTTCCTTACTTCCTTCCTCTGTATCCAATAAAGAGCCTTAAAAAACGTGTCTGTTCCTAAGACCTTAGAATGCAATTGACTCCAGTGTATGGGGGTCAGAAGGGTTGGGAAAATCTGGTCCTCATAGCTTTTGATTTTCTAGCTCAGTTTGTAAACTGATAACACACAGGTCTCATCCAGCTAACAAACATGCTTTATTTGGCTTATATGATATTTTAACAAAATCATATGTATTTAGGTGTAATTTTAAGTGTACAGTTTGATGAATGTGTATTGTTCAAAATTGCAAAATTAGAACCACTAGCAAAATAGTACTTAGAAAGAGTTTATTGTGCATATAGAATAGTTCGTAAACTGGGAGCCCGTGAAGCAAGTGGAATGAGGCTCGGAAGTGCATTGTTACAGGACAGCTTGTGTAGTGAACATGCAGAGGCTGCTTATTCTTTACAATGATTAGCTATAGCATTAAAGTTTTCTTAGGGGCTGGTTAAAAGTGATTACCTCATACCAATGAGGAATAGCTTAAGTTTTGTTTACGATTTTCAGAGGCATTTACAAGAAGCCGTCTAAGTGAAGTTTTGCTTTTTTTTTTTTTTTTTTTTTGCAGAATAAGCTAAAGTGTTTCCTTTATATGGCTTACATGGCTTTATGTATTTCATTTTTGAAAATGTCTTTTCATAATCTATGATCATGTGATTTTTTCTGTTTAACTTTTTTTTGAGATTTAATTTACATAAAACTCACTACTTTAAGGTATACACATCAGTGGTTTTTAGTATATTCATTATGTTGCACAACTATCACCCCTATTTAGTTCTGGAACACATCCATCTCCCCCAGAGAGGAACCCTGTACTTACTATCAGTCAGTCCCAATTTCCCCCTCTCTTTATACCCTGGGAACCACTCATCTATTTTCTTTTTCTATGAATTTGCCTATTCTGGACATTTCATATTAATGAAATCATACAGTTTGTGGCTTCTTTCACTTAGCATAATGTTTTCAAAGTTCATCCATGTTGTAACATGTAAAAATACTTCATTCCTTTTTCTGGCTGAAAAATATTGCAGTGTATGGATATGCCATGTGTTGTTTATCCATTTATTGGTTGCTGGACATTTGGGTTATTTTTTTATAGATTATGAATAGTGTTGCTATGATCATTCATGTACAAGTTTTGCATGGACAAATTTTCAATTTTCTTCAGTATACTCCTAGGAACAGAATGGCTGAGTCATGTGGCAGCTCTGTGTTTAACTGAGGAACCCCATAGTCTCCACAGCAGCCAAATCATTTTATATTCCCACCAGCAGTGAGCAGAGTTTCAAATTTTCCACATCTTCATCAATATTTGCTATTTTCTTCCTCCCTTCCTCCCTTCCTCCCTTCCTCCCATCCCTCCCTCCCTTACTTTATTCCTCTTGTTTTTTTCTTTTATAGCCATCTTCGTGGCTGTAAGATTGTATCTTAGTGGTTTGATTTGCATTTTTCTAATGGCTAATGATGTTGAATATCTTTTCATGTTTTTATTGGCTATTTACATATTTTCTTAGAGTTTTAATGTTTATATCTATTATTCATTTAATTACTTTTTGCGTTTTGTATGAGATAAGAGTTTAGATTTGTTTCCCTCCACCATTTGTTGAAAAAAATTCTTAAGTTGTTTTACAAAGATGTCTACATCCTAATTCTGGGAAACTTGAATATTACATTATATGGCAGGTAGAATTAAAGTTACTGAAAATTCCAGGCCAATTAACTTAGCGACAACAATATGATTGTTATTTTTGTTATTTTAAGTTAGTAAGGAGGTGGGCCAGACTATGGCATTATGGTGGCTGCCCTTCCAGCCCTCATTCTATCATCAGCATGCAGTTATAAAATACTCAGGGAGATCTTTGGAAATATGATGGAGTGATAGATGTCCCCAGATCTCTCCCCTTGAAACAACAATAAGCTGAACAAAAAACACCCAGACTACACACCAGCACATCTGAGCATGGGATCTGCACATAAGAGTGACCACAGGCCAAAACCCTGAGTATTGGGCAGTGGATGGGGAGAAACAAAGAAGCTGCCTCTCCCAGTGGCCAGAGCTACCTGTAGGAGGAGGGCAGAGGGGAGAAGGAGTGAAGAGTTCCTTGAACAGCTATGCCTGGGAAAGCTGTGAGCTCCCTGCGGCTGGCGGCAAGGCCCAGTCATCAGGGTAGAAAGAAGAGAAGCAGGATAGCAGAGAAACAACAGTTGAATTTTACCAGCCATGACTGCAAAACCAAGGCTGAGCTACAGCCCTCAACCCTTAACCCAGATCGCCCTTCCCCCTTTGCCTTCCGAACTGAACACCGCGGATCCACAGGGGAATCTGAGCAAATGCTACAGAAACTGTTGCGAACACTCACAGGGACTGAAATTGAGGGTAGTGAGTGTGATAAATATCTATCAGAAAATAAAAAGGCATTTTTAAGGCTTAATATAAAGCAGGGATCCAAGAGGCTTAGATGTCACCTACTGGAAACCAAAACAAAAGCACCTTTTTTGCAACAGGCTAAAGAGATACCTTTATATAATAAATCTTCTTTCTGGAAAAACAGCAGAATACACTTCCATTAATGGCCAAGTGGAGAAATAGTCCATTAAACACCATGAACAATCAAAGTGACAAGGCATCTCAGAAAGAAAGAGAAAAATCTCCCAAAAATAAATTGCACAGAAATATGCAACTTAAATGACAGAGAATTCAGAATGGTACTTGTGAAAAAACTCGGTGAATTCTGAAACGAGTCATATCAACAATTTCAGGAATTGAAAAAACAACTAGATGAGCAGAGCAAAGAGATTGAAACCCTCAAGAAGAACCAAATAGATCTTCTGGAGATGAAGAACACATTGTAAGAGCTGAAAAATTAAATAGTAAACTTGGGAAATAGAGTCGATTAAATGGAGGAAAGTAACAGTGATATCGAAGACAGAAATCTAGAAATAAATCAGAAGGAAGAAGTGAGAAACTGAAGAATAAAAAATAATGAGAATGAAATTCAAGAATTAGCTGATATCATCAGGAGAGGAAACATAAGAATAATAGGCATTATCAAAGGTGAGGAAAAGGAGTAGGGACTAGAAAGCATTTTCAGACAAATAGTTGATGAGAATTTCCCAAATCTAAGGAATGAGCTAGAGCTTAGAATTCAAGAAGTCAATAGAATACCCAATGACCTCAATCCAAAAAGGCCTTCACCAAGACACATTGTATTAAAATTACTCAAAAATCAAGGACAAAGACAGAATTCTCAGGGGAGCCAGGGAGAAGAAAACAGTAACTTATAAAGGAAAACCCATTAGATTATCCTCGGACTTCTCAGCGCAGACCTTACAAGCCAGAAAGGAATGGAATCAAATATTTAGACTATTAAGTGAAAAGAACTACTAGCCCATAATAATGTATCCAGCTAAGATCTCCTTTAGGTATGAAGGAGAAATTAAGACTTTTCCAGACATACAAAAATTGAGGAAATTTTCTACTATGAGGCCTGCACTACAGGAAATACTGAAAGGGATCAGCTCACCTAAAAGAAAATGACAAAAAACAAAAACCAAAACATAATTAGGGGTAAAGTGTCTATCAGGCAAATAGAAGCAAAGGAGTGCAACCCTTATTAAGAACAGGGCATTATAAACCAAAATTATAATAATTAAATTGCTATAGCAAGATAGCAATGAATGTTCAGCATACATAAGGACATATTGAGATAACAATGATTGAAAAGGGGAGGATTCAAAGATCCAAATTTGCAAAGGGGAATGGAGATAAGGCATGCAGAGAAGAAAATGGACAACTGTATATATATATAACTAGCTTTACATATTTGTAATGGTAACCACACGCCAAAGATTCAGAACCGAAGTATATAACATAAAACAAGAACCAGAAGGAAAACTTACAAAAGCCAACCAAAATAAAGAAAATGGAAACACAAGGACAAGGAAGCAATGGAAACACTAAGCTACTAGAAAGCAAAAGATAAAATGGCTATAGGAAAACCTCATATTTCAATAATCATCCTAAATTAAATGGACTGAACTCACCAATAAAAAGGTACAGAGTTGCAGAATGGATCAAAAAACAAAACCCAACCATATGCTGCCTCCAGGAGACACATCTCAGCTCCAAAGACAAATATAGACTCAAAGTGAAAGGGTGGAAAATGATATTTCAAGCAAATGGCATTCAGAGACAAGCGGGAGTAACAGTACTAATATTGGATGAAATAGACTTCAAAATAAAAAAGATCAAGAAAGATACTGAGGGACACTTCATAATGATAAAGGGAATCATGCACCAAGAAGATATAAACTTATTAATATCTATGCTTCCAATCAGGGAGCCTAAAAAAATGTAAAGCAATTACTAACAGAACTAAAGGGAGAGACAGACCAAAACACTATCATGGCAGGGGACCTAAATACCCCACTGTTGGATATGGGTAGATCATCCAATCAGAAAATCAATGAGGAAATAACACCCCAAAGTGACACATTGGACCAATTGAACATAATTGACATTTACAGAGTCTTCCATCCCTAAACAGCTGGTTATACATTCTTCTCTAGTGCACATGGAACATTCTTAAGAATTGACCACATACTGGGTCACAGACATAGCCTCAACAAATATTAGAGGGGTGAAATCATACCAACCATATTCTCTTATCATAATGCTTTGAAACTAGAGATCAATTGCAAAAAGAAAGCAGGAAGAACCACAAATATAGGGAGATTAAACAACATGCTACTGAAGGATAACTGGGTCAGAGAAAAAATAAAAAGAGAAATCAAGAGATACATAGAGATAAGTGATAATGATAGTATAACATATCAAAACTTTTTGGAAACGGCAAAAGCAGTAACAAAAAGAAAGTTCATATCATTACGAGCCTACCCAAAAAACAAGAACGAGCCCAAAGAAACAACCTAACGCTTCGTCTTAAAAAACTAGAAAAGGAAGCACAAATGAAGACTAAAGTCAGCAGAAGGAAAGAAATAATCAAAATTAAAGCAGAGATAAATGAAAATGAAAACAAAACAAAACAAAAATGATAGAAAAAGTAAATGCAACAAAAAGCTGGTTCTTTGAGAAGGTTAATAATATTGATAAACTACTGTCTAGACTCACGAAAGAAAAAGAGAAAGGACACAAATAAAATCAGGGATGAAAGAAGGGAAATTATGACTGACATCACAGAAATACAAAAGATCATACAAGAATACTATGAAAAAGTATATAACACCAAATTTAATAAACTAGAAGAAATGGATCAGTACTTAGAAAACTACGACCTTCCTAGACTGAATCAAGAACTGGAAAATCTAAATAGACTGATCAGCATTATGGAAAATGAAACAATCATAAAAACCATACCAAAAAGTAAAAGTCCAGGATCAGATGGCTTCACCAGTAAATTCTACCAAACATTCAAAGAAGATTTAATACCTATTTTCCTCAAACTCTTCAAAATCAAAGAGGAGGCAATATTTCTCATCTCATTTTATGAGCCCAGTATTACTCTGACACCAAAACCTGGTAAAGATAACACAAAAAAAGAAAAGTACAGACCAATATCTCTCATGAACGCAGATGCAAAAATCCTAAATAAGATACTAGCGAACTGAATAAAGCAACATATTAAAAAGATTATACTGCATGATCAAGTAGGCTTCATCCCAGAGGCACAGGGATGGTTCAAGATACACAAATCAATTAATGTGATATATCACATAAATTAAAAAATAAGAATCATATGATCATATCTATAGATGCAGAAAGAGCCTTTGACAAGTTACAGCATCCATTTATGATCAAAACACTTAACAAAATCGGTATAGAAGGGAAGTACCTTAACATAATAAAGGCCATCTATGACAAATCCTCAGCCAACATTGTACTTAATGGTGAAAAACTAAGAACCTTCCCTCTAAGATCAGGAATAAGGCAAGGCTGTCCACTATTGCCACTGTTATTCAATATAACATTGGAGGTCCTAGCTAGTGCAATCAGACAAGAGAAAGATATAAAAGGCATCCAAATAGGAAATGAAGAAATCAAACTGTCACTATTTGTGGATGACATTATTCTCTTTATAGGAAATCCTAAAGATTCTACAAGAACACTACTAGAAACAATAAGCAAATACTGTAAAGTCTCTGGATACAAAATCAACATTCAAAAATCCATAGTCTTCCTGTACTCTAATAATAAAACATCAGAAAAAGAAGTGGAAAAAAATTATTCCTTTTGTAATTACAACAAAAAGAATAAAATACCTAGGAATAAATTTAATGAAACAAGTGAAGGACCTATCTAATGAAAACTATAAGACCCTATTAAAAGAAATCGAAGAAGATACAAAGAGATGGAAAGATAGTCTGTGTTCTTGTACTGGAAGAATCAACGTAGTTAAATTGACCATATTACCTAAAGTATTATACAGATTTAATGCAATCCCCATCAAAATCTCATTGGCATTTTTTAAAGAAATAGAACAAAAAATTATCGGATTTGTATGGAAGCACAAAAGACCCCGAATTGCCAAAGCCATCCTGAGAAAAAAGAACAAGGCTGGAGGCATCACTCTGCCCAACTTCAAATTATACTACAAAGTGACAATAATCAAAATGGCATGATACTGGCAGCAGAACAGACATACAGACCGGTGGAACAGAATTGAGAGTCCAGAAGTAAACCTCTATTTATATGGGCAAATAATTTTTGACAAAGAAACCAAAAACATACATACAGTGGAGAAAGGAAAGTTTCTTCAATAAATGGTGCTGGGAAAACTGGAAAGCCACCTGCAAAAGAATGAAACTAGACTGTTGTCTATCACCACACACCAAAATTAACTCAAAATGGATTAAGGATCTGAGTGTAAGACCTTAAACAATAAAATGCATAGAAGTAAACATAGGAACTAAACTCAAGGACCTTGGACTTAAAGAGGATTTTATGGATTTGACCTCAAAAGCAAGGGAAGTAAAAGCAAAAATAAACGAATGGGACTACATCAAACTAAAAAGTTTTTGCACAGCAAAAGAAACCATCAACAAGGTAAAGAGACAACCATCCGAATGGGAAAATACATTTGCAAGCAACACCTCCGATAAGGGCCTAATATTCAAAATATACAAAGAACTCATATAACTCCATAACAACAAAAAAACAAATGATCCAATCAAAAAATGGGCAGAGGTCTGAACAGATACTTCTCCCTAGAGGAAATACAAATGGCCAACAAATACATGAAAAGATGCTCAACATCGCTATTAGGGAAATGCAAATCAAAACCACAATGAGATACCATCTCACACCTGTTAGAATGACTATAATCAACAGGACAAGTAATAACAAATGTTGGAGAGGATGCAGAGAAAAAGGAATCCTTATACACTGGTGGTGGGACTGCAAATTAGTACAGCCACTATGGAAAACAGTATGGAGAATCCTCAAAAACCTAAGAATTGATCTACCATGTGATCCAGCAATCCCTCTACTGGGTATTTACCCCAAAGACTTGAAAACCCATATCCGAAAAGATATTTGCACACTGATATTCATAGCAGCATTATTCATAGTCACGGAAGCAACCGAAGTGTCTTATAATAGATGATTGGCTAAAGAAGCTGTGTACATGTATACAGTGGAATATTACTCAGCTATAAGAAGAGATGAAATACTGCCATTTGTGACAACATGGATAGACCTCAAGATAATCACACTAAGCGAAAAAAGCCAGACAGAAAATGTTGAAAATCACATGATATCACTTACATGTGGAATATAAACCTAAAAGCAACAAATGAGCAGCACAAACAAACAGAGACTTGTGGACATAGACTACAGACTAGTGGTTACCAGGGGGTAGAAGACGGTTAAAGGGGGTTAAATATAGAGGAATAGGGGGAGGGTGAAGTGGGCAAAGGGGATCAAATATATGGGAGCCGAAGGAAACTGGACTTTGTGTGGTAAACACACAATAGAATATACAGATGTCAAATGATAATGTACACCTGAACATTATATAATTGTATTAACCAATGTTACCCCAATAAACTTAATAAAAAATAAAATAATTAAAAATTTAAAACAGTAGTCAGGCCAGCAGACAAAGTAAACGTAATATGAAATAAAAAAACAAGTTAGTAAGTTTTGGGATTGGTTATGAAGCCAATTACTTGTCCTGTTGATTATACCTAAAAATGGGGCTGTTTACATTTTTTCTTTTTGTCTTGCATTACTTTTGGTAAATTATGTGTTCAAGGAGTTTGTCCATTTCATCTCAACTCTTGAGTTTATTGTCATAAAGTTGTTTATAATGTTTCCTTATTCTTTTAATATCTGTAAGATCTATAGTGATCTCTTCCCTTCTAGTTCAGATATTTCATACTTTGTTCTCTTTTTCTGATCAGTCTTGCTGTTTTCTTTTCAATTTATTTATCTTTTCAAAGAGCTATATTTTGGCTTTGTTGTTTTTTCTCTATCTATTTGCTTGTTTTATATTTTGTTGATTTTTGTTTTTTATTATTTCTTTCCTTTTACTTGTTATGGCATTAATATGTCTTTCTCTTTTATAATGCTATGGTGTAAATGTGATCTACTGATTATTTTTTTTATTCTACTGATTTTTTATCTTTGCTTTTTTTCTATTATAGACCTTTATAAATTTTCTTCTAGACACTGCTTTAATTGTATTCCATAAAATTTGCTATTTTTTGCTTTCATTACCATTCAGTTAAAACATTTTCTAATTTTCCTACTGGTTTCTTCTTTGTCATAATGAGTTATTTAAAGTATATTGTTTATTTTCCAAATAATTGGGGGGGTATTTCTAGACATCTTATTGTTCTTGATTTTTGACCTTATTTCATTGTGCTCAGGAAACATACTCTGTGAGATTTTAATCTTTTGCAATTTAATTAAACTTATTTTATGGCCCCAGCATATGGTCTTTTTTGGTGAACATTCATGTGCACTTGAACGAAATGTGTGTTTTGAAGTTGTTCAGTGAGCTTTCTGAAAATGTCAATTATCAAGTGTTGATAGCATTGTTCAGATCTTTTATATCCTTACTGATTTTATCTTCTGGTTCTGTAAATTATCAAAGTAGAGGTGTTAAAATCTGAAGTTATGATCAGGAAATTACCTATTGCTCTCTTTCCTGTAGTCAGTTTCTGATTTATGAATTTTGAAGCTCTGTTATTAGGTGCAAAAATGTTAAGATTTTTATGATTTTCAGTTGAGTTAAGCCTTTTGTCATTATATTATGTACCCCATTATCTGTGAAAATGCTCTCATTTGAAGTCTATTTTGTCTTATTGTAATATAACTGCCAACTTTCTTATTTTTACCATTTTCATCTTTTTCCATCCCTTTACTTCCATCTTTGTCTTTGTATTTAACATTCATATAGTTGGGCATTGCTATTTAAAAAAAATCTATTCTGGTAATCATTTACTTTTAATTAGAGTGTTTAGCTCATTTATACTCAATCATTAATTAAGTAGATTTGAAGTCTTATCTAATTATTGTTTTATATTTGTCTCATCTGCTTTGTGTTTCTATTCCTCTCTTGTAACCTGTTTTGGATTAATTGAATATTTTGTTATATTCTTTTTTTAAATCTCCTCTATTGACATCTAAGCTACTTCTCTTTTTTAAAATTTTTATTAGTCGTTTTAGGGATTACAAATGTGTTCTTAATGTATCTCAGCCTACTTATAATTAATATTGTTTTACTTCACACATTGTTATTCACACTTCACAAATATAAGAAATGAATAACAGTATAAATTTATTTTTCTCCCCATCCTTTGTGTGATCACCATAATTTTAATTATACATATATTATAAACCTCAACTTGTAATGTTATTACTTTTGCTTAAAATGGACATATGTCTTTTGAGGAAATTAAGGGAAAATCTAGTGTTTTAAATGTGCATGTTTATCATTTCCAATGCCTGCTATTTCTTCCTGTAGATCTGTGTTTCCATCTGGTGTCATTTGTCTTTACTCCCTTCAGTGTTTCTTACAATACAGGTCTGCTGGCAACCAATTCTTTCAACTTCTGTTAATCTGAAATGTCTTTATTTCACCCTCATTTTTAAGGTGAAAGATTTATACAATCTGAAGAGAAACCAGAGTATCATCCTCATTTTTAAAGAATATTTTTGTTAGACATAAAATTCTTAGATTTCAGGTTTTTTGTTTGTTTGTTTTGGTCTTCACTATGTTCTTCTAAGGGAAAGATAGCTGTCATTTGTGTCATTGTTTCCCTGTATTTATCTTGTTGTTTTGCTCTGGTTGCTTTCAAATTTTTTTTCTTCATCTTTGGTTTTCAGCAATTTGATTATAAAGTGCTTATTTGTGATTTTCATTGTATTTATTCATCTTGGGATTCATTTAGTTTCTTGTATTGGCAAGCTGATGTTTTTCACTATGTTTGATAAATTTTTACTACTATTCTTTCTAAAAATTTTCTTTCCCATTTCTCTCTACTTTCCTTTGAGACTTGTATTAAACTTACGTTAGACTACTTAATGTTGTCTCACAGGTTACTGATGCCCTATTCATGTTTTTCAAATTATTTTTTATCTCTTTTCTCCAGAATGGAAAATTTTAAGAATCTGTCTCTAGTTCATTGGTGCTTTATCTTCTTATCTTAAATTTGTTTGTAAACCAATCTAGTAAATTTTTGATCACTGGCATTTTTTTTTTCATTTGGAGAATTTACACTTGTTTTTTTTTTTTTTTTTAATAATTTCTATTTTTCTGATGGCATTTCTCCTCCACTCACTCATTAGGACCATATTTTTCTTTAAGTTCTTAAATAGATTTCTAATAGCTCTTTTAAAGCCCATGTGTGCCTGTTCTAACATCTGGGTCATCTCAGTGTTTGTTTTTATTAACTACTTTTCTTCTTGATTATGAGTCATATTTTCTTACTTCTTTGTATGCCCAGTAATTTTTTTTTTTTTTTACTGTGTCCTGGGTATTGTAAATTATTCAATTTAAGGAATCTGGCTTTTTTTCTCCCTTTAAAGAGCTTTGTTTTGGCAGACTTAATTTATTGGTAGCTCTCTTTGATCCTATCAAGGCTTGGTTTTAGGCTTTGCTAGGGCAGGGTTGGTGTAGTTATCTATTGCTGTGTAACAAATTACCCTAAAACTTGGCACTTTAAAGCAACAAAATTTATTATCAGACCCTTTCTGAGGATTAAGAATCAGGGAGTTATTTGGCTTGGTGGTTCTGGCTCAGGATCTCTCATGAGGCTGTGGTCAAACTGTCATCGGGGGCTGTAGTCATCTAAGGCCCCACTGTGGCTGTAAGATATGCTTTTAAGTTCACTCATGTACTTGTTGGCAGACTTCTGCTCACTGCTGTCTATGACAGAGGCCTCTATCTCTATTCACTTGAGCTTCTCCTTGGGTGGACTATACAAGGGTACTGGGTAACAGGAGGCAAGGATCATTGGAAATTATCTGGAAGTTGGTTGCCGGCTTCTGCAGGGGTCGAGAGTAGCACTTACTCTAGGGAGGGATTTATCAACCTTGACACTCTTGACATTTTGGGCTGGAACATCCTTTGTTATGGGGAACCATCTTGTGTACTGTAGGACATTTAACAGCAACCCTGGTCATACACACTAGGTGGCAGTAGTACTTCCCATCATGACAGTAAAAAAGGTCTCAGGTTGTTGCCAGATGTTCTTTGGGGGAGGGGCAAAATCACTGTCCCCTTGCAACTGAGAACAACTTCTCCAGAACATGGTCTTTATTCATGAGATGTGGGATATATATTGTGTCTCAGATGAGGTCTTAATGAGGTCTCTTTATTCTGGTTGTGCCAGAACTCCAGTGACTCCTACCTAGTACTGAGTGACTTTAATGTCTAAGCTATGCTTTCAACTATGTGTCAGCCGCTTTCTTCTGGGTCTTTCACTCTTTCTCAGTACCTGTGCAGCCCAACTCTCAGCCAGTAATCTGCAATTCCCTTCTACACAGTTCCTTGCTCTATGTTACCTAACTCTTTATGTTTCAGGTACATCAATAGCCCTAAACTCTGATTTCTGTCTCTTCAACTCAGCATTTGTGCTCTCTTTGCTGGGTATGCTAGGGCTCTATCTTTTTTTGTTGTGGCCAGGAAATCGTGCTAAGTCAAAAGCCAGAGGACACATGGGGCTCACCTGATGTGTTTCCTTCACTCAGGGATTGTCTAATGCCTGATGACATTTGCCTGATGTATTTTGCCCCATTATATCTGTTCAAGGCAGAAGGACCAGTGTTATGCCAATCATTCCATCATGACTGTAGGTAGACGTCCCCAACATAGTGCTTTTTTTTTTCTTTAAAGGAACCAACATTAAACAAATCAGATGATTTCATTTAAAAACAAATTTCTCCACTGCTCTTTGAAAATCATATCTGTCAACATGGGGTTAACAAATGGCAGTATTTGTCCAGACTGATGGTTGTCATTTGTCTCCACGCTTACGCTGTTGTTTTTCTCATTTCTATGAATCCAAGTCTTTCTGCCCATGTGTCTTACAAAATGGAAAGATATACTGAGTGAACAGTGCAATTTTTCTCATATGTGTCCAACCTCACTTGTTTTTGTCACTTTCCATTGGTGACCCTTTTCCTTGAAATTTAGGGGCTTTGGGAGCAGATGAGATCCAGTGAGAGGAATTGTGTCATCCATCCTGTCCATAAATACATCTTGGAGCCTGTTTGATCTGAACAAGTGCATCTCCAGAGAATTCACTGGGCTGGGTCAGCCACATGGTCATCGTCAGGGAATTAAGTGAACAGGCTCTCTATAGGGCTGGCTCTGATGTGGTTGTCCGAATCCATTCAGAAGCCATTCACTTTCCTGAGGGCTCTAGCAGGGGACCCTCTAGTAGCAAGTTATTGAAAGAAAACTCAAAGAGAAGAGGAACACTGCTTCAAACAAGTCAGGGTCATCATTTGATTCAGCTGTCACCCCATTCTGTTTAGAGGTTCTGAAGGAGAAGGAACATCCTTTATTCTAAATGAAGATCATGTGGCTTATCCCCCAGGGAACGTGTGCATGAAATCAGACCAATGGTCATTGGATTTGTAAAGGCAGGAAGAGCTTTAAACTGCATTCAAGTGCAGTTTACACATTCAAATGCCCAGAGGGACCAGATATGTAACAGATGAATCACACCAGACGTTGAGCAAAAGGGAGTGGTGGGGTCTGTGGTCAACACATTCCTTGGTTGGGCAATCTGTTCCCAGATGTTTGAAACTTGGAACTGGTCAAACAAAGCCACACTTGGGTTTGCTTGCCGATGGCCCACGTACAGATCCTGGCTCAAGGTCTTTATTAGTTTAGTGAGAGACATGATGGCTGGTTTTCCTAGGAGGAGGCGGTTATCTTGTCACAATGTGCACAGTGTGAAGGAGCCTCATTTCAGTAGCTGGGACATTCCTGGACAAAGAGCTCAGCATGAGAGCTACAGTCTGGGCTTGATGACTTCTCTGAGCCACTCCCTGAACAAGAGACCCTACCTCCAGAAATTGCCTGTATCCCTCAACCCAGGGACCATGCTCTTCTGAGAGCTTTCTTCCTTTGGTTGTAGTTGTGTGGTGCTCAGTGAAAGCAGAGGCCCTGACAGACACTCCTTTTCCCCATCCCCACAGGGATACACATCTATGCTACAGTGCTGGGTTCACACAGGGAGGGGTGGGGCACAGGTAATGACCCACCTGAGCCTGTGGGGCTGGGGAAGAGTCATACTGGACCCCCACCTCATTCCTTTACCATAGCAGACAGCCTTTCCCAACCCCGGCAGCCATGTCCGCTCTACATGCAGTCAGAGATGACTTCTCCTTCCTGTAGTCTTCATTTGGTTCTTCCCATTCAGATGCATCTCCATTTCCCCAAGGGGTCCCCAGCAGGGCTGAGAGGAGCCAGTGGCCCAGCTGGTTCCACATACTCTCTACTTTACAGTGTCTTTTTGATTTCCTTAGATTTTCCCAGGTGTTCATGAGAAAAATGCATGCACTTGGTTTTTAAATATTATATTTTTAAGAATGCTGATTTTAATGATCTTACTAGATTCAGAAAAACACAGTCCAGTGTTTATATATGATTTTTGTAAATTCTCAAAAAACTAGGAAAAGAGAGAAACTTCTTTAACTTTATTTGAGCAAAATTACCCTTGTATTCCAAATTTACAAGGTTTACAAACGATCTTAAAACAGCTGGCTAATATCCAAACCCTCCTTTGGTCTTATCAAATGATGAGGCATTGACAATCAAATAAATTATCTTCACTGAAAATGAAATGAAGAACCATGTATGCAACAAACATACTATAAAAATGTTGTTCAAAAAATACCATAAAATGCTTTATAGTAACAAATTCTTAATGAAAAGTGACCAATAAGTTAAAAAAAAGTCATTGTTTGCAATAGCAAAAAAAGCATGATGAAGTCAACCTAACAATGCATATGACTCTTTGGTAGAAAAACAGAAACTTCTAGTAAAGGACATGAAAGGCAATGTTACTAAATAGAGAGATTACAGTGTGCATGGATGGGTATCTTAACGTTACAGGGCTCTTGAGTCTCCCAGATTTGTGGAGGCATTAAATGCAATCTGGTCAAGATTTCAAGGGGAATTGTTGGAAACCAAGAAGTGCATTGCAAAATTTACACAGAAGAATCAAGGTAGAAAAGGAAGTCAATCTTCCACAATTGTCTTGGACCAGATGTCATGGCATATTAGAGGCTGTGGTCCTGGTCGTGGGGCAGACTGATGGGCAGTTGTTCAGTGGACGAGGCTGGGAGAGATGGACTTCTACTCCACCCCAGTATCTTCAGTGGCCTCCAGATGGATGAAAGGCTGACAGACAGGAGGGGAAGCTCTAAAGCTGGCAGAAGACTATGCAGGACATCTTTGGGACTTGGAGCTGGGAGAGACTTCTTAAACAAAACACCCCGCAATGCAAACCTGAGGTGAAAAATTGATAGACTTGGCTAAATCAAAATTATGGATATGTGTTCAGTGAGGAACTCCACAGCCCAAGTCAACAGAGGGTGATGCCTACAACCACTAAGGCACAAGGGTCCAGTGGAGCTGAGGCAGTGATGCTAGCTAGTTCTGGGTAGAAGCTGCAAATATAGATGAACCTTCTCTAGCCTGCCTGGTGCTCACCTCCTGCTGTGCAGCCCTAACAGGCCACAGACCGTTCCAGGTCCATAGCCTGGTGGTTGGAGACCCCTGTGCTAAGGGATTAATGTTTAGGATATGAGAAGGTCCCTGCCAGTCAGTAAGAGAAAGACATGCAGACCAGCAGAAAAATGAGAAAAGAAATAGATGCAATCCTCAGAAGGGGATGGTACTCACATGGCCAGCAAGTGTCTGAAGAGATGGAAACACACCAGTGGACAAAGAAACAAAATTAAAGAAATATTGGGATGCCACTGTACATACAGCAGAGTGGCAACATTTAAAAGGTGTACGATACCAAATGTCAGTGGCGATATGTGCTAGAACCTTCAGACATGGCTGGATGGAGTGTGGATAAGTAGTCATTCTGGGGACAATTGCACAGCATTTAGTGCATGTGCCCTTTGCCCCAGAAATGCTACAGAGGCTTCCACAGAGATGCCTGAGGGGACATGCAGAGCTTATTATGACATTGTTCTGGTGGTAGAATGCAGGAGACAGGTTCTGGATTCACTGTCCCCGGAATGTTACAGGTGCAACGCAGCAGCCACAAACTGCAGCAGGAAGAAACACTGAATGAGTTGTCCTTACAGTTCTATGGACAGAGCCCCAAAAGTGTTGAGAGAGGAAAATGGGAACGGAATAAAGTCTGTAGCCAACACCATTTATGTGAGTCAACAACACAGGCACAGCCCAACCTGTGCATTTCACAAGGAAGCATGCATCATTGAGGTTGGGTTGGCCATGTTGGAGAATGTGCCCATAGAAGGAGGAAATGAGACTGAGGAGGTGGAAGGAAGGAAAAATTAAGCAGAAAATAGTAAGTCAGGATTGCATGCATCTGTGTTATCTAAGCTGTGATACAAGGAGTATGGTTTTAGCACAAATATCTGCAGCTGAGGTCCAAGTAAACAAAGAAGTAAAGAGGCAGGCAAGTTTCAGGTTTTCAAATAAATTCATAAAAGTCATTTGTTTCTATGTGGAGGAACCATTAAATAAATGTAGATGGGAAAATTGGATTTTCATCTTAGGGAAAAGGCAATCTTAATCCAATCATATCCTAGACATCATGATGAATTCCTCATGATATGAAAGGTAATTAAAGAAAACAAAACAAAATGGAAAAGTAGTTGCATGTTGTCTCAACTCTGGAAGAAAGAAAATGCTAAGTGATCATGGTAATAATATGAGAATATAGATTTTTAAAAAGCTTATGATATGCTCGTAGCTAGGCACTATGTAATGAATTTTGTATAGGTGATTCTCTTTATGGCTCATGTCCACCAGCAATGATTTCTGTTTTACAGAGAATGTTCTTGGCAAGGGAGGTGAAGACCTTGTCCAAAATGGCTTGGAGCTCAGGCCATCCGCTTCAGAGCCCATGCCTTGACCCAATGATATGACAAAAGTAAGGATAACAGCAAAAGAGGTGACTTCATAAAATGAAATGGGACAAAACCAAGATAAAAAGCAGCAACAGATGGGAAATAACAGGTTTCCTAAAGATGATGGGGAAAATTAATATAAATATAAGAGCTTGTTCCAACTCTAATCCTCTAGGATGAAGCGTCCAAAGCAAGTGAAAAGGGATTTTATTTAAAAGGAAACCAAAGCCATAAACCAAAGTCTTGAGAAGCACTTCACTTTGAAAGTCATCAAAGAAACGCCAGCTGATAATGTGTTATTACTTGACACAGTTAGATTATAAAAAAAATAGGTGAATTGGCTTGGGACGCAAGCTGTCAATGGACACCTACTCCATGCATCTCGTCCTGGGATCATCAGGCAGATGCCTTCTTTGCCACCCTACCCCGCCCTGCCATCCTCTCTGCTTCCTTGAATGCTCAAGACAGAGGCCATATCAGAGGCAGTTTTGCACACTCACAACCTTCCCACAATGTGCCCAACGCACATTAGTACTCTAACGTGTAAGCTGAATTAGAAACTGTCGCTCCCAGATATAATTGATGTGGAATTCAAAAGTAATTGGGCACCCCAAAATTCAGCCTGCATGCCAGTCCCTACCAAAACCCCTCATCAACTAGGAGAATATAAAAGTGATAAGAGAGAATTTTGAGGAAAAGAGAGGTAGGGTAAGGAGCGCTAGTCCTTCCGGGGGCACCCATGGGACAGAGGGACTATCCCAAGGCGCACTCTGACTGGACCCACTAAAGTCCATCAGGCCAGTCCCTGGGGCCAGAGACATGCAATGTGCCAGCCGTCTTAGCTCCTACTTCCTGCTTCATCCTGGGCAAGGGAAATGGGGGAAGATGACCAATCATGTACAGGGCCGAGGTGACTGCATTGCCTAACAATGCACCGGGAGTTCTTGGGTGAAGACCCATGTCTGAGGATCCCTAAGCCCAAGCTCTTGCCACTCTATTGCCTCCTAGTGGCGACATGATGGCCCGCTGGCCTGGTCAGGGACACAGAGGTCTGCAGACTGGGGCATGAATCTTCTGAGCTTGGAGAACCGGAGGGTGCGTGCAGCTGGGGTTGGTGGTGCACCCAAGGGGCGTGGTCCAAGCTAGACAACAGGCCTTGAGGGTCAAGTAAGGCTGTTGCCTTGAACTTGTAGGACATGGGGAGTGATGGGCAGGTTTTCAGTGAGGAAGTGAAGGGATTAGTTCCAGGTTTTGGAGAGAGCACCAGGGTCCGGGATGGATGGATAAGAGGCAGGGGAAGCAGAGCTAAAGGTGGTAGACAAGAGGACTAAGGCAGCACTGGGAGTACACAGCAGGTTCCTTCATGGGTGGCAACTCATTGTTTTCGTCCACAGCCAGTGTCTCCAGTTTGCCTGGCTCTGTCTGGAGGCAGAGGCTCTGTCCAGCTGGACTCGACACTGAGCTCTGTCGGCACATTCCCCACCCAGTTCCTGACATTTCACGTGCAATCATGCTTGAAGCCATGCGTGTCCCGTGTTCCTGATGGGAAGACATTCTGTGTGTCCATCTCACATCCTATGTCCTGGTCCTGTGTCCTTCATCCTTTGTCCTGTGTCCTGTTATCGGTTTCCTCTGCACTCTGCTCACCAGCCTAAGTAGGTTGGAATTTTTTCCCAATCATGCAGGGTCTAGTGTGTTCTCTCCTGGAACAATGGAGAACTGCGGTCAAATTTAGGACATTCAATCCCTCTCCTGAATTCCTGACAAAATTCTCCCAGGGTGACGTCCAAACCCCTTAGGCTGGCTGAGTCTTTCCCCCACCCCATTCACCTGCAGCCCCACGCAGCTCCACATCCAAGGCAGTCAGAACCCAGCTTCCCACCTTACCAGGTCACACGCTTTGACACCTGTTTGCCTTGGCACAGGTACCCCACCAGACAGAAACCTGCAGTGATCGAGTGTGTCTCTGTTCTCTTCTAAAGTCACGGGCTGTTTTAGGAACACTAGGCTCCTCCAGCCACGTTTTTTGCTCTGCCGCGAACATCTCCCTCACTTCTGTGAATGGGAGGGCCATATTTTCCTGGTTCAAGGGCAGGACTGTGCAGACAGTTTTTCTGAGTGGCTTTAAAAACCGCCTGATCTTCTGTGAATATAGTTGGTCCCTGGAGAGCAGGGGGTTGCGCTGGGTTAAATGAGCATAATCATGAGAATCTTCCTCCTTCTAGGAGCCTGCCTCTAGAAGCACCTGGCAGCTTTAGAAGAGGCCCTGCCTGCAAACTGGCCCTGGACTAACCCTGTTGGCTATGCCTGAGTGAGCAGCCCCTCCCTCCCTGCACTCACAGGACCCCAGCCACCCCCTCGTGGTGGTGAGCGCTGAGCTCGGATCGCCTTGCGGGAGAGTGGGGCCCAGATCCACTACCACCCACACCTCTGCAGAGATTTTGGGCGGAACTTGACAGTGTGGACGTGGCTGGTCTGGTCGGTAGTCGCCTTCCTGAAGCACAGGCAAAGGGGCTTCCTTCTGTGAGGACTGCCAACGTCCTATCCTAGCTTTGTGGCCAGCCCAGTCTGCGGGCAGGGGGAGGTTCTCCTCGCCCTTACCCCAGCTGGGCTCCTCCTCCTCTGGTCGCTCACACACGGTGGGCGGGGCTTAGGTCTAGGAGGAGGGGCCCGGCCTGGACTTTGTGTGCGGAGGGTTCCAGCGTGGAGTTACACTGGGGATTTTGTGTGGATGGGCCCTTCACATCTGCAGACGCTGCCTCCTCAGTGAAGCTTTCCCAGAGCTCCAACCACCCTTCAGAGCAGCCGTTTGGCTCAGCACTTCTAGGTTCTGAAGGTGCTGGGATATAATACAGAGCTGGGAGCATGCCTACGGGGTGTGGGCCTTTGTCTGCCCTCCTCGGGTTCCTGCTCTAGCCCACTCATTTGCTCTGACCCCATCCTGGGCTGGGTCAGGCTTACCTGGCTTATCTGGCCCATCTCTGTGGCCTTTCTCGGATTTCTCACTTCAGCTCTGGGTGCTGTGTACTGAGCCGGGATGACATTTTAAAAATATGAATGAAGTTAGCTCACTGTCCTGCTGAAGACCCTCCAAAGGCTTTGTGGGACCCTCGTAATAAACCCCAAACTCTTCGCCATGGCCTACAGTACCCTGTGGCTCCATCCTCACCTCCTGACCCAGCTCCCTACACTTTTACACTCAAACAGCCTCGTCAGGTGGCTCCCTTCTCTGTGCACCATTCACCCATTTACTCGACAGATAAGTGTTGAGATTCTTCTGGGTCCTAGCCACTAAGCACACGGCAATGAAGAATACAGTCTCCGCCCACAAAGGGAGCATTCTGGTGGCGCCGCTAGACAACAGATGAACAAACAAGTATGTAGAATGTCAGGTGGTGCACGTGCTGAGATGAAGCCAGCAGGGACTTTGGCTTTTACTTGGAGGGAGATGGAGGTCTTTAGCAGAGGAATGACGAGATCAGGCCTGTATCTTAGCAGGTTTATTCTGGCTGCTGGGCAGCATGGAGGCAACATGGGGTGGGAGTCAAAGGTATTGTTTTAACCCAGCGAGCTTGTCTAGTGAGAGGCGTGGAAACCATTCACAAGCTTCAGTTCATAGAGGGCTTGGTGCTCTCCTGGAGAAAGACGCCAGCTGCACCCAGTAGGCAGACTTATCAATATGGTCCCAGGTGAGCCCCCCAGAGTCATCTCAAGTGGGCAGGGGGCTCAGGTTATGGGAATCCATCTTTGTGGACCTGGCAGAGCAATAGATTTTCGAATCTCTTTTTTTTTTTCTTCAGGCGAGGCAACCCTTGGTTGACCTCACAGACTACAAGGACCTTGTCAGTTTACAATCCCTTATTTTTTATTTTTCACACCTACAGCATCTGGTCTTCCTAGGTAGTCTCCCATCCAAGTACTAACCAGGACCAACCCTGCTTAGATTCAGAGATAAGATGGGATCGGGCTTGTTCAGGGTGGCATGGCTGTAGTAGACTTTTGATTTAGGATTTTTGGCTGCAAGTGTCAGAAGGGAGATCAAACCAGCTTAAAGGCTCTCAGAAACAAATTGGTGCTACATCTAAGGCAGTGGTCCCGAACCTCTTTGGTAACAGGGACCGGTCAGTGCTCCTATGGGAATCTAATGCCTGATGATCTGAGTTGGAGCTGAAGAGGTGATGCTAGCACTGGGGAGCGGCTGAAAATACAGATGAAGCTTTGCTTGCTCACCTGCCGCTCACCTCCTGCTGTGTGACCCACTTCCTAACAGGCCATGGACCTGTTCTGGTCTGTGGCTGGGGGGTTGGGAATCCCTTATCTAAGGGACCTGGCCCTAGGATGGGCATGCCCAGATCCTTTCCTCTCTGCCTTTGAGAACTCCCTTAGGTCAGCTTCTTCTCCTCTAGGGTCCTGACACCTGTAGTCATGTTTCACTGCCTCTCCACTAGGAAGAAGTAGCTTTCAACCTTAGGTCCAGTTAAAAAGCACTGGGGAAGGGTCTGGCTTGGGCTGCACATCAGTTGCAGCATGTAATGGGGGCAGGGCACTGTGTTTGACTGGCAGCTTCCCTCCTAACCAGAGCTGGGCAGTTTCCCAGAAGGTAGGAGGTAGGCTGATCAGAACAAGACTGTAGGTCCCTTGTCTCCTGCCCCTGCATCCAGGATCCTTGGCTTGTGTCTGGGGCTGTCCTCACAGCTGCCCAGGTCCCATAATTGTGGAGGACACAGTGGAATCCCAGGCTCCTGGTACCAGGATTAACCTCCATTGACAATGATTGTGTACCTGGGTAGGCAGGCCCTGGGCCAGGTGCTTTAAATTAGTTATTCGTCATTTTCATAACAACTTTGCACAGATATGAATTTTTCCATAAGTATGACTGTCCCCCTTTTTCATATAAAAAAATGGAAGCTTAGAGACCTAAAGTGACTTTGAGAGTCCAGGTCACCAGTCTAGCCAGAGTCATGTTTAAGTCAGGGTCTGCCAGGCTCTCAAGCCTGGGCTTTTCCCTTTATAAACACTCCTGTCCATTGACAAGGACAAATTGAAAAGGAAGATTCTTGGAAATCAAATAGTAAATTATAAATAAAGGAAAAGGAAAACGAATGAGCCTGAAGAAATGAGCTAACAGCTTTCTGGAGAAGAGGGCTGAGATAAAACAGGAAAAGAACTACAAAGGTTTTTAAAAGTTAAAAGTACAGGAATAAATAGCACTAGCTAGCGGAAAAAACAAGACAGAAGAAATAGTGAAATAGGGTAATTAGAAATATGTGACTTGGGATGAGCAGGATGGCAACGGCCGGATGAGCTCAGGTGGGCTCTGGCTACCCACCTCCTCCCGCAGGGCCCAGTGGCTGGCAGCCACACCCGACAGAGTGCCAGAGGAAGGCCTCCCTGCACTCTGGAATTGGGTACTGGATTACACAGGCTGCTGCCCCGTGGCAGTGCCCATCAGACAGGGATTGGGCTGCCCAAAATCTCCATGGTCTGGGTTAGTGCCCACTTCTGTAGCTCATCTCCATGCAAGAAGATAAAACCTTTCTGATTCAAGTAGCTGCATTTCCATAAAGCATCCTGCACATGCATCTGTTTACAGACTCTTGTCAAATCCTAGCAGCTCATATTTCAGGCATGCTTCCCTTTCGTTTGCCCTGATCTAAGAGGATTAATTGCCTACAGGGAGGGCCCCACTTTGTGGGGGGGTCCGTGACCTGGACACCTTTCTCAGCCTCATCCATGGGGTGGGGTGAGTCTCCAGCCCAGGAAGTGAGCCCATGGGAGCCCTGGGTGGAGGCGGCAGGTGTGGTGGCTCGAGCCAGGGCTGGCTGGGCTCTGGTGTCTGAGAGCAGCAGCTTCTCAGGAGCCCGCAGATGAGGGGATGTGCGTGTTGTTGCTGGGATACGGTGGAGCCCTGGGAAGCAAGGCCCAGCTGCTTGCCCGCCATGGCATTGATTTTTACCAAAGGGCTCTGCAGGATCTTGTGTCTGGGCAGGCCTGAGGCTGAGAAAACTGGGGCTGGCTGCCAGGGGCCTCAGCATCAAGCGGAGCTTTGAAAGAGAAGTGCCTTGGGGGATGCAGTTCTTGAAGAGCAGGGATCGCGTCAGCCAGAACATGCCCCGCTTTCTGGTCATCACTCCCTCATCCAGCACCTTCTCTGTGCCAGCCATCAGGGAGCGAATAATCCACTCCTACCCTCATAGAAGCCCTTTTCTAGCAGGGGGACAGACAGGCACACATAGAGTGAAGGTGCTGAGAAGGCAGGGGACAAGCAGCTGCAGTGATGGGAGGCCAGCAGCACTATGGTCTGGTGACCTTGGACAATTGCCTTAACCTCCCTGAACCTCAGCTTTCTTCTCTGTAAAATGAGGATGATAAAAACAGTGTGCACTTCAGAGGGTTATTGAGAGAATTAATGAGATGAGAGATGAAGAACTTAGAATATTGCCTCATACATAATAAGTGCGTGGCAAGTGTTATGGGCTGAATTGTGCCCTCCACCCCCCAAGTTCATGTGTTGAAATTCTAATCACCCAGTCTGTCAGAATATGACTGTATTTGGAGATATGGCCTTTAAAGATATTGTGAAATTAAAATGAAGTCATTAAGATGGGCTCTAATCCAGTATGACTAGTGTCCTTATAAGAAGGAGATTAGGACACAGATCAGAGAAAAGACCATGTGAGGACACAGTAAGAAGACAGCCATCTACAAGCCAAGGAGTGGGGACTCAAAAGGAACCAACCCTACTGACACCTTGATCTTGGCCTTCCAGCCTCCAGAACTGTGAGGAAAGAAATTTCTGTTGTTGAAGGCCTCAGGCTGGTACTTTGTTATGGCAAGCCCAGGGGACCCAACGGGGTGAGAGCAGCTTCTGAGAGAGGCAGCACCGTGGGTGATGGCCACCTTCTTATGTCATCTGACTGGGACACCACAGGCCCCAGAGTTAGTCTTAGAGCCTCTTGATGTTTCAGCCCAGCTGGCCAGATGCAGGACTGGGGGAAAGATCTTATAGCTTCCCATGAGCTCCTCTCATGATGTTGTGGAGTGGAGGATGGCTCATAGGCTGAGCATTAGCAGGCAGAGCTGAGTGGCTGAGGATCATCCCATCTCTGTGTGTCCTCCTGACACATTCCCCTTTGCTGGGTCTCAGGGTCTCAGGCCAGGCCTAGCAGAGCCACAGGAAGGAGCTTGTGACTCTAGCCAGGGCAGAAGTGAGGCTGTGCCTGGGCAGTGGGTGCAGGGTTGAGTAAGATGTGTCAAGGTCAGTGGTTCTAGTCATAACCAGGCACATGTACCACTCACTCTCCTGTCTGTTCATAAAGCAGCATCTGGCTAACCTCAGAGAACAGGAGACAGTGTGGTTTCTTCACGAGAAGAGAGCCAAGATGCACGTGGAGCTTGGAGGAGCGCACACCTTCCCACAGGACAGCGAGGGGTGCTTCGGAGGGCTGCTGGCAGGAAGGGCCAATCCTAGCAAGGGGAGGGAGGTGCAGAAAAGCAGTCAGGACGAGGGCACGGACTACTGCTCAGTAGTTTTAGTGTTCATCAGAAGTGTGTGCCCCTGCACTGCGAGTGTGTGAATATGTGTGTGCGTGTGTGTGTATGGTTATCATAACTCTGGCTCCATGCCACTAGACAGAATGACTGGGGACAGTGGCTATAGGCACTCCTTGATCATGGGGCTTATATAGGCTCTGCTCTTTCTCTCCACAGATCCCTGAGCCTGAGGTACTACTGCTGCCACTGAGCTGGACTTTCCATCTTGGCTTGTTCCTCTTCCCTTGTATCACCCTGGCCCCTGGCCAGCCCAAGAGGCAGCCCAGGGGACTTCCCTGCTGAGATGTGCTGTCCTGGACCGACTGTTTTCCTGGTTGCCACTGTGGTCCTCACATCCCTGCACTGGCATGAGGCCATTGGATGGGGAAAGCGAGGCTCAGAAGATTTCAGAGATGAGACAGGTAGGATCCATTCCTTGCCTCACCATTCACATATGAGAGGCAAAGGGGAGTGGGTTGGGGTGGCAGGAGGCTCAGCTGGGACATTCTGGGGGGTTCCACTCCCCGCAACCTTGCTATCATCTGCATACACCAGGCTCCTGGGTCTACATCTGCCTAGTGTAGAGGCGATGGGGGGCACCCCGGGAGGCTCAGGTTGTTGGCCCAGGGGGATCCATTAACCTTTCCAGAAGTGATCTGTCCGCTGAGGACAGGGACATCCCCATCAGAGCCCGAGGTAGCCACTGGAGCCCGTTCCAAGCACCTCATTGGAGAAATGCCTGGGTGCTGAGTCTGGCTGAAATGTCTCCTCTTGGGGAGAACCCATGGCCCTCAGGGACAGCACCTCAGGCTTGCTTGGTGACCTGTGTAGTTTACTGACCTCATCTGTGTCCTCACCCAGGCTGGCCTTTAGCTCATAGTTTCATGGTCACTCAGGTCCCCTTACCCCAGGGAAAGCCCTAATCCCTGGGGAAAAAGCTGGCTGTCTTCCTCTCCTTGTGGCTTTCTTCCTCCCCTCTCGCTAGCATGGCAGGAGTTTGGTAGGCAGGGAGAAGTAGGTGGTTTCCCCGGAGGCAAGATGAACTGGGAAGGTCCACAGGTGAGGGCCACTGCTGAGAGATGGCTCTGTGGTTCACAGACTCTTGAATCCTCTCCCTCAAGCCCCTCGGTCCCTGCACTCCTTGCTGTGCACAGAAAGTCTCCAGCTGGCTGCTCCCGAAAGCCCTCTGACTAGCAGCCCCTCTCTACTGCCCCCCAGGGAAGGACCCCATGCAAAAAAAGTCCTTGGAGTCCCACCTGGCCTCAGGGCTGCACTGACTGTGAGGCCACTTCTCACCACGCCCTCACCACCTTCCCACATTCACACCCTGGATAAGAGTGAGGGGCCCAAGGGACACCCAGCTGGTTCTTGGGGATTCCCTTTGACAACTTGCTCTGTTACAGGACGTCTCTTGGGGCTCCGTAGTCTTTACAAACGTTTTCTAGTTATATGACGGGACTTTTTGTCCAGACTTTTACTGGACAATTCAGACCACTTTAGAGCTAAAAGGACTTAGGAGATCAGCTGGGCCAGCTCCCTGGATTCACAGATAGGGAAACTTAGGCCTGCGGGGAAGGGTTGTGCATGAGGTGATGGTTAATTGAGGAGGGAGTTGGATTGGGATAGAGTCCCTGGAGTGCTTCACACAAGCCCAGGGGTCCACAGCCTTCTTTCTCAGTCCGCCAGCCACTCTGTCCACACTGCTGTCCTTGAACCAGCTTGGATTCTCTTTCTGAGTTCTCTTGGCCTCCAAGCTCTCCCCGCCCCTCCCTCTTCTCCAGGCTCATCCAGTTAATGCATATCCAGAGCCATAGCCTCAGGAAAGCCTTCTCTTTCTCTGACCCCTCACTCTCCATCCAGTGCCCAGGCGGACCATGCTCAGCTTCCCCTCTGGTGGTAAGGGGGCAAGACTTCAAACAACCAGGTGCCATGGTCATGTATCAGATTAGGAAAACTCCAAAGGAGCAGTAACATCTTGAGTTGCCAGGTCGTGGGTGAAGGGCCACGCATGCACACTGCTGATGGAAGCAGAATTGCTCCGTCCTTTGGAAAAACAGCCTGGCAATTATCTGTTAGGCTTAAAACACACATTAACTCTAACCTGGCAATAGCCCCCTGGGGATTTTATCCTATGGAAATAAGAATACAGGGAAGCAAGGAGGTTTATTAGAGGACTGCTAGTAGCAACGCACGCACACACACACACACACACACACACACACACACACACACACACACATCCCCTAAAGATGTCAATAGATACGAGAGCAGCTGAACAAAGTGCAGCTATGGGCTTTTCAGCAGCTCTGTGAGAAGGCAGTGGATACCTCAAGTTGCCATCCCGGAGGCCTGGCCATGACGTGCTAGCAAGTGAGAACTGTTAGCTGTGGACATGTGGGACATGGTTCCATCTTTGACAGATGAAGCCCTAAAAACTATCTTACGTCCATGAGGGCGGGTTGTGCCGGGGGTGAAGTTGAGGTACGGAGATAGAAAAGAGAGGTTGGTGGCTTTGAGGGGGCAGTGAGATTTCCAGGTTGGAGTTCTGAGACTGGACCCTAAAAGGAGGTGAATGCAGCCACTGGAGCTGGGGTCCAAGGCCAAGGTGGCCAAGCAGTTGCTGACCTGGGTCAAACAACCCAGAGCTCCTCCTTACCCCAGGGCGATGGTGGTCCTGGAGCAGACTGGGCTGGCTGGTGGTGATGTGTGGGAGGAAGGGTGTGGGAGTCGTGAAGCAAGCAAAACCAAGGTTGTAACCCTAACCTTCAGCCTCTATTTGATCTTGGACAGTTCCTTACTTGTTGTTAAACTGATATTTTATACCATGCTTACACAGGACCCAGTGGAGATATACAGTTAGCTGACTAGTTTGGTTATTACATGGATGAATTGTGTCCCCTTGCTCTAAATTCATATATTGGAGCCCTAACTCCCAATGTGACTGTGACTGGAGACAGAGCCTTTAAGGAGGTAACTGAGGTTAAGTGAGGTTGTCATATGGTGGGTCTTGATCTGATAGAGACACCAGAGATCGCTCTCTCTGCCTGTGTGCACAGAGAGAAGGTGGCTGTCTGCAAGCCAGGAAGAGAGGCCTCACCAGAACCCAACAATGCTGGCATCTCGATCTTCGACTTCTAGACTCTAGAACTGTGAGAAAACAAGTTCCTATTGTTTAAGCCACCCAGTCTATGGTCTTTTGTCATGGCAGCCTGAGTTGACTAATATAGCCATTAAAATGGACAAACCAGGTTGTAAGAATTAACTTATTTTGTGACTTCTGAGTCAGAACTTTTAGGGCTGTATATGGAACACTTACTGTTTTGTGGCCACTCATACCCCTCCCCCGTAGGTTATGTATTTGAGGTGAAGCTGACCCAGTTCTGGCTTTAGGGATGGATCACATGGCCCGGAGCCTGGCCCCTCAGTGAAATTCATCATCTCAAGCATGGGATAGGTTTAGAGATGGACACCAAATCTCACTTGGGCCCATCAGATACCTGGGACTCAATCTGAGCTCTTGGGGAAAGCAGTGTTTTCTTTTAGGGCTTGAGGTTGTGAGAGTGTGAAACTGGAGTTGCAGCAGCCTTTTTTTTTCTTTGTTTTTTAATTGTTTTTATTTTTATTTTTTATGCTTAGTTGCTTTTTTAAAAAATTAAGTTTATCAGGGTAACGTTGGTTAATACAATCATATAATTTTCAGGTGTACATTATAAATTGACATCTGTATATTCTATTGTGTGTTTACCATCCAAAGTCCAGTTTCCTTCAGCTACCATATATTTGATCCCCTTTACCCATTCACTCATCCCCTTCCCCCATTATTTGACCCCTTTACCATGTCTACCTCCCCCCTCCTCCCCATCACATTAGTAACCACTACTCTGGTAACCACTAGTTTATAGGCCATGTCCATGAGTCTCTGTTTGTTTGTGCTGCTCATTTGTTGCTTTTAGGTTTATATCCCACATATAAGTGATATCATGTGATTTTCAACTGTTTCTATCTGGCTTATATCACTTCTCATGATTATTTTGAGTTCCATCCATGTTGTCACAAATAGCAATATTTCATCTCTTCTTATGGCTGAATAATATTCCATTGCATATATGTACCACAGCTTCTTTAGCCAATCATCTATCATAGGATACTTTGGTTGCTTCCATGTCCTGGCCACTGTGAATAATGCTGCTATGAATATCGATGGGAAAATATCTTTTTGGATATGGGTTTTCAAGTCTTTAGGGTAAATACTCATTTGAGGGATTGCTGGATCATATGGTAGATCAATTCTTAGTTTTTTGAGGAACCTCCATACTGTTTTCCATAGTGGCAGTACCAATTTGCAGTCCCACCAGTAGTGTATGAGGGTTCCTTTTCCTCCACATCCTCTCCAACAATTGTTATTACTTGTCCTGTTGATTAT
The DNA here is from genome assembly GCA_028627145.1 of Eidolon dupreanum. Classification (NCBI taxonomy): domain Eukaryota; kingdom Metazoa; phylum Chordata; class Mammalia; order Chiroptera; family Pteropodidae; genus Eidolon; species Eidolon dupreanum. The sequence continues at coordinate 35,260,783 of CM053515.1, forward strand.
AGCTATTCTAACAGGTGTGAGATGGTATCTCATTGTGGTTTTGATTTGCATTTCCCTAATAGCTAGTGATGTTGAGCATCTTTTCATATATTTGTTGGCCATTTGTATTTCCTCTAGGGCGAAGTGTCTGTTCAGGTCCTCTACCCATTTTTTGATTGGATCATTTGTTTTTTTGTTGTTATGGAGTTGTATGAGTTCTTTGTATATTTTGGGTATTAGGCCCTTATCGGAGGTGTTGCTTGCAAATGTATTTTCCCATTTAGATGGTTGTCTCTTTACCTTGTTGACAGTTCTTTTTGTTGTTGTTGTTGTTGTTGTTTTGCTGAGCAGAAGCTTTTTAGTTTGATGTAGTTCCATTCACTTATTTTTGCTTTTACTTCCCTTGCCTTTGAGGTCAAATTCATAAAATCCTCTTTAAGTCCAAGGTTCTTGAGTTTAGTTCCATGTTTTCTTCTATGCAATTTATTGTTTCAGGTCTTATATTCAGGACCTTATCCATTTTGAGTTAATTTTGGTGTGTGGTAATAGACAACAGTCTAGTTTCATTCTTTTGCAGGTGGCTTTCCAGTTTTCCCAGCACCATTTATTAAAGAAGCTTTCCTTTCTCCACTTTATGTTTTTGGCTTTTTTGTCAAAAATTATTTGTCCGTATAAATATGGGGTTACTTCTGGACTCTAGATTCTGTTCCACTGGTCTGTGTATCTGCTTTGCTGCCAATACCATGCCGTTTTGATTACTGTCGTTTTGTAGTATAATTTGAAGTTGGGCAGAGTGATGCCTCCAGCCTTGTTCTTTTTTCTCAGGATGGCTTTGGCAGTTCGGAGTCTTTTGTGCTTCCATACAAATCTGATAATTTTTTGTTCTATTTCTTTAAAAAATGCTGATGAGATTTTGATAAGAATTGCATTAAATCTGTATAATGCTTTAGGTAATATGGTCATTTTAACTATGTTGATTCTTCCAGTCCAAGAACATGAACTATCTTTTCATTTCTTTGTATCTTCTTCTTCGATTTCTCTTAATAGGGTCTTGTCATTTTCATTATATAGGTCCTTAACATGTTTCATTAAATTTATTCCTGGATACTTTATTCTTTTTGTTGCAATTGCAGCAGCCCTCTTAACACCATGAGGAGACTTCTTGTACAGGAAGACAATGACCCAAAGGAAGGGGAGAAGAAAGTTGGAGGAAAAGAAACAGTTCTGGGGACATCATTTCAGGTGTCCAAGGCCAATTTTTAATTTTGTAAAACCATAAATTTCCTTTTTACCCAGTTCAGCCCAAGTCCGTTTTTGTCACTTGCCATATAACCATGTGATCCACCAGTTCTTGTCACCCTCTGCCTTTTTGTGTAGCTGGACAAGACTCCTCCCCTGTCCTGAAACAGGGTGTGACATAGAGTGGGCACCTCACTTATCTAGTGAACAGTTCCGGTCACCCAAGTATCTTCCTGACTTCCAGCCCCAGAGCTGAAACAGGCTTGTAGTCAAGAATTGCACCTAACCACTAAAATCGCTATAGGAGGAGGACGCCTAGGGGCACGGTGGGGGAGTATTAGAGCATTTCCCTCCAGAAAGGCAAGCCATGGCCAACTTTAATTTAACTGACAATTTTAAAAATCAAACCAGTGTCTGGGGCATTCAGCATGTCTGGCTTCCTCCTTTAATTTCAAGGGGATCCTGTTTTAGCTTTTGATAAAATGTTTCATTTTAAAGGACCAGATTCATCAAAGCAGGCCTTTCCCTTACAGGGTCAGCTCCACAGGTAAAAGACATTTTCATTAGAGAAAAGCAGTGCCTGGCTTAGACTTAATTGTGGGTTCAGAGACAGAAAATGCTTGCACCCTTGGGTGGTCTCTCCTGGTCCCTAAGGAGGCAATACAGCTGACATCCAGAGTAATTTCTTGAACACACCACACATGCTCAGGTTTCTCACTTGTGCCCTGTCCCCAGATATCCTTCTCTTGCTCTTGGCAGACACACTCTCACTTGTATCTCCGTAGTCTGAGTATGGTCTTGGCTAACTCCCATGTCTTTGCTGAGGATGGTTGATTGCAAGGAAAACATAAATGTGACCTTTTTTTTGGTAAAAGGCTCTTTGCAGATATGATTAAATTAAAGCCTTGGAGATGAGGAAATTTTCCTGGTTTATCTGAGTGGACCTTAAATGCAATCACAAGTGTTCTTATAAAAGGGTGGCAGAGGGAGATCTGACACAAACACACAGAAGAGAAGGAGGCAGTGAGACCACAGAGGCAGAGCCTGGAGTGATGCGGCCACAAGCCAAGGAATGCTGGCAGCCTCCAGAAGCTAGGATTAGAGAGAAACAGATTCTCTCCCCTAGAGACTCTGGAGGAAGCACAGCCCTGCAGGCACCTTGATTTGGGCCTCCAGAACTGGGAAAAGACACATTTCTATTGTTTTAAGCTCCCTATTTGGCGATGATTTGTTATAGCAGCCACAGGATGCTAACTCAGAAGGGAAGCCCATCTGAACTGTCATAAGCAGGCTAGGGACTTTGTGTTGAGATGGGAGTTGGGCTGATTCATGAAACCCAGAGTGGAAAGAGCATCCAGCCCCCTAGAAGGGCCAGAATGTTGGCAGCTCTGCCCTGCCCCTACCACTTCCTTGTGCTCTGTCTGCTTCATTCTCTCATTCCACAAGGAGAGACAAGTGGGAGGTTGGCAGTGAAGGGATCCTTACTTTTTTCTCACATGATCTGAAATTGTTTCACTTGTTACAACCAGTACTTTTGTTTGTGAAAACAAACAAAAAAGCTGCCCTGTCAGGAGAGCTTCCTCGGCCAATGTGTGGAACTGTGAACCTGGGGACAACTCGTCTGACTCCATCAGATTCTAGGGTGGTTTTTGAGGCAAGAATTAACTGACGCGGGTGAGGAGGGGGCAGGAGCAGCGGGGACACCCTCTTCTAAGCTCTGCTCAAGCTGTCATGCTGGAACGTGAACTTGGTGTTGCCAGGGTATTTTCTTTTATCAAAAGGAGCCCAGAATCTAGATTTGTAATTTGCAATTTAATTTTTATAAGTATGTATCTTATTCGATGTTTAAAAGAAAATCACTGTGCTGCGTCAATGCAATGTGCCTATGGGCGGGATTCTGCTTGCAAGCCTCCAGCCTGTGGCCTAGGGTGCAGCCTGGCTGGGTTCCTCTGCTCAGCTGCTTCCAGTCACAGGTGCCATCCTGGGAAGATCCCGATTTCAAGAGGAGGAGGTCCTCCTGTGTGATACGAAATCCCAGGCAGGCCCAGCAGCGAGCCAGGATTCTAGCTGAAAGTGCAGATGGTCTCGCACAGATGAAGCGATGATGTAGGGGATTTGCCATCTTGATGCCTTTCTGCCCCTCACAAGGACATCTTGGGTAATGCTGTTCAAAAGTATTTGGCAAGAAGACACCTACAGAGTTTCTTTTTGCAAAAATGGGGTTTCGAGGATTCTTTCTTAAAAAATAAAATAAAACTATCAGAGAAGAGGAACATAAAACACCAACCAAGTTGAAATAGATTTTACTGAACAAACATCTCACTTTAACTTTCAATTGAGACTAAGTTCATTTTCTCTCCCAGACTTCTAGAAGGTGGCATTCCAAATGTTTACATTTGTTTCATCTGCCTTTTTGCTAAGTCCTGGTCCCCCACCTCCTTTTCTTCACTACTCACTTGTCGTTTCGTTGCACACATATGCTCAACTTTATATTTACATATATCTCATTTTTATAGATGGCTTCTGAAATATGCCAGACGAAGAATGAAACAGTCTTGAAAACAGCTGGAAAATTATGCAACACTGGGGAAATTGGGCACATGCACATTCTGTACTGCAAAGTTGCACAACAAACCAAGTTTGTTATAAGTGAGGCTGGAGGGTTTTTTTTTTTTTCTTTTCTTTTCAAGACAACAGCTTGCTGGGTGGGGAAGGTCTCCTGCAGAAGCCATGTCCGCAGGAGCCTCAGCCTCCCCGAGACAGAGGAGGGCAAGGCTGAGCTGTAGTGATAGCACAGAGACTGTAGTCAGGGATGAAGTCTGCTGCCAAAGGGCTAAAAGCAGCACCTGAGGTCTGGTGAGGCCAAGGCCAAGGTCTAGCAAGGTCTTGGAAGCCAAAAGGTCTTAGAGGCCAAGGCCCAGGTTCTAGTGAGAGGAATGGGACCTTTGGAGGCGTCTATTTCCCTGCTGCCATGTGGTGGGAAGTCCTGGCAGATGGAGTGTTTCTGATGGACCTTGAGCCACCTGTGTTGTCCCTGAATGTCTGCTTCTCTCAGAGCTCAAGGTCTTCGTCTGCCCAGGACCACCCTGGCTCTGCAATTCTCAGGTCTCTCTGAGCCAAGGGAGGATTCAGGAGAGTAGGGCCTGGACCCTCAGACAGGGTCATCCCTTGACCCTACTCTCCCTCAACTGTCCACCTCACCATCTTACAGATTAGAACCTTGTAAAAGGAACCAGTGAAACTTGCAGTCATGTTCAAAATCTCCATTGCCAACATCCAAAGGTGGAGGAAAGGCTCTACTTTTGTTGCTCTAAAAAGATTTGAGAGTCTCAGTTGACCTCAGGTACAGTGGGATAGCTAATAATGCAATTTTCCTGCTCAAAAATTTAAGACAACATTATGGACAACAGTGACCTTTTGTTTGGGCTCTGTGTGAGATGCCGTGTGGAATAAGAGGTCTGGCATGAGCTGAAGGAGGAGTGCACATCAAAGGGTCTGAAAAAGTGGGTTGGGGGAAGATGGACACCATGGCACAGGCCCCTGGGGAAGGCATCCTTTGTGAAGTTGCTTCCCTGCCCTTGGCATTGGGTTCCAGGATGCTCGGAGGCATGGTGCAGGGCCGGTGGGCTCCGTAATGATGGTAGAAAGCTGGGGTCCTGTGCCCAGGTGGGTTCTGAGAGCAGCAAGTCTGCTGGGGGTATCTCCATCACCCTAGCAAACAGGCCAGTGGCCCCCACCATCACTGTGACCTCTGAGATTAGCCAGCAACTTCTGTCTACATCCTTTATGGCCAGGGCAGGCAAGGACATGGTGGAGTGCGCAGGCCGGCCATGCCAGGCCAGGCTTAGTGCGGACCCTGCCGAGGGTTGCTAAGGAGTCTGGGGCTCAGCTGACAACTCAGGCTGCCTGTTGCCTTGGCCGCTCAGACGGAAGATGGGAAATTGCCGTGGGGAACAGCGGTGGCCTGAGAGTCATTCGATTTCCTCTTTCTCATTTTCAGAAATGCAATTAGGGAGGCTGAGGCGCTGCGTGGGCTCTGGAGTATGTGTTGGTGTGTCTGGGTCTGTGGGCGTTCGTGGGCTGGGGTTAGCTGTATCTGCGTGCCTGTTCAAGCACATGTACCATGACATGTGTGACCTGGTGTGTGTGTGAGCATGCATGTGCAAACGAATGCTTTTGGATGATCTCTTGGTGGGCAGCAGGGAGCCCCTGGTGCCATGTGGGGACCATGAAAAGGAGCATCTTGGAAAGTTTCAGCAACCCGAGGCTGTGTGTAGGTCCTGTGTGAGACAGCAGAGAATCCTAAGGTTGGGGGTGGGATGCTGAGGCAGGTTGTGCTGGAGAGTTGCCTTTTCCCCTGCGGCTGCTCGTGCCTCATGGGCCATGCAGGGGCTGCCTGGGGGCAGAAGCCCAAGTCCTGGCCAACCTAGCTGAAGAAGGTCGAGGTGGGCCCTGCAGGGTGGGGTGAAGCCAGCTGGGTGGGGACAGTGAGGATTGGGACAGCATTCACAGGCTGTGCTGCCCCTCTGCTCTAGTTGGTGGCCACCCCGAGGCCAAGTGGGGCCAGCATGGCCATATGTGCTCATTTTTTCCTACAAGAGAAGACAGAGATGCATATTTTCATGTGAAATCTTTTGATTTTTAGAAATCTCAGCAAATAATCTGAGTTAAAAAACCCTGTGGGCTACCAGTAGGCAGTCCCTCCTGTGCCAGTTACAATATTTGAGTTTATAAGCGGTGACTCTGCAACTTTAGACAAAGAGCAGGGATTTGCAGGAAGGATACTCATTCCCAACCCCAGAAGGCCAGGGTCTCAGAGATGCACCTTGAAGGCAGTGAGTGCTCGGGTTCTAGATGGGGCTGGTTGGGGCCCACCTGGCCTGGGGAGTGGCCAGAAGCTTTGGGGATAGTGTGAAGAGAAAGCCTTCTCCTGAGGGGTTGCCTGGAGCCAGATTTACAGAGAGCCACTGGCCCAGGGACAATTTATTTTACCAAAACTCAAAACTTTATAACATTACACAAAAGATACAGGTATATCTTTTTTTCCCTCCTCCTTTTTTGCTAGAACAATGAAAAGAAGGAGACATGATTTTGCAGGGAGCTGAGGTGACCAGCTCCTCCATGAATATGACTTTAAATGTTCTGGAGATTTTGTTGGATCTCAGCATTTCTTCACAGGAGGAGGGACCCTCTGGAGGTGCTGGGTGCGGGGGGGGGGGAGGGCAGTCAAGAAGGGCTCTCCTACAGGTGGTGGGCCTGAAATGGGGAGAGGCCTCCTGGAACCCCAAGAGGAGCACTGGGTCTCCAGGGAGTTCCCAGTGGCTGCAGCGATGACCAAAGGCCTTCAGCTCTGTACTCAGAGTTTCTTCCCACCGCATCTCAGTCTGAGGATCCCATGGTCGGTGTCACTGCCAGCCCCAGCTGGAAGTTCCAGCCATTTTAAGGCCCATACTCTCAAGGCTGTGAACCTGGCATGTTGGCCAGACTGGAGGGAAGGAACTTGACATGAAGGGAGGATGATCTAAAGAGAATAAACCCTGGAGGCCAGGGATCTTGGACTCTAGCAAGGCAGTGACCTGGGTCCCCGGTTCACACTCCCTGGATTGGAAATGAGGAAATACCCAGTCAGGCTTATGAGGGATTTGAACAGAAAACCCCACAACGTAATAGGACTGTGCCTTTCACAAGTTATGTGCAAGATTTACAAGTAAAGAAACGAATTCTCCAACCTCTGCAGATGATGTCATCTGGGAATTGGAGGTAAATGTAAAGTCACGTGAGGAAGCAGGCTGGGGTAGCCTGGGACCATGCTGTGCTCTCATTCAGAAATAAAAGCAAATGTGGAAATAAAGGCCGACCCCTAACATGCATTGTGTTCCAGATGGTTAGTCCAGGCTTGTCCCAATAACACACCTGGCCTCTTATTGACAGCTTGTTCAGAAAAGGACATGTGACTCAGCCTTGGTCCACAGACCAGAGGGGAGTCAGCTGGCCCTTCTGAGAGAGGGCAAGACACCTGTGTGTGGTTTGGCCATTCTTTTAGCTGGTCAGTAACACAGACCCAGCTGGCAGATTGAGCTCTGGAGCTGTCATACCCGCAGACCTAGTACGTGAGAATGGGCTTTTCCTTATGGTTTAAGCTGGCTGTGTTACTTGCAGCCAGGGGACTCTTAACGGACCCAGAGGTTTTTCAGATGGGAGACATGGACCAATACCTTTGTTAGGAGAGGCCAGGCACAGGCGGACTCAGGTGGGCCCAGGACATCTCTCCCTGCCACACACAGACATCCCCTTGAAAATTCTCCAGCCTCACTGCCTCTCTACTAGGTTGAGCATATGGGCACATGGACAGTGACAGGTGGGCACTAAGCTTTCATCTTTCCCTAGGTCATAACTGCTTATATTGCGTCTGAGCCTCCAGAGTGTTTCCGTATAGGAGTGTAGACTGAGCCTAGATCTCTAAGCTGCCAATTTTCAAGCACTTTGTCATTTACTTCCAGGCAGAACTGATCATAATGGTGGTGGGACAACTCTGTGTGAAACATGGCAATGAAAAAAATTGCTGCCTGGACACCCCACATTTCTTCCATTGTGCCTCCAGGGTGTGTGTGTGTGTGTGTGTGTGTGTGTGTGTGTGTGTGTGTAAGGTTGCTCAAGAACTGCAAGAACTACACTCCCCAAGGGCCACACGATGCCATGTTCTGTTCAATCAGCATTCCTCTGACATATTGCTTACCAAGGCCGCTCCTGGCCAGTACTCTGTCAGTGCATCTGACGGGGCCACTGCGCCCGCTGTTTGCCAACAATGGATGGGGACAGAGGCCCCTTGACAAGGTCACCAAGACCTTATGTCTTGTTATGCTCTGTATCCAGGTTCCCAGGGGGCAGGAAGAGTCTGATCCCCTCCCCCAGCTTCTGAGAGCTTGTATATCTGGAGGGAGGACGGTGAAACCTCACCGCCTCTCTCTGTTTGCAGCCCGCAGAGTGGGCAAGGCCTGCCAAGGATGATGACCTCGTCAAAGGGCAGAAGAATTTCTGGTTTCTGCGTGGCCACCAGGGGACAGGAATGGCTCTGATGAAGTCTGTGCTGGCACATGTGGGCTAGAAGCCAGAGGTGGAACAGAGAACTCTGTCCCTTGCTTCAGAATAAGGCAGGGCACAGAGGAGGACATTTACCTGTCTTCACATCCCTGCTCTGAGGCATGAACGGCGATTTGTGACACCCAAGATGACCAGGAAATGTCCCCATCTCTTTCTGCACATTACATCCTTGGGGAACTTTTCAGGGGGTTGGAGCTCATCCAGAATCATCCTCATCCCTCCCCCACACCATGCAGCCATTCTAGATCAGGGTTGAAATTCCAAGCCTTCAGGGATGAGGTTGGTAACGATCCTGAGTGACAGACAGGTATAGGACAATAGGGAGTGGTGGGTACTGTGACAAGCAGGAGAGTGCAGGTCAGACCTAAACACATCCAAATTCAACTGAAAGCACATTTACATGACACACTAAACAAAGCGTTGGAGCTGAGTTGGCTCTGTGGTCCTTGGTTTATGTCTTTGAGGACAGGTGATCGAGAAGCTGGGTGAAGTCCACAAGGGCTCCCTATGTGGAGGATCCAACTGTAAATTTTGATGCAAAGTATCTGATTCATCCACTTGACCTTGCAGGGTGTCAGTGTGGGGACTCAGGGATGGGCTGGTCAAGGTTGTCTGCCTCCTACTCACGATGGCAAGGTTTGAACCTGGGCCCCGCCCCAGGAAGCCAGGGGTGATGTGGGCAGGGACAGCAGCCAGGGGCAACTCAGGAGCATCAGGGAGACAAACCTTCTTTCCAAAAAAAACCCACTGAGAGCTGGTATTCCAAAGTGTGTGAGATCATTTAGTTACGTGGACCCTCAGAAAACCAACTGACTTGCAGGTGAGAGGCATTTTTCAGTTCTCTTATCCTTCTCATTGCTCTGCTTCTGTTTGGCTGTCTCACCACTTTTCCAACTCTTGCTAATCAGCATTGGCCTCAGTGCCCTTTGCAGGTAGTAGTATCTAGAATTTGGTACGATCTTTTGTTTTCATTTTATTTATTTTTGGCAGTTACCTTTGATTTTTGCAGCAATGTTGCCTTTTCATGTATGGTAGTGATTTAAAGTACCCTTTAAAAACATAAGTACAGGATGAAGTACTATATCAAGAAATAACGATGATGGTGGGAGGAGGATTGAAGTAACGACCATAAGCCTGGTAGGGAAGTGAGTGAGGGAATAAAATGTGACACTTGAGGTAGGTGACGCTGCTAGTTGGGTGTCAGTCATCTTTTGAGGAGGATGAAAGCATGAGAACTACAAGAGGAATAAGTGAATTCCAAGACAGCACTTTGCTGCACCCAGCTCTGGGCTGCCTGACACCCTCAGCCTTCAGGATTCAGCCCATGCTGCTTCTTACAGGAAGTCCTCCAGGTTGGCTAGCTCTGGAGTCATCTCTCTCCCATACACTTACCACCAGCCACCTTTCTCTGGAACCAGCTGTGCCATCAAAGGTGACAAAAATAGATGCCTGCTGGCAGTGGGGGAAGGGGACCTACAGCAAGCCCCATTTAAGGGTAAATAGCAGAAATGTGGGATCAGTGTGGCCACACCTTCCAATTTCTCAAGAGGAGTTAGAAATCTAAATTCTTATGTGAAATCTCACCATTTTTAATATTCACAACAAATTTTTACCATGCCTGGGGGCTAGATCCTGCCTCAGCACCCTTAAGTGACAGGGAGAGAAGCTTCTAGTTGAAGATGGCCATCAAGCTGTCGTGCCCTCACACCCAGGTCCCCAAAATGACAGAACTGAGGAGAGAAATCACAGCTAGAGTGAGTTGTACAAGTCATGTGTTCCCCATAAGACTGGGCCCTCCTGGCCAGCAGGGAGGGGCCTGAGTCATCAGGCCCTGCCTGGCCAAAGCCAACCCCAAAGCCCTGGGCACACAGGCCTGGGGCAGTGTGAAAGAAAAGATTCAAAGGGACAGGTGTCCGCCCTCCTGGGAAGTAGGGGCAGAGGTCTGGGATCACATTAACAGAGATGTTCCAACAGATACACGCCTGGGAGGGGGTTCCCAGGCAGGACCTGGGGAGGAAGGTCACTGTGTTGGGGGCAGCAGGTCTGGTAGGACAGTGACTCCAGGCTCAGGACCTTGCTGGAGAAGAGAGATTCTAGCTGGGGATGTTCTTTGACAGCAAACTTGCTCTAGGATGGAGAGGTATGCCTGCGATGCTGCATTGGAAAAGGTGGGTAGAATGTAGAAAGGTTATTTCAGGCAGGGTCTGGGGGAGAGCAAAATTCAGGAGGCTAAATGCCCACGTGGAATTCAGGATAAGTGAGGGCTGCAACCTGCGTTTACCCAGGGAGAGAGAACTGGGTCTGGGTAAGGAGGGATGGGGAGATAGATGGAGGGGGACTGAGGGAAAGTCGCCTCTCTCCGGAAAGGTAAAAATTGATCTTTGGGGTAGACCCTGCAGTTCGTGCACCCTCCTATAAAAGCGTCTTCTAGCCTTTGGGGTATCCACCTCAGGCCTTCTCTACATCCACCCTGTGCCCTGTCCTGCCCCAAGGTGCAAAAGGAAGGAGAGGCAGCCCCTTGCGCCCCGAGGAGGACTCTCTGGGTGGGGATGCTAGGGCGGCCGCCGCTCCTCCCGGGTTGTGCGCCACGCGGGCACTGAGCGCGCCGAGTGTGGCCAGCGGCGGGGCTCCCCCGGCACCGCCCGCGGCGCTTCTCTGCCTCCACCTCGGGGTGTCTCTGCTTCGCTGCGGGCCGGGAACAACGGCGGCGGTGCGAGGAGGGGAGTCGGCGGCGGCGGCGGCGGCGGCAGCCGCGCCAAGAAGCGCCGGGTCACCGCAGGCTGAGGCGCCCGCCGTCCCCGCCCTCCGCGCGCTCGCCTTCTCCCTCCCGCCCGCCTCTCTCGCTAGCTCGCTCGCTCCTTCCCTCTCCCCGCCTCCACTCGGCGCTCCCCGCCCTCCTCTCCGCGCCTCGCCTTCTCCGCCCCGCGCCCTGCGGTGCTGCAGCTGCGGGCGGCTCCAGCTGCCCCCAGATGTGGACTGGGCAGCGCTCGGGGAACTTTCGCGCCCGCTGCGAGTGCGGGGCCCCGGCTGCGGTCCGACTACCATGGATCCGCCGGCTGGCGCCGATCGCCGCCTGCTCTGCCCCGCGCTCTTGCTGCTGCTGCTGCTGCTGCTGCCGCTCCTGCTGCCGCCGCCGCCCGCGGACGCCCGGCTCGCCGCCGCCCCCCCAGGTAGGTGCGGCCGGATCCCACGTCTGCGACCCCCGTTGGCCGGGCCCCGCCCCCTTGCCCCTCTGCCCCCTCCCCAAGCCGCGTCCATCTCGACTTGGGCAAACTCCGCGCGCCCCGCCCCGGGCCAAGTTGGCCAACTTCAGGGCCGGGTCGGTCGGGCAGGGGGCGCCCAGCGGCTCACCCCGGCGCTTCGGGCCGGGGGGAGTCTCGGAGCCCTCGCGGCTCATGGGACGCCGAGTGTGAAGGCGGAGGGCCGGGAAAGCCCCGCGGCGGAGCGCGCAGCGCTAGCACCAGCGGGTCCGGGGGAGCCAGGGCGAGGCGGCGCCGGGGCTGGAGTCCGGGGACGCTCGCGAGGAGCGGATGCCGAGTGCACAGCCTGGGGTCCTGAAGATTGGTTAGGGCGCCATGGAGGGATCCCTAAAGATCCGAAGGACCCTGCTCCACTCCTCCAGAGACGGGGAACCGGCAGGGGTCTCGGCAAGAGCTGGACACAGAAGACAGGCCGCCGGTGCCCGGGGTAGCCGTGTCCTCGCGGCTCCAGGGGCCACTGAAGGGTAGAGGCGCACGGGTAGGGGGCCGACCAGGAATGGCTTCGGAGCGGCCCCACGTCCTGCCAAGGACGGTAGGTTCACGGGACGGGGAACGCTCTGATGCGGCTGTCCCCTGGGGAACTGTGAGGAGTCTGTGGAGCCCCAACCCAGAACGGAGCAAGCGGCAGAGTTCTCGGCTTACAGGGTCCCAGAGAGAGAGGTCCAGGGCGACCTGGCCACTGAGTGGTGGCCGTGTTAACGCCCCTCCCTGGTAGGGAGAAAGCTGGGGAGGTGCAGGCTAGTTTTTGGGGGTTGCTTGGAGGAATGCACTACCTTTTACAATGGGGGCGGGGTTGGGTGATGCGGGACCCAACCGGGGGTTGAGGGTTCCGAGGTCTCGGAGGCTCTAACGCCCTTCCCCGTTGCAGGCGAGCACCTGGGGCACGGAGCGGAGCGCATCCTGGCGGTGCCGGTGCGCACTGACGCCCAGGGCCGCTTGGTGTCCCACGTGGTGTCGGCGGCGATGGCCCAGAAAGGGGTTCGGGCCCGCAGGGCCGTCCCGGTCCAGACGCCGGACTTCCCTGGAGACAGCGAGGAGGACCCTGGTGGCCGCCTCTTCTACAATGTCACAGTTTTCGGCCAAGACCTGCACCTGCGGCTGCGGCCCAATGCCCGCCTTGTGGCGCCAGGGGCTACAGTGGAGTGGCAGGGCGAGTCCGGCGCCACGCGCGTGGAGCCTCTGCTTGGGACCTGCTTCTACGTCGGAGACGTGGCGGGCCTGACCAGAGCCTCCTCCGTGGCACTCAGCAACTGCGACGGGCTGGTGAGTACACATTTCTCTCACTCCTTTCTGTCCGTGGCTCTTGCCTGGGCTTGGAAGCCAGTTACCTGGGGTCCCCTGGGAGGGCAAGGCCTACAATGAGGATCTTCTCTGCGTGGGGACCATGAGCAACGACTGAAGGCGTTTGCTGGAAGGCAAGTTATTCTGATTGGCGGGAGAGGAGTGATTTATGCAGGGGACGGGCCAAGGTCTCCCAAGCACTGATCAAGCAGCCCACCTGTGTCTCCTGTAGGCACAGGCCTTGGTCTTGCATCCAGGTGTGTGTATATCTCCGTATGTGCATCTGCACATGTATTTTGGAATGTCACTGTGTACCTGTGTCCAGGTACCTATGTACCTGTGACCATGTGAATGTGCCATTGTGTGCCTTGTGAACATGTGTATCTGTAGGCTTCTGCTCACTTGTGTGTCACAGTTGAATATGTGACCCCTATGTATTTTAGTATGTGTGATTTGTGTGTGTGGACACAGGTGCTGGCAGTCAGTCTTCTTGTTTCTGTGTATGTGGGTAGTGCCAACCCAGGGGCAGTCTGTGGTGCTGAAATGTTCAGTTATCCCTCTGCCCCCTGGCTGACCGGGAACCACTGATTTTTATTCTGTGGTTTCCTGTTGAACTTCAGCTGGTTATTTGAAAAGTTGTTTTTTTCTCTCTTTTGAGCCAAGAGGAGCATTTGGAAATGCAGGCTCTGGTGCCCACGGGCAACCCATGAAGGACAGGGCAGAGGCTGGAGGGGGGTCTCCTCTTGGGACTGCCTAGGCCACCCAATGTGACTGGAGCCCTGGGAAGTTCTCCTACTTCTGAGAGCACAGAGGGACCATAGCATGGCATAAGGGGCATTGGAGGAAGCCTGGATCAATGCTCAGGGAGTCGGCTGACATTGGCGTTGCTCTGGCTGTCCGGGGGCCTGGCACGTGGCAGAAGCCACTGCAGTTTTCTATTTTGGATTGGGTGTGTGTGGTGGTCAGGCCGGCTGTGCTGGCCAGACATCTAAGCCACCCACCGTGGGTTCTGCTCTAATTGCTGCTCAGAGGACTCCAGTTCCGAGGGAATGGCCGCTCTCCCAGCCCTGCCACTCCTGAGCCCCTGTCCTCAGGCTCGTCCTGCTGGCTGCAGAGCCAGCAATTACTCTAGAGCCCCACAACCACTGGTGTTCTTTTTATGGAGACAAGGAAATGTCACTTGTTGCTTTGGAAAATCACTGCCTTTGGCTGGATTTAGTTGGAACCTGGATGGACTGCAAACAACCGTTGATGTCCTTGGAGGAGCTGGGTTAGTGTGGTGTGGCCCTCCAAGCCCCGTAATCTCTGAGGATCCCCCTCACCTCACAGGTGTGTTTCACTTACTCTGGAGGCAGATTTTCTAATTTAAAGGAAATGGATGCCGAGGACTGTGGGGGTAGGGTGAGCTAGGTTGGGAAGAGATGACATGGATGCAGTCTGTTGGTGGACCAACTTCTGTGTACTAGTTAATTCCTGATGGAGACCATTTTGTGGAGACTTTGTCACTATATCATTCATTCATCTGTTTAGTCAGTGATTCATTTGTTCAACTAGCACCTCTAGTGCCTCTGACCACTGTGCTGGTCAGAGATGTGGCTGGTTTGGTGTCCCCCTGGAGCTCACATGATCAGGGCAGTTGATGGGCTGAGGGCCACTCTAGCTAGGGCCTTGAGAGCACACTACTTGAAGAATGTGTTGCCAGCAGGCAACCGCATGGGTTGACAGTCCCAGTAGAGGGAAGAGCGTATGCAGAGGTACCAGGTGAGCACCGGCCTGGTCAAGAGAGCACAGGGAAATGTCAGATGTCCTGGACACACACTGGCAGGGCTGAAGAGAGACTGGAGTTGGAGCAGAGGCTGGGGTATCCCAGAATGTCCTTGAAAGCTATCAGTGAAAAATGGCCCTGGGACAGTGGGGTGGCACCACTAGTTCTTCTGTTTGTCTTCCTTCCTTCCTTCCTTCCTTCCTTCCTTCCTTCCTTCCTCCCTCCCTCCCTCCTTCCTTCCTTCCTTCCTGCCTTCCTGCCTTCCTGCCTTCCTGCCTTCCTGCCTTCCTGCCTTCCTGCCTTCCTTCCATTGTGCTCTGTACGTCTGTTCTGATTTTATACCAATTAATTTCTTAACTCTTAAAGTCCCTCTGTGCATCATTTATAGGCCTATGTGCTTACAGCGACCCTGAGGGGAGGGGTCCCCATGCTTTCCCTGCAGCCAGGCAGGTTGAGTGACTTGCCTAAGGCCACATAGCACATGCTGGCAGGAGTCTGGCCTGGTTCTGTCCAGCCCCTTCTGCCACGATGCTCCCAAATCTGGGTGAGGGACCCTGAGATGTGATGGCAGGAGCCATACTCCCTATGCACCCCATACTGGGCCTTCCATGGACTCGACTTGCACACCACATCCTCCCAGCAGCCCAGCCCCAAACCTGCATGCCCCATGGAGTCCCTTCCTGTATGGCTCCTGCTCTTCCTTCACAGGTAGTGAAATACACCGAGCAGGTGTGTGTGCAGATTCCCAAGGATCTTGTTAGAATGCAGATTCTGACTCTGGCATGTCTGGGGTGGGTCTAGGGTTCTGCATTTGAATAAGTTCCCAGGGGATGCTCTGCTCCTGGGTGTCAGACCACACTTTGAGAAGCGGGCTTTCACAGCCCCATGTCTGCAAAAGGATTCTGTGGGGCTGCACCTCAAGTTGCTCTGAGCAAATAAGGTTTAGTGGACCACCGGTGTAGGGAACACTGCGCCTTGGTTGATTCAAGGAGCCCGTGGTGATCTCTGAGAAGTTTTGTAATAAAGAAGTCTCTCGAACTCTGTGAATCTGGCACTTCCCACACAGACAGGACCAGGGGATAGGTTCCTTCTCTGTAGAATGTGAGACTAGCTTTCCCAGAAGATGTGTGGAGAGTCCATGGAGATGGGCTCAGCAGGCAGCTGCAGTCCTACAGCTTAAGTAAGATACTCAGGTGAGACACAACTCTCTCACAAGTCACAGAATCCTGTCAGCTACAAGTGACAGAAAACTCAAATTAGTTTAAGCAGAAATGAGAAGTTATCGGTTCACATAACGGTAAGTCTTCAGGCATGGCTGGATCCAGATGCTCCTGCCAAGAGGTTAGGGCCCTTGCTGTCTCTTGCCTTTGCTTTCCTCTGTGTTTGTTGGCTTCATTCTCAGGTGGTGGTGGGGTCTTTCTGTGGCAAGTCAAGGGGCCTCAGCAGTGCCAGGCTGTTGTCTTTTTTTTGATGATTCCAGCTGAGTCCTGTGTATCACTCTGACCAGGCTGGTGTATATGCTCCTATGAGAATAAGGGCATAGGGTTTGTAGAACCCCATAGACAGAGACTGTAAGGGGTGTTGCTCCTAAATGACAGAGATGAGGATCCTGAGCCTGCCAAGGTGAAAATTCTACTTGAGTCAGGTTGAGGTGAAGACTCAAGAAATGCCACATGGAGACATATTTATAAGACATGTCGTGCCCTTTATTTCCAGTGAGTGTTCCCGGGTTCTTTCACATCCACTCATCACAGGTTGTTCATAATATTCACAGGGAAAGGTTAAAGTTTGCCTTTTCACGTTACATGAGAAAATAACACTTAGTGAAGGATCCTTGTATATCACATTGCTACGGAATACTTTTCTAGTACCTCTTGGGCCACAGGATGGGTACACCAATCCCACACCATTCTTATATGCTCATTAAAGACCCAATGAGAAGCCTGTTGGCATAAAAAGTAATAATAGTACATCACAGATCACTGTTGTCCCACCATGTGCCATGCTCCCTGCTGAGCTATGCCCCTTTCCCTTGTTTAATCCTCACAATACCCCATGGAGGATGTCTGATAGCCCCATTCTACGAATGAATAAGCTGAGGCTCCAAAGCCAAGAGAGCGTGCTTCAAGCTTTACAGCCAGTATTTGAATGATTCTGTCTAACTTCAAGACCATGCTCACTACATTTTATTGTCTTTTTTTGCACGCCAACAAAAAGTGGAAAAATGAAGAGAGATATTTTTTAAACATTCCTACCTTTCCTATTTGACTCCTGGAAGTCTTCTCAGTCAGAGGCATTGGCCCTTGTCAGTGTGGGTGAGTGAGAGCTGGGAGCTGGACCAGTGGCCAAGTAGCCTGTTGACAAGCTGCTGACCCGCTTGGGTTGCAGCTCCTTGCAGGAGCCCTTGTCCTCACAGCTGGGTGATAGTGGTGGGGGATACCAGTAGGATAGAATCACCCTGCCCCACCTCTGTCCACACTCAGTGTAGCTCTGGGGACCTCTTCTCCTGGTGTCTCTGGCCAGGCAGGGCCAGTGGTGGAAGCCCCCAAGGGTTGGGCAGTGGGAAAGATGTGGCTTCTGAAGCAATTTTCCATCCTGGAGCCTGGGGAGTGTGGCAAACACCCCTTGACACTGTGATGCAGAGCCCCCATTGTATGTTTGGGGTTCACAGAGGCCCAAGGGCTGCAGCCTTGAGAGCAAGGGCTCCTCTGCCAGGCTGCCATCCTGGCCAGGCACCTGCTCTGTTTTTTTTTTGCTGAGCATTAAGAGTTGCTAAAGACCAGAGAGAAGTCATTCGCTGGCCTAAGGGTCCAAGACGAGTTTCATGTTTCTTAACAAGGCTGATGCCTTTCAGCTCACACTGTAGTCCGGTTGGCTCAAGTGCTAGAGTGGGGTGGGTAGGCGTGGCAGGCTCAGGCTGTGGGGCTGGAGGTGAGTGGTGTCTGGGACTTGCAGCTGCCCCTGTAGGGTCTTTCTTCTCCCATCCTGCCTTGGCGCTGTCTGGAGGGCAATGAGAAGGTTTCGGGCACACCAAAGAGTGGCTGTGGGCTTCCCTAGGTGTTGGGGACCCTCATGTTTGTGGAGCAGAGGCAACTGCTTGGTCCTTGCTCTTGGCAGGCTCCACAGCTGCCCAGGGTGGTCTTAGCCTCCTTCATGGCCATTATACTCCCTGTCGTTTAAGATTCATTCAGTTTAACTGACAGAAAACCAGTTTACATTGTATGAAACAAACAAGGGCTGGTTATCCATGGGGTCCTAAGGACGACCATGTTCTGGCATGGCTGGATCCAGGAGCTCAGGGCTGGTGTCAGAACATGTGCTCTCTGCCTTAAGGTATCCCCATCTCTGTGTTCAGCTTGGGATGGCCCTCCGCATGTGGGCACCAGCAGCTCTGGCTTTATTTGTTTTCCACAGTAGCAATTGCTCAGAAATGGAGAGCTCTCCTTTCTGGGTGGTTCCTTCTAGAGTCATGGGGAGGGCTTAGTGTATAGGTCCTCTTTAAATCAATCACTGTGATGTGGGCCTGGTCCGAGTCTTGCCCACCTTTGGGGTTGAGTGTGAGATATTCAAACTCTAGAATGAATTCGGGCTTTATCATAGAAGCAAGAGGAAGGACAAGTATGGCAAGCAGATGAAAGTGGTTGCTGCCACAGTCCACCTGGACCCCAGGCCCCTATGTCTGGCCCACATCTCCCCCAGACTTGCTTGCCCAGCTGCCTCCAGGGCTCCTTCCCTGGTTGACCCCATGCTTCTGAAATGGAACATGGGTCTCCACTCTCTTCCAGACCTCACTCTTTACTTGGATGGGAATCCCAGGATCCTAAACATCTCCAGACTTCATCCCAGTTCTCATCTCTCCACCACACCCGACCCCAAGCCCTAGCTTTGGCTCCTGTGTCCCTTAGCTGGTCCTAATTGTCCCTCCCCAGCAACCCTTTTGTCACATAGCAGCCAGACTGATTTTTATAAACCACACATTAAATCATGTTACTTGTTTGCTTAAGACCTCTCAATGGTTCTTATTGTCCTTTAAAAAACATCCAAATCCAGCCAAAAAAATAAAAAATCCAAACTCACTGGCCCGACATTCATGGTCCTCCATGACCAGTCCCAGTGGTCTCCAGCCTTGTTTGTCCCTGCGTCCCCCTCATGCCTGCACTCTAGTCACACTGAGCTTTTAGTTCCTCCAACACTGACCACTCCCAGCTGAGGGCCTGTGTACAGGCTGTGCCCTAACCTGGACCACTCTTACCCCTCCCTCTTTACCTAGCTCACTCTATAGGTCTCTGCTAAACGGCACTTTATCCAGGAAGCCGCCCTGGACAGTCACCTGCCGTATTGTACTCTGTACTCCTTGGTAACATTTACCATGGGAAACTTGTACCTGGCTAAGTCCACAGGACCCTGCTCCGCTGGGCAGAGCTCAGCTGAGATCCGTGAAATATGAGTGCTTGAGAAGGGGGTCCAGAAGCCAGTGCAGGGGAAGCTGGGGGATTCACTGCTGAGGCTCTGTGACCGCAAGTGCCCAGGGCTGGCCAGTCTCTCCTTGTCTACCCTGCTTCTAACCCCAGAATGTCCACACTCAGTGGAGCAGGCCTTCTTGGAGAATGGCTGAAATCTATGTCTCTTTATCCACAGAAAAACACTTGTGTACACATGTGGTTTTGCATGGTTTTTCTGTCTTCTGCAAGCCCGTGGGGTCCCTGAAACCCTTGGTTAAAATTAAACTAAGTAAGGAAGGGAAGCACCCGTGGGCTTATATGGGGAAGAGTTGGGGGGATGGTGAAGAGACCTTGGGATAGGCTTTGGCAAGTCACCTTGCAACCCTGGGCAAATCCTACCATCAACCTTGGTATGTACAGGTGGAGGGGTCTGGAGCCAACCATTTCTGGGACCTTTCCTGGGCAACTGCAGGTGTCTTAGGGGCCAGATGGGGTCCAGAAGACAGAAGTGATGGGCTAGGGTTGGCAGAGGGAGAGATGGGGGCCCTGGGGAGCCCATGCCCTGACTTCTTTGATAGATTGTTGTCCCTAGGGAGTATGGGCTCTTTGCTGCCTGACCCTCTGATGTTTCTTCAGAGATGCTCCATTTCTGAGTCTGTTGACATCACACAGGCAAATGCTTCCCATGTGAAGACCCCATGTGGGTCCTGAGGTTCTCCTGAAGGAGCAGGTGGAGACATACCTGGAGCTGTCCTGACGGCAGGGTGGTTAGATGGGCCAGGGAGTGTACTGGGGATGTCGACCAACTGTTCTCTCACCCATTCAGTGCTAATAAGAGTCCCGCTTGCGGTGTGATAAGAGGAGGAAGACTAGTGAAAATAGCTAGGGTGAAGTGGCTCCACTATTACAGGTGGACACAACCTTCCATGGAAAATGAAAATATCCTCTATGGAGGGAGCTATGAAGCTGGCTTATATAGAGAAGAGTGCCCACTCCTGGTTGGTCCATTCTATGTGAATGAGGAGCTTCAAATTCAAACAGTTTGATTGGCTCAAATAGCACTGTCCTGATTGGTTGGAACAGAGCTGCTCTGATTGGTCAGTAAAGATACAGCTGAAGGTATAGCTTTGCAGCCCTGATTGGCTGAAGTAGGTCTTCAGCCCATTGGTTGAAGTATGAGCCTAGGAGCTCCTTTATAAGGGTGAGCTCAGATAGCAGGAGACTGACTGCTCAGTGCATCTTTCCCTTGAAGCAAAGAGATGGACCATGAGAGGCCCCTGTTTAGCAATGACTGACTGCTAGACCCAGTTTATAAATTTGAGCCCATTTAGCCACCAGGAGTTTTTCTTAACAGGCACATTCATTCTTGGTGTCAACAAGAACTTGTTGAAAACCCTGCCTTACTTTATCACAGACACCCCATGCACCATTACAGGGCATCCACAACCTCCTGGCCAGCCTCACGACCACTACTTATTGGGGGTTATTTGGTGCGAGGAAAGGGCTTTCCAGGGGCTCTTCCCTGTGGGGGCAGGGGAAGGATGTGCGCTGACCAGTGGTGGCCATGATGGAAGCTAACTTGTCAGAGATTTGTGCTCCAGGTGCCAGAGCAGCAGCCAGTGGCCCCCTACCTGTCTCATGGCAGCCACTCAGAATGGTGTAAGTGCATCTGGGGTCTGAAACCCAGACTCTTCTCTTTAAGGAAGAAAGCATCTGAAGGCACTTAGAAGAGTCTAAAATCATAGAGACAATAGAGCGGTAGGGGTTGGGAGCTGGGAAATGGGAAGTTAGTGTTTAATGGGCAGAGTTTCAGTTTTATAAGAAGAAAGGGTTCTGAAGATGGATAGTGGTGATGGTTGCACAATATTATGAATATATTTAATACCACTCAGAAAGTGTACATTTGAAAATGATGAAGATGGTAAATTTGGTATATATTTTACCACAATAAAAGCATCTGAGGACTCCTGGTATTAGATAGGTAATTAAGGGGTGGGATGGTGTCCCTTGAGCCTTGCTGGCCCAGCTCCCCCTCCCCTGTGTGACTCAGTTCCTTGGGGGACCAGTGGCTGAGGGGGTCTCCACACCACTCAACCCCCACATCCCCACTTCCCCACAGCTTGGTGATAACTGAAGCGTGTTATCACCATGGTGCTGAGCTTCATTCTGATTGGACAGGTGGAGGTCATAGGACCTTTCCATAGCCAATCACTGTGGCTCATGGGTGCTTTGTGCTGATTGATTATAACTTGAGTCATATGCTCCAACCCTGCCAGCCAGGGGCCTGCATAAAGGTGCCTAAGGAGTCTCTGCAGCCAGGGCTGTCCCTCCAGAGGAGGCAGTCAGAAAGGCATCGGCTTCACCTTCTACATCTATCTGTTCACCACATGTGCTTCATCCCTGTAGTTGTTCTGTAAGCCAACTCTTGTTTTTCCCATTTTATAGATGAAGAAACCCAGGTGCCTCCGAGTTACTCAGATCTGTAGGGCTTTTCCTGTGTGGGGTCATCTCTCTCCTTAGAATCCTCCAGGATGGAGCATAGTGGAGTCCACCTTGGCCCCTCATGAAGGCTAGCATTTTTGGTTGCTGATCTCCGGAGTCCAGGGAGGCCAGCTCTTCTGGGGCCGTCCCCTGTCACATTGCCATTCTCCATCCTGATTATGCTGAGGAGCTGTGTGTTTCTGGCATTGGTTGCTGAGTGTAATGTTGCCACTCATTCAGATGTTGGTAGGTTTCAGGTTCCTCCTGCTCCAAGGCCAACCTTGGCTGCCAATGCTCCAGTATTCTTAGCACTTAGCAAGTGAAGACCTTAGCCCAGGGTCAGCTGGGTGGTAGAGAAGCTGAGTCCTCACTCAGGCCTGCTCTGTGGACCACGAGGAGTGCCACAGCCAGTATGAGCAGAGGGGTCATTGAGGGGCTCATATGCCCTGAGCTATGGGGATGCTGAGCTTTGAGGCTGGCTTTGGTGCATGGTGGACTAAGCCGTGGCCCAGGCCTCCTACTCTGGTCTCTGAGGTCTATAGGGGCAGGTATGTGTGAGGGCCCCTTCTGGGACCCTAGGTCTCTACTGGCAGGCAGACACATTCTAAGTTATCCCCATTGCCCTCCCCTCCCTACCCCCATCCGAGGCAGCTGGGGATGGGGGGTGGTTTCTGTGCTGCTGCCAGAACACATCAGGCTGCATATGTCAACATGTGTGCATGTTTGTGCACCTATACATGGAGTTTGCATATATGTAAAAATATGTACAAGTAAGAGAGTGTGTACACATAAGTGTATGTGTGTGTACATGCTTATCTGTATGTGGGACTGTGAATGTGTGCATGTGAATTTGTGTGTGGGTGTCTGCATGTGAGTGTGTACATTTGAGTGAGCAAATATGTGAATATGTGCATGTATGTGGGTGCATATGTGTCTGGTGTAGGTGTACATGTGTGTACATTCTCATGTGAGTGCGTGTGTGCATGTGTGTGTTCTTGGTAGGGGTGTCCTGCAGGGGAGAGGACTGAGGTGGGGTGGGTACTGAGGGGAAGACTCAGTCCGCTGAATCTTGGTACCACCTTAGATCACCCACAGCAGGCATTTGGGAATGGGAGGGCCCAGGTAGGAGCCTCTCCTTCTGCTCTGCGTATGTTTCATATTAAATGTCAGCGGTGCTGCCATTAATATGGAGAAGTTATTACTGAGCCTGGAGCCAGCTCCTTGGGCTCATCCATGAATTTCAATTATACTGCATATCTACTTTAGGGCCTGTGGAGTGGGGGCTCCTGCTTGGAGGCAGAGAAGACCCTGGCATCCAGGACCTGGGCCGAAGCAGGGCTGAGAGACCAGGCAGGCTCAGTGCTTTCCCACCCGCCCCTGCACGTTTCAGCGATTAGCACTCCAGGGCGAGCAGGACTTAGTGTGGGCTGGAGGCTGCAGTGTCACACTGTCAGGTCCACCCCACACAGCCCGGCCACCTGGACAAGGGCTGCATGGTTGGCTGAACTGTTGCAAAGGGGGGTCCATCCACATCCACTTCACTGGACGTTGGAAAGGATCCATGCATAACAAGTCCTTAGCCCAGGCCCAGGGTTTGGAAAATGATGATTGTTTCTATATTTCTTTGAATCTAAGGTTCCATCAATTATAGAGCACACCAAGAAAGAGGGGACACTCCCAATTAAATTTTGCCACGCACCTTAGCCTCAGTCCCATCAGGCATGAGCACCAGCTATCCTGCCCTGTTTGCCGGGAGCAGTGGGCCATTTCTCCCGCCTCGCTTGCTTTGCGTACCCAGTGTGTGACTGGCTTTGTCTACTTCTGGGTGTCTTCCTCTCTTTGGTGAAGTAGGGGGTCACAGTCATTCCTCCAGGGATATTGGTCACTGATGCCAAAGACACATATGCCGCTGTCTCAATGCCTTTCTCTACACACTTTTTGCCAGCCATGGTGTGACTTTTCAAAGACATTTGAGTGGCAAGGGTCACATCACAAGAAGTGCCGACCCCACACACAACTGAAACGAAAGAGGGCAGTATGAGATGTTACGGCTGAGGTAGTGCACACCAGGCAATGCCAGACACCCTGCGACTGCTGCTGGCTGCTGGCAGAGGTCAGAGTCGCTGATCGCATCCCGAGTTCAGATGATAAATGTGACAGAGGTGTGTCTTAGAGTTCTGGATGTGCAGTTTTATTGTCATTATAATGGTACGAATAATTGTGGGGCTGTCTGAGAGCTGACATGAAATTCCCAGGCTGGGGAAGTGGGGCAGCCACAGAGGCAGGCTGTTCACACCAGAGGGATGAGCCCTTGCCCTCTGTGGGAGCAGAACATTCAAGGATTCATCTATGAATCAAGATATTTCTCCTTTGAAAGCAGGGATTGGGACCCCATGGCAAATAAGGTATGTTTTTGTTTCATGCAAGGTTTGTCTAAGGCTCAGTAGTGGCCAGTCTGATTGGGGCTGAGCTTCCGAAGGTCTCATAAAAAGTGGCTCAAGAGCTGTGAACAGTTGGGATGTACACTTAACTGTTGAACAACTTGGGAATTAGGGGTACCAACTGCCTGTGCAGTTGAAAATCTACATATAACCTAAGTCGGCCCTC
This sequence comes from Eidolon dupreanum, assembly GCA_028627145.1. Classification (NCBI taxonomy): domain Eukaryota; kingdom Metazoa; phylum Chordata; class Mammalia; order Chiroptera; family Pteropodidae; genus Eidolon; species Eidolon dupreanum. The sequence goes on from CM053515.1 coordinate 35,284,938, forward strand.
TGTGTATTCAGATTCCTGACCACCAGTTGACCCTTGAACAATGCGGGTTTAAACTGTGCGGGTCAATTGAACTGAGTGGGTCTATTGAATTGCAGTCAATTGAACTGCAAGATCAATTGAAAATGTCCACGTGTAAGTGTACCCACACAGTTCAAATCCATGGTGTTCAAGCATCAACTGTATATATAAAAAGTGTTATGCCACAGACCATTTCCAGTCAGTTGCAAATGAAACCTTAGGTCAAGTGACATCACAGATAAATGCAATTTTTCTGCCTGTTAACAGATTTCATCATTAGAGCTTTAAAACTCTAATATATAAAGTATCAACTACTTTAAAGCTATGCTGTCTATTCTGCTAGTAGCTTATGAGCCACGTGAGGCTATTGAAATGTGACTGGTCTGTACTGAGGTGCTCTGAGTATAAAATATACCCCGGAGTTCAAGGAGTTAACACACACACACACACACACACACACACACACACACACACGAAGATCGAATATCTCATCGGTAGTTTTAAAGTGTTGATTATAGACTGAAATCATAATATTTTGAATGTATTGGGTTAAATAAGATATTGCTGAAATTAATCTCACCTTTTTTTTTTTTTTTAACGTGGCAACATGTGATGTTCACATTCCATTTCTGTAGGGCAGTACCGCTTTGAAACATCTGGCTGCATATTGCCACTTTTGCTGTTATTCTTTTGTAGAATTTTGTTGGCTGGTCACATCTGTTTACTCTTTCAATTGAATTTTAGAATTGTTTTGTCAGGTTAAAAACATCCCTATCCCTTGTGAATATGATTGACATAAATTAAACTTGGAAACCAATTAAAGGAGGAATTGACATAAATTACAGTATTTACCAGGAACATGGTATGTTTTTCAATTGATTTTATTCCGTTTTGACGTTGCTCAGTGAAGTATTATACATTTTTTATACAGATCACCCATTGTTTTTAATCAGGGTCATTTCAAGGTTTTTTGTTTTTGTTTTTGTTTTTTTTCTTTTGCCATTGTGAATTGAATTGTTTTCATCTATTGCTGGTACACAGGAAGGCTATTGATTTTTATATAATTATCTTTTATCAAGCTGCTTGATTGAACTATTAATTCTAATATAATCTTTGTGGATCCCCTTGGGGTTTCTAGGTATACAGTTGTACTGTCTGAGACGATGATTGTTTTGGAGCCTCATTTCCATCTGCACCGTCTAGAACCTTCAGAATAATGTTAAGTAACAGCAGTGGCTTTGCGCATGCGCTCCTGCGCCTGTCTCTGATGGGAACGCCCTCGGCGTTTCTCTGCTTAATATAATGCGTGCAACTAAGATGGATTTCGTGTGAAGGCAATATCCTCTGAATTCTACTTTTCTAAGATTCCATTTTTATCAGCAAAGGGGCTGAAATCTAGATAAAATTCGTCTAACACCTCACACCACCTGCTGCCCCCCAAAGCCACAGGCATTGCCATTCTCAGGGGCTGTCTCGCACTGACTAGGACTTCAGGAACCGCTCAGGTCCCCACTTGCTGGCCTTGAAATGCAATCCAACCCTATTTACAGCTGCCAGACCCACTCACAGAAAGTGTTTGTGGGGGATGGGGAACTTTGCTTGGGAAGGTGGACAATGCGGCTGGGCCAACGGTGCGGGGGCTCCTGGGAATGAGGACTGACTGATGCCTGGGGAATTGCCAACTCCATACACCAGGTTCCCCTCCTCTCCTACCCGTCTCTTCCGTGGGGCGAATTTCCTCAGTCTCCCTCCGAGTCTTAGAGACTGTGCCAGCACTTAGAGACTGGGACCTGCCCACACACGTCACCATCCCCCTGTTACCATTACTTCCACATACTTCTAGGTCTTTTCCTGAACAAAGACCATTGGCTCCTTAGAGGACGGGTCTGTCTGCCTACATACAGGCATGGGATTGGGACAGCTTTGAACATTGCCTGTGCCTAGGCCTCACCCCAGAGATTCTGGTTATCAGGGACCTGAGAGTCTGGTATGTTTCAAGAGCCACATGGGAGAGCCTTAGGCACAGCAGTTGGGCACCCACTGACCTAGAGGAAAGTCATGAAGCCCAAGGTCAGGCAGAACCAGGTTTGGGGCATGGCTCCCCTCTTGCTGGCCTGTGATCTTCAGTTTCCCTAGTGGCAATGCTGCCTTCTTCAAGGGGTGTGTCCCTGAGGGGAGTGAGGGGAACAAAGTTGGCTGGCCTAAGTCCAAAGAATGTCATGGGAAGATGAAGGTGGAATTAGATGCTGGCCCAAAGGGATAGCCAGGCCTTCAGGTGGCCTGGGACCAGGGAAGCTGCCGCTGATCATCTGTGCCATCAAGTTCCTCACCTGGAAATTGAGAACCTGGCAGAGGGAGGGCAGCCCTCTTGCATGACCTGCCCTGAAGCTGGTTGTTCATGCACCTGGAACTTACTGGGCATTGCGCACTGATTCTGCAGACCCTGCCTGCAGGGTGGGGGCAGGGGTGGCGTGTCCCTGGGTGCTCCTTAATGTCCCCAGCCAGGCCTCAGATCCTGTGAGGCTTCTAGCCCTCTCCCCTTCTCTCCGCTCTCTGCAACTATGGGCAACCACTAGCCATTGTTCTGGGCTCACCAGCCCTGTACAGAGGCCTGTGCTCCTGAGCGTGTAGATCTGTTAGAGCCCAGAGTGGCTTGTCTGAGACCCATGTGCACACAGAACACCAAGTGAGGAGAGGTCCCTAGCCTGGGCTTGGCTCAGCTGAAAAGGAAGCCTTGTGTTTCCTGAGCAGCCCCCAAATGCAGCTCTAGGGGTAACCAGCACAGGAAGGGATGAGAGGGTGTAAGGCAGTGCTGGGTATGGCTCAGAGCCCCATTTCTCTTTTCTCCCACTTCCTTCCTTCTCTCCCTCTTCCCTTCTCTCTACCTCTCCTCCCTCCTCCCTACCCTCCTCCTCACCCTCTTTCCAGCCTCTTCTCCTTCCTTCTCCCCTCTCTCTTCTCCTCCCTCCTCCTCTCCCTCTTCCCTTCCTCTTCTATCTTCCCCTTCCTTCCCTCCCTTCCCTCTTGCCCTTCTCTGTCTGCCCTCCCATCTTTCCTAGTGTGAGAGAGCCCCCCCTCTTTGTCAACCAGAACTCTTGGGTGATCCTTCCTAGGTGGTGGGCTCTTCATTGTTGGCCGTACACCCTGTCCAGGCTGCACTTGCACGTTCCTATTTACACATCACCTCCTGTGACACTCACAAGTCCCCGCTGCCAACAGGCCCACTCTGGGAACAGGTGACACTGTCCCATTGTACTGGGAGGAAATCGGGGCTCAGAGATGGGGAGTAACTTATCCCAGGGCAGCTTAGTGTGAGCTCCTTTTATTGCAGCTGGAGCTCTGGATGAAAGCTTTGCTGTCCTCAGAGGTGACAGCACCCCCATCACTTCAGGGGGCAGGGAGTGTCCCCTCCTCTCCTCAGTGCTGACTTCTTGGTATAATTCCCATCCAACAAGGTCAAGGCTTGCACCTCTGCCCCGCTGGAGTAACCCCACTGCAGGTAGGGCAGCCTGGCCTTTTGGTGCTGTCTTTCCTATTGGGGTGCCCAGGACCTTGCTGGCTGTCCTTACTGGGGAGGCTGGTTGGACCAGGCTGTGCTGTCCCTAGGGCTGCCGTGGAAGTTTCTTCAGGTGGCATCTTGGACAAGGGCACTTGGGCAAGGGGGTGGATGAGATGGAACTGCAGACGCCTGAGAGTGGGAAAGGTTGTGCCAGGCATTCACTCCACTGTCAAGGTCACATTGCTGCATTCTTCTCTCTGAAGACTTCCTGGGTAGTCAAGACTTGTAGCACAAGAAGGACAACCAGGGATGGTGGCAGGGAGGCTGCTAGGCTTGGAGGATGGCTCTGGTGGCCTGGGTAGATACTCTAGGACTGGGCATGGTGGGGGAGGGCAGACAATAGACTGGCTCTGTCCTGTCATTGGCCTCTCCTGATTGGCCACCAGGGCACAGGGCTCTTGCAGTCCTCTCTTATTGACCTATAGGTGTCCCCCTGGTTCCTGGGGCTCCTGCTCCCCATTGTGTAGGAGGACACATCAGCTGGGCTGGCCCAGAGTCCTCAGTCCTGGACATTCACTTTGGGCTAATGATATGGGATGGGTGAGATCTTGCTGAGTTGCCTGATAACTGGGGCTGCCCCACAACCCCAGCTGACCAGTTCTCTCTGGGCCTAGAGTTTAACCCTTTGTTAACTTGAGAGGATTTATATTCCGAGTACCCTTTGCAGTTTACCTTGCTGTCTGGCCTCACCTGTTTGTTCCTTCTGTTTACTCGGGCTCTAGAAAATAATCAGCCTTTCAAAGAAGTACTCCATTATATGTTTTGATTTTTTTTTGATTTGATTTTTCAATATTGAATTCCTTTAATTCAAGTGATGTATGTTTTCTGTACTGTATAAGGTGTTAGTTTCAAGTATTTCTTTTTTCTAAATTGCCACTTTGTTGTGTCGGCACCTTTCATTTACTAATTTACTCTTTCCTTGTGACTTTGGGGTGTGTATTCCCTCATCTGTGAAGTTCATGGAGAAGATCTGGTTTATTTCTGGCCTCTCTGTTATGCTTTTCACACCAGCAGTAGGCACTTTGATTTTTATTCCTTAGTGGTGCATTCTAATATCTGATAGGACAAATAACACATCATGACTTAAAAAAAAAGTTTCGGCCATTTTCTCCATTTTCCAAATGGATTTTGTGTTTGTTTTCTTATGATCTTAAAGAATGCCATAAGGAGGTCTTTGCTTTGGATAACATTGTGTGACCAGTTGTGTCAAGTGTGCCACAGGCCTCAGTAGACCTTTGCTGAACAAAAGAAGGGCATCTTGCTGAGGTTTCATTTTCTCGGAAAATAAGAACATCGATTTAAATTTTTTAACTATATCCCAGTAGGGTTATTACTAAGAGTTTTAGAATGTTATTGCCACTGCTAACAGGACCTTTCCCATTATGATTTACAGCAGGTAAAATTTTATAGCTATCTAGGAACACTTGATCCAGATGCAGCAGGTGACCATTTACTCAGAATACCTGCAACCTTCTTGTTCCGCATAAATTATCTCAGAGTTTAGATGGTTTATTTCTAAAGAGCAAACACGGCAAAAAAACTCAGCACGTTAGTACAAATTATATAAGCACTTGCACAACTGCAGCTAAACATGGACAACCACAGGTGACCTGGCAAACCCAGGCCCCACCCAGGCCTCACCTGTTCCTGCTCCTTTCCCCCCATGACTCCTATCTTCCTCTTTGACTCAGCAAAGTCAGTCTTCTGTTATAGTTATCACGGAGGCACGACTGCAAACCATGGATGATCACAAACAATCCTTCTGAAAGAAATCTCTCACTTGGCTGTTTCCCATGTTTGCATTCCCAAATATGCAAATTTCTATGTTTGTTTTGTATCTAGGCATTTTCATGAACTTCTTTATTATTATTTTTTCCCTTTTATTGTGGATTTTTTTCCAGAGGGTGGGATTTTCGGAGTATGCAGTTATTGTCTGCATTTCGTAATATTTGTGTGTATTAATTTTCAGTATTTATTCATTTTGTCTTATTACATTGGTGACAGTGTAAAAATGAATTTTAGTAATTTTGTGTGGGAGCCACACCATGTCTTCTGAGCATCTGGCCCACCACGAAATGAGAACCAGGACCCGCTTCTCTTTCTGTGGATGCTGCTGGTGGGAGAGCCACAGTGGACAAGTGTTGGCCTAAGTACCATATCTTGTCTTCACTCATCCTCGGTGGAACAGCTTTGTCCCCTGCTCTGTTGCATCAGGTAGAGCTGACACAGGGCATGCGTGTGTGGTCATTTTGTGGAGGATGAGTAGCAGTGACTGGCAGGCCCCTGGTTGGGTCAGAGAGCCCCTCTCAGCCCTATGGCCGGTTAGGTGTCCCCTATAGTGGGGTAGCAGTGTACCTGGGCACGTGGGGGTTGTTGGCAGGGCAGGCAGGGAAAGCGGCTGTTTTCCAAAGGTTGTTCTGAGGCTCAGCAGGGATGTGGTTCAGTGACATACTTTCAGGACAATGCTGGCAGGTAGACCCACTTGTATAACCTGAAACTGAATGAATTTGGACTTTCCATCCCATCTGAGTGCCTGCCTTGCCCCTTATCAATGAAACCGTTTCTGGACTTGTGTTCTCATGGCGCAGGGTGGAGTCTGGAGCTCGGTGGGCTGCCTGCCATGTCCACCCACGCGTGAGTTTTGTTTGGCCTTCAAACAAATTTCTCACAAAGCTCCAGATTTGCAGTTTCTCTTGAGAACCTCGGAGCACTGTGAGGCCTGAACCCTGAGCAGGTACACAGCCCTGCAGAAGGCTCCCCCAGCTCTCATTGGTGGTCTCCAGTCCCTGCTGTTTCGTGTGATCACCCTGGCCTGCCTTACCTGTTTTCATTTCCTACGCGATCGTTGTGTCCTTACGTGAGACTTCCTCTTATGTTGAGGTGGATGCCACCAGGGCATCCTGACCCTTTCTTCTTCCCATGATTTTGGTTTATGGAGTGTCGTCTCCATGTGAGGCCCTGTGTGCAGACATTGGCTGTGGTCCTGCTTCACAGACTGTGTTTGATTCTGGTCCCCTCACTTGCTGAGCCTCCTGTCATCTGTGGAAGGTGAAAGTTGGTGGCAGTGACTACTCTAGTGGGTTACAGTGAAGATTAAAAGAAGGCCCATGGCCGGCACTTGGTGGCGAATAGCCTTGCTGCATTCCCTCATGGCCCTGCTGGGAAGGAACAAAATGTGAAAGTCCTTGGAGCTGCATGCAGTGCAGGGCAGATATGAATCACTTTCGATTGCTGCAAAGGCTGGGCTGGGGCTGGGTGTGGGGAGTGAGGAGGCAGGCCTGGGGGCGGGCAGGCCCCTGGTAGGCCATTACTGGCCTGAGACAGGCTGCCAGATGAGGCTGTGACTGCTCTGAAATGGAATTCTTGGGTCAGAATAAGGAGAACAGATGTTGACTGGACAAAGCCAAGAGCTGCTGACATCATGGCGATCCCGTCAGGACACGGGGGCTGAGGCCGAGGGTCCTCTGTCCTTTCCTGCTGAGGCACATTCCTGGGACAGCTGCCAGGGCTGGGGGGTGGACACACACATACACTCACACATGCACACACATTCGCCCTTTCTTCCACAAGATTCTCCCACCTGAACACAATTAGCCAGGATCTGGAAAACTTTCTACCCTGGAAAGAGAGAAGAGAGCCTTGTTGGCGGGCCTGGGTGGCCAGTGAACACGCAGGACAGAGGACTAGTAGCCCTCAGCGTGGAGGCTGTCCGGAGCTGCTGGGCAGGGCAGAGTGAGCATGTGGCCCTTCATCCTCCTCATCTCCAGAGGGGTAGCCTGTCCCCTGATTTCTTCTCTGGCTGTGAATCTGGGGGGTGTGACCAAGAGGCTGCCGGGGCCTTGATCCTGTCCTTTTACCAACACCCTGTCTCTCCCAGAATTCTGTCCCCATGTCCAGACTCCTGCCACTGCAAGTGAAAGGAAAGCCAGTGCGAACTGGCTCAGGCCACAAGGGGATGCCCAGGCCTTCTGCCCGTCTCAGCTCTGCCTCCTTCTGTCTGGCCTGGCCTCAGGCCCTTCCCTGTGGGAGGCTGCAGGCTCACCTGGCACCAGCCGCCAGCCCAGCGGAAAGTCCTTCCTTTTCTCTTGCAGTTCCAGCAAGAGTCCTGAGGCTGTTTCTCATTGGCTCAGGCTGGGTCACATGTCAAACTTTGAGCAAGTCACGGTGGCTGGGGCAGTGAAAAGGGCGTTGATTTGCTAGGCTTGGTCACATGAACACTAGCTCCAGTGGGTAGAGTCTGTGGTCTGAAGCGTGGGGATCCCGAGGAGGATGGCTGGGGGCCCAGAAGAAAAAAAGCCAGGCTGCTGTCATTGGGGAGCAGTGGGCCCCTCTGCCCGCTCTGTCTCCTTCCCTCCTTCTCTTTCTCCTGTTCTGGTCCACCCTGTTATGCCCTCCTCCGAGTGCTGCTAGTGGGTCTCTTTCCCCCTCTGGGTAAAGCTTAGACCCTGAGACCAGCATTCAAGGCCCCCTCCTGACCAGTCAGAACATCTGGCTTCTTCTACTCCCCTTATTTTCCCCGTCGTTCATACTGTGGGCCAGGAATAGACCTCTAAAAGGCCATACCTTCCCATAGCCCTGTTGCAGGACCAGAAGGGGACTGAGTGTCTTGGCTGCAGGTGAACCTAAAAACCATCTGGGAGTGTGAGTGAACTGGGGCCTAGGACGAGTTAAGGGTGTGACCTGGTGAGGTACTTTGCACTGCAGACAGAGTGAGGGCCCCCGGGTACCTATGGAACTTTGTCTGAAATGCTGGGATCCCCATATGCCTGGCTGCCTTCTTGTCACCATCTTTCTTCCAGGAAGCCCTCCTTGACCTCCTTGCCAAGGCAGGTAACACAACAGCATCACAGTCCCTGCTTGCTGGTCTGACTCTTTATCCTTTCTGTGTCACGTACCTTCTTGACAGACTGGTGAGGCCCATGGACCCCACAGCAGAATAAGGTTCTTAATGCATAATATAAAACACACAGGATTCTGTTGAAATGAAGCAGTCAACACTGAAAAAGTTTATAATACAGCAATAAATGTGGTTTTTAATTTTTTTAATCATCATGCCTTTTTTTTGGGTAACAGCTTTATTCAGATATAATTTGTATACCATACTTATTTAACGTGTAAAATTCAAAGGCTTTAGTATGTTCCCAGAGTTGTGCAGCCATCACCCAATCAGTTTTAGAATACGTTCACTGCCCCCTGCCCCCCAAAGAAGCACTGTGCCTTTTGGCTGTTGCCAGCCAGTGCCCATCCCCCATCCCCTGGCAACCCCTAATCTTCTTTCTGTTTCTACAGACTGGCTGTTTCTGGACATTTCATAAAAATGAAACCACATGATATTTGCCCTTTTTGTGTCTTCTTTCAAGTTTCCTCTGTGTTATGGCAAGTGTCAGAACTTCATTACTTTTCCTGGCTGAATAATATTCCATTGGATAGGCGGCAATATTTTAAATCCATTCATTGGTCGATGGACATTTGGGTTGTTTCCACCTTTTGGCTCTTATAAATAATGCCACTGTGAACCAGTGTACCAGTTTTTCATGTGCTTTTCAAATAATACGTGAAATAACAGGACCTAGTGGCACATGTCACAGCTTCTGTTATTTGAATTGTGCTGGATGTAAAGACCACTCAGCCTCACCTGCACCAGTGGTTATGAGATGAGCATCCCTGTCGTGCCTGTCATGATGAACACAGGTGCTGCTGATCAGCTGGGCCTGATGCCACCATCCAGGTTGGAAGGAAGTGCCCTCGGTGGTTAGTGAGGGTGACGTGATGTCCTCTCCCAGTTCATGCAGCCCTGGTTGAGGGCCCGCCAGGGAGTGCCCTGAAGGCAGAAGCAGGCTCCTCGCTGCGAGTGCACCGGAGACCCTGCCAAGTGCTGTGCCTGTGGCGGGGCAGGGTACACAGAGAGAGGTGCTGGCTGGCCTGTTCTGTCTCAGCCATGCTGCGCTGCCCACTGTAAGGGTGATGGCCTGATCCCCTTTCCTTTCTTAGTGTTCTCTGTGTCCCTAGCGTGGGTGTCCTGCAGTTGGAGAATAGGGAGTCCAGGCCCTCCCCCAACCACTAGGGGCCCCCTTTCCACATGGTCTTCTCTCCTGCCAGGCCATTTCCCTTCACAGATGCTTAGGGAGGAATGCAGCCAAAGGCCTGTCAGCAAAGGCCACCATGGATTTTACCTCAGACATAGACCCAGCTACCTGCCACCAGCTGGTTCGGTGCTTCCCTCTGGAGAGCACCGTGCCCCTGTGACTTCCTGTTCAACCCCTGCCAGCTATGGGGCTGGTAAGGGCTCCTGGGATGCCTGGAAGCTGTGGTCCTGGCTCTAGGTGGTCTTGGCCCAAGGAGGCTTGGGTCCTGCCTGCTGCCCATCTCTGTCTAGGGGCAGGATCCAGTCCTCCTGATCCCATGTGGGCACTTGGGAGGGACAGTACCCATGACTGGGCGACACCTTGCCAGGTGCCCTTGAGGACACCTGAAGTTGAAGGCTGAGCTCCAACCTGTGTGCCAGAGACCAACTCTGTCCCTGGCGCTCCCGCCCACCCTCCCTCTGGAAGCAGCAGCAGCCTCTCCAGCTCTCTCATCAGCTGCATTTGGGTTCTTGCCCTGTCAGACTTGGGCTCCACCTGGCCGTGGAGCTGCCAAAGTCCTTGGCTGATGCCCTCCCAGAGGGACTGCCTGTCCTGCTTCTTGTATTTCAGAGGCTGCCCTGACTTCGTGGCTGACGGCGGCTCTGCCGAGCCATCTAGAATTGGCTCTCAGCCTCCTTGTGTCTCTTGGGTGTCTTATGTGACAAAGCAGCTCATTTCAGGGCTGTGGGAGTGCCCGGGGTTGCTCCAGGGTTGCCCTGAGTTGAGGGGGGTGGATCATAGACTATAGCGGGGACCTGGGTGGTGAGGGAGAACTGGACTCTGCGCTCCTCCTGTGTGAACCTGGGCACATCCCTTCACTCTTCGCAGCCTCCAAGGCCTTGGCCATGAGGTTTCGAGTGGGGACTTACCTGAGGAAGGAATGAATGCTCAGGGCACAGCCGTAGGCCCTCTCCCCACTGGCATGGGTCACATCAGGTCCTGCGGTGTCCAGTACCAGTAGTCCTGGGACAATTTATGATGTTTTACAGCGTTTCGTTCTGTTGTCTTAAATCCAAGAGTGCCTATGCCCAAAATAAAACAGAATGCATAAATAAACCAAAGGAAGGAAATTGCAATCCCCCACTGCAGTCCCATCGACATTCTAGTGTGTGTGCCTTGCGAGTGTGTTCACACGTGTGCAAAGCATAGTTACAAAGAAGGGCCATGTGGTTTGTTCTCTTTGGCTTGCCTTTGTTTACTGTATATATAGCAGACATACTTTTGCATCATTTTATGGTCTGCTTTAACATCTTTGACCAGAAGCTGCTCAAGAACTATGGGGAGGCCAGGATCTTTGGATGCTAGAAGTCCATGGGCCCAAGGGGCAAGGGTGAGTTGGCGGAGGAACACCCCAGGCCTCTGACTGGGGTAGGTGGGAGGGTGGGAGAGGTGGGAAGAGGAGCATCTTAGAGGCCGGGTATGTCACTGGACAGTCTCAGGGAGGGGTCCCCAGGCAGGTTCGGTGTATGGGAGCCGGGTCTGGGTGGAGGTCAAGTGGGGAGAATTCTGTGCCAAGGGCTGTGAGTGCCATTGCCTGGGGAGGATGACACTGAAGGAAGAAAGAGAGAGGAGGAGGAGGACAGCGCTCCTTGGTACCCCAGCATGTAGGGGACATGTAGAGGAGACAGCGGAGACCTAAGGAGGCTGTTCCTGTTTTAAAGGGTAAGAAAGATTCAGGAGACTCATGCAAGTGGGGTGACAGTGTGCATGGGTCCAATGTCAGATGGGCGTTGTGGCTACCATCAGGCCTAGGGCTGTGGGGAGTGAGTGGAAGCTGGACAAATGAGGCAAGGGGCCAGTGAGAGGCAAGGAAGTGAAGGAAAGGAGCCCATCACAGGAACAAACCCTGCAGCGAGGAGCTATCTGGTTGAACAGGGCTTTTCCTCTTGGGAAGATTTGAGTTGCACTATGCACGTAGTGCTTATGTGTGCCCATGTGTATATGTGTGTTTGAATTCTGCCTCTTTGTACAGAGGATTTTAGGTGGCTCAAGTTTGTTCTTGGACTGAATACCAGGATCTAGGAGAGAGGGAAAGTTGACAATATGGAAGAGAAAGGGTGGGTGTGTTAGTTAGGAGTTATTCTGCAAATGTCAGAAATCCAGATAAAACTTTTTGGCTTAAGCCAAAAAGAATTTATCGGTTAATAAGTCTGAAAAAAAAAAAATGCAAGGCCTCTAGCTTCAGGTCTGGCTGGATCCAGGCACCCACATAAGTCTTCGGTCTCTTTCTTTTACTTTCTCCAGCTCTTGGCTCTACGCCTCCGTGTCAACTTCATTTGTGCTCTTCCCATGAAGAAAGAAAGTGGCAGCAGGTGGCAGCCACCTCACATCTTCACAGTTTAATGAACTTGGAGAAACAGCATTTCTTTTCTAATCATTCCAGCTGTAGTTTCTGGGTTTAATCTGATGGACCCCCTTGTGGCAACTTCTCATCCCCAAGCTGTGTTTACTGTGGTCAGGGTGGCCTGGTCTGGGTCACGCGACCTAGGAGAGGAGCGGTGGCTTCCGAGGAACACAGGCTGTGTTATCAGAAGGAGGGCAGTAGGCTCTAAGCAGGTCCATGGTCCCTGAGGAAGAAACTGGGCCAGGATTGGGAGGCCGGGTAGTTGGAGGAGGCAGTTGCTGTCATGCAGGACACAAGGAAAGAGAAGGACATAGAGGCAGGTGCGGTGCAGGAGAGAGTTCCCTCTGTGGCCTCTCCCAGCTTACTGGGCAGGGCAGGGACCAGGAGGTTGCTGACCAGGCTCTGCAGCTCTACTGTGAGCTGGCCAGCCCTGGAAGGAGAGCATCAGCCTGGGGAGGTTGCCTGACCACTGACTGCCTTGGGAACCATCAGGCTGGGCAGCAAGAGTGGCCGAATGCAGAAAAGCAAGCAAGGCCATCCTCCCACTCCAGGGGCCAGAGACCAGGAATTGTCAGGGCCAGATTGAGAGACAGCACATGAGTAGGAATATGCTGGCCACAGAGCCAGGCCTGATGACCACTCTGCCTAGGAGAGGATCAAGGGGACTGAATCCCTGTGGACACGCTTCGTGGCCTCTTAGTGAAGAGAAGGTCACAGCTCCACTCAGCAGAGAGTGGGATGTCTTGTTCTCCTGGATGGATGTGGGCAGTGTGGGGTGGTGGAGACAGAAGGAAACATCATTTCAGATAGTGATAAGAACTGTGAAAATAAGCAGATAATAAGACCAAGAGCAGCCCACATGTGAGTGAGTGTGCGTGTATGAGAGTGCATGGAGGTGCAGGTGCGACATGTGTGTGAACGGCATGCACACACGTGTATACCGACACATGTACTTGTATTGTGTATTATGATGGATGTGCACACTTATATGTGACATGTGTGAGTGCATGTGCACACACATGATGAATATGCATGAGATGTCTGCATGTACAAGTGTATAATGCCTGTGTGTTTATGTGATGCATGTGTGTACAGTGTATGTGTATGGGTGCACACATGGTACATGCATGACATTCATGGGAGTGCACACGGCTGTACATGCATGTGTGTGGTGGACATGGGCATGTGTATGTGTCAAGGGCATGCTGCAAGGCACCCACAGCCATAATGAAGAACAACCTGTAGTCTTTTCATAAGACATCACTCATGACTGGAGGAGAACAGATGAAAAATAACACAGGGGGAAAAGCAAAGTCAACATGGCAAGTGACACCCCCTTCCCCGAGTGTCCGGTTGAAGCGGGCTTTCCTGCCCAGTGGCTGGCTCTATCTGTGACCTGCTGCTTTGAGTTGGGGGCTGACCTTCCTGGATGGCCTTTCCGGCCTCCCCCATGAGATACCAGGCCTCACCCATCAGGGCCCAAGAGTGTAACGTCAGCGGTCCCAGTGGTGCCTGGGATGGCTTGGCCCCACCCTGAGCCAAGAGGGTGTTGGTGCTACCCCCGCCAGGGTCTGGAGCAGGAGCTGTCCTTCGCCTCATGAGGACTAACGCTGGCTGCTGGGTCGTGCCCCCTGTTGTTCACCATCAAGATTTCAAAAAGAGGAGGCCCAGCGTCTGCTGGAGCAGTCACTGCTGGTATTCGATTTATTCTCACTTCTCAACCTTGTTGATAAAGGGCTTGAAGTAGCTGTAGCTGCCACGGTCTCTGAAAACTGTTTGCAGTGGGGCTCGTGTCCCTGGCAGGGCTGCTGTGGTCGTCTGGTCTTATCCGCCTGCTCGTCTCCTTGTTCCCCATCCCCTGTCTGGCTCCCACTCAGCCTCTCCTCCCACTCCGGCTTGTCTCATGCTGTTTTAATGAGGGCTTGGCCTCCTGTGCGCGCCGCTCAGCAGCAGTGCATTTAATTAATATTCTTACACTGCAGTTCTTCAGAGTAAACGCTGCCATTTTATTCCTCACTAATTGGAAGAGGCTAGTTAAGCTCTGAGATGAATGGCCCTTTCTGCTGGTGATGTCTTGGCCCAGGATCTCCGGCAGGATCTCTGTGATGGGCCAGGCACTGGGCTGAAAGGCAGAAGGGCTGACCTGTTCCCCACCTGGTCCAAGGAGGACCCGTTTGCTAGTGGCCAGGGCAGCCATCTGGCCCAGGCTCAGCCTGCCCTGACCTTGGGAGGGCTTGCAGGAGGCCATCCTGCCAGGGGCCAGGCCCTGAACTCGCCACTGCCCCTTCCTCACATCCCAGGTCCGTGCCAGACCCGTGCGAGGCCCCCAGAGACCTCAGAGGGCCTCAGTCTAGAGTCCAGAACATTCCCCTGGCCAGTCCCACTGCCGCCCTCCTCCATCCCCACCATTGTGGCCCAGCCTCATCTCCACCCTGCAGGCCCATACCACTCTTCTTACCTGTCATGGTACCTGACGCGTGCTGGCTGTATAGTGGATCCTCGGCTAGATGGGTGCTGAGATGGGTGTTTCCCCAACAAATGTGCTCCTGCCTGTGGCTGTTAGGGCAACATCACCCTAACACTATGATGCTGTTGATTGCCTGTGGGTGAGTTTGCAGTGAAGGGATTGGTCTATGGTGTGTGGGGAGAATAGCGCCCCTGGGTGGGCGCTGATGGAAATTTGAACTGTGCCCGACCTAGTACTCCAGGCCACAGTCCTCTCCTGGATGTGGATGTCCCGCTAAATGAGGCATCTGGAAGCGCCAGCATTGGTCCAGAGGGCAGAGGTAAATGCGTGGCACAGCTCCGTTGGACAGGGTGGTTTGGAGGAACGAGCTGGAGTCATGGGCACATGCGTGGTCCAGGGAGCAGGTAGACATGGAAAGGATCAGCCCGTGGCTGCTTGCCATGCAGGGCCCTTCTTCTGCACACACCACCCTGGTTTAGGTGGCACGGTGTGTAGATCATGCCAGGGATGTGACCTATTTCAAGTTCTTGAGGATATATTTTCGTAATACTGGTACAATTAATGCATGAAAGTAAGTGAACTGTCCTTGTGATTTTAGGAATCTGTGTGGTGTCGAATTCCAATAGCATTCCTGGCGAGTCCCTAGCATGGATATCCAGCCAGCCTGTCCAGTGGTCTTTGAGGGCCAGAGAGCTTTTGGGTTAGGTTGGGGTGTGAGGTCCTCTTCCCTCCGTTGGGCTGAAGGAATTTTCCCTGTGGACAGTAATGGCAGCAGGGTGATGCGAGAACAGTGGGCACAAGCATACTCAGCTCCCCTGTGTCCCTGGGACCTTTCCTCCCGGTGTCCGAGGTTCATTGTTGACCAGAGTCA
Source organism: Eidolon dupreanum (assembly GCA_028627145.1). Lineage (NCBI taxonomy): Eukaryota > Metazoa > Chordata > Mammalia > Chiroptera > Pteropodidae > Eidolon > Eidolon dupreanum. Next base: position 35,300,322 of record CM053515.1, read on the forward strand.
TTGCCTCCCCGGACACCCACCTGTTTATGCCTTTCTCCTTCTATGCAACACTGTGCTATGGGCTTCTGGGGTCTCCATTCTCCTTCCTTGTTGTGTTGGTGAGAGAAATTAGGGTCAGGCCGGCCACACAGTGTGGTATCAGCTGCTCTGCCAGCTGAGCCAGTCTTCAGGGACAAGAGTGATTGTAGCCAGAGCCCAAGCATGGGTTTATGAGGAATTATCAGGAAGCTATTGGGCTGAAAGACACCAAGTGCTGGGGAAAAGGGCTGCTTGGAGAGTTGGCCCTGTGCTGGCTACAGACTGGCTCCAGAGCAGAGCTGGTGTGAGGGCTGAGGCAGTGGGACTCCAGCAGCTGTGGGGCTGGGACTATGCCTGTATTCCGGCATTCTTGCATTTGTGTGATGCCTTGAATTAGCTGAAATTTCTTTCTTTCCTTTCTTGTTTTTTTTCCCATCTTTTCTTGCCTTCCTTTCCTCTCTTCTCCTTCCCTCTGTTCTTTTCTCTTTCCTTCTTTTGTCCCCACTCCTTTATTCAATGACATTTCTCTGTCCTTTTTCTGTTCAGGCCATGTGGATGCTGGAGACAGGGACAAGCCTGAGGTCAGCCCTGTTGTCTGGGAGCATTCAGTGTCCTGGAGAGATACATCAGGAGGGTCTGAAATGCTGCCCCAGGGTGGAGAGCTGCTCTGCGGGGTGGGAAGCCCCAAAGGTCTTAGGCAAGAGCCTGACATACCTACCCAAGCTGTGTAAGCGTCCCCCAAGGTGCTGTCCCACTGGGACTGTGGGTCTCTTCTCTGGTGTGGCCTTGGCTGCTGCCCACCCTCCTGCGAGGACTCAGCTATCCTCTGCCGCTGGCTGCTATCACTCTGTCCTCAGGGAATGGACAGTCTCTTCCCTCCAGGGGAGATCCTTTTCTAGAATCCTGCAAGTATAACTTTCTGGTACTCTTGTCTCGTCTGCCGCCCTGGTGTTCTTTCCCGATCCTGGAGTTAGATGGTGTCTGAGCTTTCCTCTGTAGTGATCGGCTCTCCTCTGATATTCTTGGGTTTCATTATAATGTGTCTACGGGTAGCTGGTGGTTGTGTTGTTTTTAATGTCCTGATCAGCTCTCTATGAATCCATTTGAGTTGAAATCTTTGATCTAATTTTGGGTAATTCTTGGCCATTATTTCTTCAAGTATTTCTTCTCTTCCCCGACCCCCTTTTCTCCTTCTGGGGTTCATCCATTGCTTAACTCTTCTCTCATGTCTTCTCTCTGGACCCCTAAGCATCCAGAGTGAGGACTCTGACCAACCTCTCAGCTTCTGAGTTGCTTCTGTGGCTCACCTGTTCTGCTATTCGATTCAGTGGCCAGGTCCTTTTTCCAGTAACAAACATTCATCCTACAGTTCTTCTTTGTAGCTCTCATCCTGCTCTGTTCTCACAATGTTTTCTGTATGTCTTTGAGAATACGTATTATGGTTATTTTAATTATCCTTCCTCTGTAATAGGCTGTTCTGGGTGTGGTTTTTCTTTTATAGCACAAATGCTGCTCAGATGTGACCTCTTATTTCCCAGGGAGTGTGAGTGGCTGTGGCCAGTTATGTGGGGGATAAGGAAGATGGGGAAGAAAGTCCTGGAGCTGGCTTTCCCGCCATCCCTGTGTGTGCCTACTGATCTCACTCCCATTTCTCGACCCAGGATTTCAGTTCCCAGGGTTAATCATGGGAAATGAATGTACGCTGGGGACACCCCAACTTCACCGGCCGGAGTGCAGTTGGCTGGCCCCAGGACCTTGACATGACCCTCACACAGTGATCCAATCTCTGCATTCCAGAAGGTGGGTATTTAGTCTTGTCCCTGGTTGCTTTGAGGTGTGTGTTTTGAGAAGAGCTCCCTGGGGTGGTGTAGAGGCTGTGCTGGAGGGGGAGGGCCTGAGTCCGGGGCCCTGGGAGGAATAGAAGAGAGATGTGAGGCCTGTGCCAAGGCAGGGATGGGGAACGGGTAGACAGGGGTGTGGGGTGGCAAGAGATAATAGGGAAGTGGAAGGGCTGAGGCTTGGGGACATGGGTGGGAAGGAGGAGGAAGCAAGGATGAGCTGCAGGCTCCTGGCTTCCATGGCCGGGAGGAGGTGCATGGCTGCCTGTGATCAGGCCCCCGGAGAGGGAGGAGCAGCATGGGGAGAAGAGTGCAGTGCTGGTCTGGAGAGGCTGGGCTCAAGGCTCCCAGGGCCAGGCGACAGTGTCCCTATGTCCCTGTGGCTCTTGGCCCTGGCACAGAGAAGTGTGGGGACCCCTGCCCATGAGGTGGAGAGTCTGCTGGCATGGAGACTGAGGGAGGACACCACCTGGGGGCACAGAGGCCCTGACATCTGGGGGGAACAGAACTAAAGGTTGGATTCTGGCCGGGGTCGGTCCTGCTGGGTTCTGTGATCTGGCAGGAGCACTGACCTCAGCAGACCTCATTTCCCTATCTGTAAAATGGGGGCATAGTCCGGTGGGGACATGGCAGTGTACACATCGATGAGAGGAGGGACAGGGTTTGGGGGCTGCAGAGGGGCGAGAAGGCAGGAGGAACGGGTGGGGGGCTCTGAGTAAAGCACGGCGGATGTACTAGTCTTGCTTAAGAAGGAAAAGGGAAAACTGTGTCTGTCCGCCAGACGCGGTGGGGTGGAGCCCTGTCTCTGCTCAGCTCCCTGCATCCCTTCCACCCCTCCTCACACTCACTTAGCTCAGAGTTGGCGCCTGCCCAGCTCTGAATGAGACGTGGCAGCCATGAGGCGGAGGCCCGGCCAAGCCCCAGATGGCTGGCGAGAGGTGCTTCCCGAGAGGAGAGCAAGACAAGGACAGGGCCGACCTGGTGGGGAGTGGACAGGAAGGAGCTGAGAGCCCAGAAATGCCCTCCCTGGCCCTGGCTCTGGCACAGCCCTGCCTCCCAAGGCTGCACCCCCTCAGAAGCCTCCGAGTGGATGCAAGAGAATGAGACTTGGGGCCTGGGCCACGGGAGTGGTGTCTGTGGGGTGTGGGGGGAGCCCTCATCAGGTTCTGGCTGGGAACCCCTGATCCTAGAGCTGACACCCTGATTTGGCCAGACCCCCTTTCTATCCCCCTCTGGTTCTGTGTGAATGGGTGTGTGTGCATGAGTGTATGTGTTTGTGTGTGGGTGTGAATAGATGTGAGGATATATGCAAGGGTGAAAATGTATTTTAAGTGTATGAGTGTGAGGATATGTGAATTGGATGAACGAAGCATGTGTATGTCAATGTGTTTGTGGATGTGCATGTGTGTGAGAGCATGTGCATGTGTATACACATGTGTGAGTGTGTGACTGGTGACGCACATGAGTCTGATACTGTGCACAAGTGTGCAAGAGTACATACACATGCATGTGTGTGAGTACATATGCGTGCATGAGTGTGTGCATTCCCACATGAATGAATGCATGTGTGAGTGTGAGAGCATGTGTGAGTGTGTATGAGTGTATGTGTGTGTGTGCACCTTCCTCGCAGGCCATTCTAGAAAGGGAGCCCTCATAGGGTTTAGGCCATTGGTTCCTGGCAGTCACCCTCCATCTTCAAATACTGCTCTAGTGTTGTTCCTTGATGTGTCAGGTTCTTGATGTGACATTATCTATTGACTTCCTGCCATGGAAGATCAGGATTTAGCTCTCTGACGCCCTGCCACCCTCCCTCGCCCCATCTTCTAGAATAGTTCTGTCACCACTCTAGTCCATATCATGGTTCCTATTTATCAGTTTCCTGTGGCTGATGTAACAAATCACCACAGATTTACTGGCTTAAACAACAGAAATGTGTCTTCTCCCCAGTTCTAGGGTGGAAATCAAGGTGTCGCAGGACCATACTCTCACCAGAGGCTCTTGGGAGAATCACTTCCTTGCCTCTTCCAGCTTTTGGTGGCTCCTGGCGACCTGGGCTTGTGGCCGCATTGGTCCTGTTTTGCAGGCCGGCACCTTCGGTTGATCTGCAGTCTTCATCTTCTATGGCCTGTTCATTTCTGGGTCCATCTAATCCCTCTGCCTCCCTCTTAGGAGGAAGTGGACATGTGAGTGCATCCAGGGCCCAGCCTGATAATCTCCCATCTCAGGACCCTTTAACTTAATCACATCTATGAGGTCTTTTTTTTTTTTTTTTTTTCTTTTTCTTTTCTTCTTTTACCATAGCAGGTAGCAGTCACAGGTTCTTTGGAGACCATTTTTTAACCGACTACACCCCTTGGACCTTTAAATATCAGATTTGTACCTTTGCTGCTTCTCCCATGAGCCCAGAACAGTGGGTCTGGAGACCTCCTTTAGTATGACGGGGTCCCAGTGTCCCTCCTCTCCCTTCCCCACTTCTGTCACCTCTATCTTCCCTTCCACACAACTCAGTGGTGGCTGGGCCTCTGTCATCACGTTTCTGTTACTCTGATCCTTTGGGTGCTGCTCACAGCCAGCAAACTGTGGCTGATCCCTATACCTCTGAGCAGAGCTGCCCCCACCTCTCACAGTGAGGGAGCAGGGCGGGGGAGGTGGGGGTGGGCTCGCAGCCCACTCAGGACAGTGCAGAACCAGGCCCTTCCAGAGGAGTGTGTGTGTCCGGAGGCCAGCCATCCTGGGTGGGCTTTCCTGCTCGGAGCATGCACTAGCCTTGGCCTGGCATCTGAGCAAATGTCTGTTGAATATACGCATCTTTCCCTCATAGGATCTGTTTTGGAAAAATTGTTTTCTGTTGTCACTGAGATGATCGATGGCAAGCCTTGGTCCTACCCTTGGGGGTCCATGGTCCCCCTGATATGGTAGAGAGGGGCCTAGGGCCCGGAGAAAAAGCCTGCAGGTGGAAGGCTGCACCCTGGGCACTGTGCAGTGGGGTGGGCAGCCTGTCTGGACAGAATCTCTCTGACCCCACAGTGTGGCCACAGTGTAGTTTGGTGGCCTTATCACTATCACTGAGGGTCTGACCAAGGCCCTGGAACCCCCACTCCCCAGGGTTTCCCAGCCTCCTCTCCTTGGTCCTCCCAATGCCTTTGCCAGGCTGAACTATTCCCCTATTTTACAGCTGGAGAGAGTGAGGCTTGGGGAGCAGGAGGGGCTTCACTACCCAGACCACACAGCTGGGGGTCGGCTATGCAGGGGAGATTCCAGCCACTCAGGCTTCTCCAGTTGTCTTCTGCTGGCCTTCAAAGTCCCTGGAGGGTCTAGAGCAGCGCCTCTCAGAATTATTTTAAATTAATTTTTATTATTTAAAATAAAATTGTGTATATTTAAGGTATACAATATGATGGTTTGATATACAGATGCTTCCTATAGTGTCTGTGGATAGATAGGTGGATAAAGAATTGTGGTATGTATAAAGTGGATTTGTATTTGATTAAAAGAGAAATAGATCCTGCTATTTGTGACAAGAGAGGTGAACCTGGAGGTCACTATGCTCAGTGAAATAAGCCAGACACAGAAAGACAAATAGTGCATTATCTCGCTGATATGTGGAACCTTAAAAAGTTGAATACGTAGAAACAGAGAGTAGAACAGTGGTGATTGTGGGCAGAGAGGTGGGAGAATGGGGAGGTGGTGAGAGGCACAAAGTTGCAGTTGTGTAGAATAAATACATGCACGTTATAGTTAATCATTCTGTATTAAGTACTAGAAATTATCTAAGAGTAGATTTTGGGTTCTCTCTCTCTCTCTCTCTCTCTCTCTCTCTCTCTCTAACGAGCATCAGATCACTTTGAAATATGCAAAAAATGTAGGTTCTGGTTCTCATGTCTGGGTGGGGCTGGATTCTGCATTTCAAACAAGCTCCCAGGTGACGCATGTGGTCTGGGGCCCCTCGGGAAGCTGGAGTGGACACTGGATGTTCCTGCTGGGCCACCACCCAGAGGAGGAGTCGCTTTTCTAAAAGTATTTAGGGCGTGACTCCCCCACTAACTCACCCCCATGTGTGCACACGGATGTCATTTTGGGAGAATTTATTCCATGAACATAGTTAAAAAGAATTCCTCTCAAAGTATTTGTCTAGGAAGACAAAATGAGGCAATGTATTGTATGGGACCTTTCGGGGTGGTTATCACACTGCAGGGGGTCCCTGCAGCCCCCTTGCCCACCTGCACCCTTGCTCTGAGCAGTGGTGGCTGCCCGTGCTTGACTCCACCAGCCCTTGGGATTACATAGCTCCCCTTCCAGCTGGCATTTCAAGTGCTCTGTCTTGGCCCATTGAGTGCTGCGGATCCCAGAGGCGGTCATTTGTCAGATGGCCCTGGAGCCTCCCGACATCTCTTCTGATTCTCCTGCTGCTAAGACAATTGGTGTCAGACACTTCCCCATCCCCAAGCTAGAAACCCAAGTGTTTTATAAACTGGAGAGAAATCGGAGTGCCAGAATTCCCAATATTAATATTTCTTTAACACTTCCTATTGTATGTGCCCTGCTTATACCAGAAGGAAGTGAACTTGGCCCTTGTGTGAGATAGTGACTTTGAGAAGGAAGCCTCGCACCATCCTGCAGTTGGGGGAACAGAGGCTCTGAAGGCAAAGCGACTTTCCATATTTATTGAGCACCTGTGAGGTGCCACGTGGTGGTCTTGGGCTGAGGGTCCAGCTAAGAAAACTCCACTGTCCTGAGATCTGGTTGGAGGACAGATAGTGACCCAGTAAACAACCCAAATGTCAAAATGTCAATTATTGGGAAATAGTGTTATGGAAAAACTAGAGCAGGATGGCAAGGTAGGGCATGATGGGGAAGGGGTACTTTTAGCCAAGGTCCTTTTAAGGAGGAGACATTCAAGTCGAGACTTGGACTCCCAGGTGGAAGGTACAGCGGGTACAAAGGCCCTGGGGCAGGAATTAAGTTGAAGTCAGCCAAGGACAGAAAGAAGATCTCTGTGGCATGAACTGTGAGTGAAGGAGAAGTCAGGTGACAGGCAGTCGCATGGCAGGAAGCCACTGGAGGGCTTGGAGCAGGCGGATGACAGGTCTGACTCATGTTTCAGAGATTATGTTGGGCAACAGTGTGGAAAATAGAGGTCACACAGGCTCACTTTGCTCTGGTCCCCTAGCCTGGAGCTCTCCCTGGCCCTGGAGGCCCCTGTAGAATGGCGGGCTCCCAGGGATGTCTGTTTAAGCTGTTGAACCCTTGTGGACGGAGCTTCTGCTGTGCACCGGAGCTGTCCTAAAATGATGAACAACCCCACCGGATGGGCTTTCGGGCTTTGTGGAGAGTAAGGAGGCCCTCGCAGCATCTGCTGGTGTGGATGGCATGCATATCGGGGACAGGGGACCTGGGGGAAGGGAGGTGGGATGGGCGGGAGTCTGGACTGGATCCAGGCTGGCCGGCCCTGGACTCATCTTGAGTGTCCCTGGTGAGCACTCACTCTCTGCTAGGTGCTAGGCTCACCTCCACAGACTCAGGCCCAGGGCTGACCCTTCTGGGATCATGAGAGAGTTGGGACTGGCCTCCCGAGGTGGACCCCTTGACCCAGATACTGGCTGACCCCTGTCTCTTTTGGAGCCTTTGGCCCAGGCATTCTCCCTCAGCCTCTTGGGCTCTGGCCCCACTGGGACAAGTGCTATGCCCTCAGAAGGGCCTTTTCTGAGAACCTCTAGCTCAAACTGCTGTCCTAGTGCCTGCGGAGCGCTCGATGTACAGGAGCTGATCTTATGGTAGGCTTCCTCTTGGGATATTGGTGTGGAGGTCGGCTTTGTGGTGGCTCTCTGCTGGCACAGGGTTTGGTGCTAGATTAGAGGCCCAGGGAGGCTGGTTGATGGAGCAGGGCTGCCTGCTCTCTCTGTATCCCTCCCTGGGCTTTAGAGGTGCTCTCTGGGCCAGGTTGCCCTGGCCCAAGAGTCTGTGAGTGCTGGGTGTGTGTGAATGTGTGTGTAAGTGTGTGTGATGTGCCCTGGGAGAGTGCAGCATGTGTTTGAGTGGCATGTGCAAATGTGTGCTTGTGTTTGTGTGTGTTAGTGGTGGGTACAAGTGTGCATTTGCGTATGTCCATGTGACTGAGTACATGTGTATGTACATGTGGGTGTGCTTAGGTACCTGTGTGTATGTTCTTTGTGAGTGTAAATTTGTGGTGTATATCCATGTGACTGAATGAGCGGTATGTGAGTATACTGGGAAGGTGTATGTGAGAATAGTGTGGGTATATTTTGTGTGTGTGTCCATGTGACTGTGTATTTGAGTGGGGTGTGTGCTTTATGTATATGTGATTATGTGTGTGTACTTGTGAATGAGATTATATTGATAGGTGTGTTTGTTCACAGCCGCCAGCCTGGCTCACTCCCAGACACTCTGATCATGCGCCATGTCTGGGGCGTGGCGTCTGGGCTGAGCCGCCCTCGTTCCCGTGCTGCGCGGCCCCCTCGCGGGTGAGGGTGAGGACTGGGGTCCCAAGTGTGCACTCCGGCCTCACCCACAGGCTGTTGGCCACTAGGGTCTCAGAGGAGTCTTCTTTTTTGAAAAAGTTCTAATTTCAATGAATTCATCTGCTTTCCTTATATTTTAACCCTCAAGTCATTTGAATACGTTCTGGTAAAATCTGCAGCCATACAGATCAGATGGAAAAAGTGGCTGGTCCTGCCCAGGCTCTTCTTGTCCCACCCCTCTGAGGTAATGGGACTTGGGAAAATTATCCTTCTGGAACTTTTTTCTAAGTGTTTGCATGTTCCTAAATGTACTTAGAGAAAATATATAGAATTCTGTGTATATTTCTCTTCTTCTTTTAAAAAATATTATGTATATGTTTAAAACACATTGTATAATTGCCATTCTATAATTTGCATTTTTCACTCAAAAATATGTCCTGGAGACCCAGCCATATTAATGTGCAGAGAGAGAGAGTTTATTTTATAACCCCCACCCAGCGCTGTATCATGTGAACACCTCACAGACTATCTAACGGGTTGATGTGGTTGGGTACTGGGTCATTTTCGGCTTTTGGTCATTAAAAGCAAAGCTCAGTGAGTCCATCCCCTTGTGCACTGAGGTGGTGGTGGTGTCTGTAGGGTGGATTCCATGAGCAGAACTGCTGGAACTGAGCATCTGAGCATTTTAATGATCAGAGATTTGGTGTGTGGGCTGGTTCCCACAGTTTTGGCTTCTTTGAGCATGGGCAGTGGGGACACTGACAGGGGTGTCCCAGGCCTCTCTCACAGTATGCTATGTACTGACTGAATTTTCTTATTACTATGATTCCAATTCTGGGTATTTATCTGAAGAAACCCAAAACAATAATTCGAAAAGACATATTCCATGTTCATTGCTGCATTATTTGTAATAGCCAAGATATGAAAGCAACCTAAGTATTCATCAATAGATGAATGGATAAAGAAGTGGTTCATATATACAATGGAATATTACTCAGCTGTAAAAAAGGATGAAATCTCACCATCTGGAACAACATATAGACCTAGAAGATATTATGCTAAGTGAAATAAGTCAGAGAAAGACAAATGTCATATAATTTCACTGATATGTAGAATCTAAAAAATAATATAAATGAACTAACATATGGAAACAAACTCATAGATAAAGAGAACATTTGGATGGTTACCAGATGGATAGTCATGGAATGTAAAGTACAGCATGAGGAATACAGTCAATAATAATGTAATAACTATGTATGGTGTCAGATGGGTACTAGATTTATTAGGGTGATCACCTTATAGGTTTTATAAATATTTAATCACAATGTTGTACACCTGAAACCAATATTGTATGTCAACTGAAAAGTAAAAAGTATTAAAAAAAAAAAGAATGTGTATTCTGCTGCTTTGGCATGAAATGCTCTAAAATATCGATTAAATTAACCTGATCTAAAGTGTCACTTAAGGCTGCTGTTCCCTTGTTGGTCTTCTCTCTTGATGATCTATCTATTGATATCAATAGGGTGCTAAAGTCCCCTATGTTACTGCATTACTATCTATCTCTCCCTTATATCCGTCAATATTTGCTTTATATATTTAAGTGTTTCTATGCTGGGTGTATAATTGTTTACAAGGGTTATATCTTCCTGTTGGATTGATCTCTTCATCATTATGTAATGTTTTTCTCTGTCTCTTGTTATAGCTTTCGTTTTAAAGTCTATTTTGTCTGATATAAGCATAGCTACCCAAGCTTTTTGTTGTTTCTATTTTCATGAAATATTTTTATTATCCCTTTACTTTCAGTCTGTGTGTCTTTCGATCTGAAGTAAATCTCCTGTAGGCAGCATATGTAGTGGCCTTTTTTTTTCTTATGCATTCAGCCACCCTTTGTCTTTTGATTGGAGCATTTAATCCATTTACAGTTAAAGTAATTATTGAAGGTATGTAGTTATTGCCATTTTATTATTTATAATTATGATCTTTTCCCCCCTTCTTCTTAAAGAAGTCTCTTTAACATTTCTTGTAATAATGCTTTGGTGGTGATGAACTCTAGCTTTTTCTTATCTGGGAAGCTCTTTCTCTGTTCTTCAATTTTAAATGATAGCTTTGCTGGGTAGAGTAATCTTGGTTATAGGCCTTTGCTTTTCATCACTTTGAATATTTCATGCTAGTCCCTTCTGCCTGCAAAATTTCTGTTGAGAAATCAGCTGACAGTTGGGAGCTCCCTTGGAAATAACTAATTGCTTTTCTCTTGCTGCTTTTAAGATTCTTTCATTGTCTTTAATCTTTTGCATTTTAATTATGATTTGTCTTGGTGTAGGCCTCTGTGTTCATCTTGTTTGGAACTCTCGGCCCTTCCTGGACTTGTGTGTCTATTTCCTTTAGGTTAGGGAAGTTTCCTGTAATTATTAGATTAGGGAAGTTTCTGCCATTATTTCTTCAAATAAGTTTTCAATGACTTATTTTCTCTCTTCTCCCTCTGGTACTCCTATGATGTGAATTATGATACCTTGTTGTTGTCCCAGAGGTTCCATGAACTATCTTCATTTTTTAAACTGTTTTTTTTTTTTCTGTTCTGATTTGGTGTTTTTTGCTACTTTGTCTTCCAAATCACTGATTTAATCCTCTGCTTCATCTGTGTTGCTGGTGATTCCTTCTAGTGTATTCTTCATTTCAGTTATCATAATCATTTCTGACTAGTTTTTTTTGTGATTTTTATGTACTTTTTTATGTTTACTGTCTCTTTGTTGAAGTTTCTACTGAGTTGATTTAGTCTTCCTCTAAGTTTATAAAGCATCCTTATAACCAGTGTTTTGAACTCTGTATCAGGTAGATTGCTTGCCTCCCTTTTGTTCAGTTCTTTTTCTTTGTTTCCACATTTTGGCTGTCTCTCTGTGTTTGTTTATATGTATTAGGTAGATCTTCATACTACATAAGGCCAGTCTTGGTAGAGTGGCCTTACGTAGTAGGTGTCCTGTGGAGCCCAGTGGTGCAATCTCCCTGGTCACCTGAGCCGGGTGTTCCAGGAGTGTCCTTTGTGTGAGTTGCGTGTGCCCTCTTGTTGTAGGTGAGCCTTGATTGCTGTTGGCACATCATTGTGAAGGGCTGACCCTCAGGCTGACTGGCTCTGAGGACTGGCCATGACCACAGTGGATAAGCCGCTGTGCAAGGGCTGACCCCACTGAGTGAGATTTGCCCCAGGAGGGCTCTGGTTCCTTCTAAGACCACCCTTGTGTGCTGTTTGTGGAGCTAATCTGGGGGTACTCTGGTGTGGTCTCAAACTGGCCATCAAGTGTGTTGGTTCTCAGCCATTTGAGAGGGGCTCTGGTGCAAGTCGAGGTCAGCTGCTGCTCATGCCCAGCCTGGGGCCACCTTGTAGGAGCTACAAAGTAAACCATGGTTGGTAATTGCCTGTGCTGTTCCCTAAGGCACTTGGCCATACTTCAAACTGAGACCAGCTGCCACCAGTTCTGGGCCTGTGCCTCTCGCAAGAGGCATAGGGAATGCCAAGGGCAGTAGCTGCCTGCCTGGGGCCTGCAGACCTTTGTGAGTTATTAGGAAAGTCTACAGTGTTGGCTGAGGCTGGCTGCCTTTGAGATTTTGGCAGTGCATGATTTTGGTAGGGTGGAGTCTCAGGCAGTCAATAGGGTGTAGTGAGTGGTGTTTGCTAGGTTAAATGGAGACTCAGTTTTGGTGCCCAAACAATGGAACAATGGAGCATTGGTAGCACTGCAACTTTAGTCCTCTTCAGCCCTTGCCCTGAAGCACAATGCAGTTGCTCCCTGTATGTCCCTAGCGCTTTTGAGCTGCTATCCCTTTGCTGGAGCTGAAGGTGAGTGTGAGTGAGTAGGTTCATGCAAAGTACCTTTAAGAGGATGCCTGGGTTTCCATTAGCCCTCTTTCTCACCTGGACAGAATCTCCACTGATTTTCACAGCCAGATGCTGTGGAGACTCCTCTTCCTGGCACTGGTGCTTCGGGTTGGGGAGCCCTGTGTGGGGCTTGAATACTTTGCTCCTCAGTGGGGATCTCTGCAGCCTAGATATCACTCCCAACTATCAACCACCACACGTGGGTGTGGGAGTAGCTTATTTCCCATCTCCTCTCCTCCTATCAGTCTCAAGGTGGCTTCTTCTTTATGTTCTTAGTTATAGGACTTCTGTTCAGCTAGACTTCAGATGGTCCTCCAGAGCAGTTGTTCTGTAATTTAGTTGTAATTTTGATGTGGTCATGGGAGGAGGTGAGCACAGTGTTTACCTTTCTCTATAATTCTTATAGGATATTTTTGTCAGAAATAAAATTCTGGGTTGGCAGCTTTTTCTTTAAGCATATTAAAAATGTTTTTACACTTCTTTTGGATTCCATAGTTTTGATGAGAAATCTGTAGTAATTTGAATCATTTCTCCCCCTGGAAGTAATGCACTGTTTTATTCTGGGTGCTTTAAAGACTTTCCTTTTGACTGTAGTTTTTAACAGTTTTATTATAATATGTATGGGAATAGATTTCTTTGAATTTTTTCTGTTTGAGATTCCCTGTGCTCTTAAATCTGTAGATTTGTATCTTTCACCAAATTTTGGAAGTTTTCAGCCATTATTTCTTCAGTTATTTTTCATCACTGTATTCTTTTTCCTTTTCTTCTGGAACATCAGTGACATCAGTGTTACATCTTTTTATAGTTTCCCACAGGTCCTGCAGGCTCTTTTTATTATAAAAACATTTTTTTCTCTCTCTGCTATTCAAATTGGATTATTTCTGTGGATCTACCTTCATGTTCACTGCCTCATTCCTCTATTATCTCTATTTTGCTATTGAGCTTATTCAGTGAGCTTTTTTATTTTGGTTATTATATTTTTTTTCAATTCTAAAGTTTCCATTTGGTTCTTTTCTTATATTTTCTATTTATTATTGACACTTTCTTTCCATTAGCTTCAAGATTTTTTGTCTGTACTTTATTGAGCATTTTTATAATAGCTGCTTTATGATCCTTAAGGGGAAGATGTCTTAACACTCATAGAGTGGAGGAAACCCCCATTTTTTCTTTTTGATTTCCTTCTTATCCATACATTAGATAATTCCAACGTATGTGTTATCTCAATGTTGATATTTGTTGATTGTCTTTTTCCATGAGAGTTGAAATTTTTCTGGTTTTTCATATGCCAAATAATTTTGGACTGTCTCTTGGACATTTTGATGCTATGATATGAGACTTTGTGTCTTGTTTAAATGCTATGGTGTTAGTTAAACTCAATGGACAAAGATGATAGTCCCCCCATCACCCCCATTCCCTTCCCCCAACTAAGTTCAGGTTGCAGGTTCTAACCTGCCTTCTACAGATTGTGGTTTTAATGCCAGGTCCATTTTCAAAGGCTTTGCAGTATTTTCAGATCAGTCCCATGTGTGCACCCCTAGTGGTCAGTCTGGGATATGGGCATTGGTCTACCTCATAATTCCATTCCCAAAGCCTATGGTGTGTTGTTTATGGTCAGATCTATGCATGCACATCTTAGCGGTGAGTCCAGGAGATTACAAACAACTGTGTGACATCAATTTCCCTATCTTCACTGTGTCCACCATCTCTCAAATGTTTTCCAGTTTCCTGAGTCTCCCTCAGACTCTCTGGCCAAAAGGTCGCAGCTCTGTTTACCCTCTTCTGTTGCATACTTCCTGCAGCTGCATGAGAGACCATGCAAAGAGAAAAGCAACAAGGGTTTGCTCCATCTTCTTGGGACCACAGCTCTTCTAACCAGAGAGTAAGATTCCTTTCCCTTGGAGTTTTAGGTACCCATGGGCTGCCACTGTCTAGTGTGTGAGAGGATGGAGAAGAAGGAAATCATAAAGAAAAAGGGGGTTTCCCCCATTCTATGAGTGTTAAGACATCTTCCTCTTTATTAAGCAACAATTAGAGGGTTTCTATCAGCCCCCTCTGTCTGCACTCCAGTGTCTACTTCTGGGATTTGAACAGCCTTGCATCCAGGCAGAGTGATACTGGAAGATAAAAATCAGTAAACTCACTTCTGGTTTGGTGGTACTTCAAATTCTGGTCTTCTCCAATATGCTTGTTATTGTTTACTTTTCAGAGTCCTCAAATAGCTGCTTCATGCATTAGGTTCACACTGTATAGCCGCATTAGGTGCAAGAGATAAAGTGAAGTGTGCTATCTATATCTTACTTGGAACCAGAACTGGACCTTGATCCTTGGGGACCTTTTACATGTTAGGCAGTTTGTAACCTGGGGAGGGTCTTTTATCCACAAATACACAGGCATAGCTAGGTCTCACCTGAATAAAACCATTTCATAGAGAGAGGGGCAGGAGGCCTTGCGCTTCCTCCTCACTGATCCCCTGCTTTCACACTTGCTGCCCTGCAATGTTCGCAACCTGCCCAGAGCAAATGAAGTGGGAATCAGATCCCATCAGCTCCTGCCTGAGACCCTCCAGGAGCTTCTACTACAGAGAAGAGGAAATGAACTCCTAACTATAACTTATGGCTCTGTGAAATCTGTCCCACCCACCTGTCTGACTTCATGTTCTTTCACCTGCCCACCCCTTGCTCTCTTCTGATCACATTGGCCTTCTTTGCCTTCCTCAAACATGTCAGGTTAACTGTGGCCTCAGGACCTTTGCATTTGCTGTTCTCTTTGCCTGGAACCTGCTTCCCTAGATCTCTGAGTTAGCTGGCTTCTTCTTATCATTCAGACCTTGGCTCCAGTGTCAGCTCCTCTGGAAAGCTCTCCCTGCTCCTATTCCCACATGATTCATTGCTCTGCACTGTTATCTTCATGGTCCCATTGCTGTCTTATATTTCCCTGTTTATTTCCTGCATCCAGCCTCAAACCACAGATGTTGGTCATGTGTAGACATGTGTGTGGGCCCATCTCTGTCCTGTTGCTTGCAAGTTGAGTTTAGGGAGCTGGATTCCCTGAACCCCAGGCCCTGATGGCTCCTTTTGGTCAAGAACACCCCAGTAGGAGGCAGCCCTACCTCTGCTGGGTTTCTTGGTGACTTTAGTTTGGGGTGCCCTGACATGAGCACCCAATCTATTTTCATAAGTGTGACTGGGTGAGAAGCAGACATCCCGGCAGCCCAGCTCCTGCCAAGGGCTCTGGCCCCAGCTGTGCCTGCATGGGTTTCCAGCTCTCTTTATGCTTCCCTTCCTGAAACTGGCCAGAGGCTGGCTGAAGGGCCACCGAGGGCTTGGTCTGGCTTCCAAGTTTTCTCACAGGGAGATTGGAGCCTAGAGCCGAGCTGCCCTGGAAGAGTGCCCACAGCCAGACCTGACCTCTCTGGGGCTATGGGAGCCTGCCCTTCCTCTTCTCCCAGCGTCCCTGCTGCTCACAGCTATCTGACTGCCCCACCCCCTCTTAGAGCCTCTGCTGGGTGAGAGGATGCTTCTGTGGGTGCTGCAGGACAGATGGGGCAGGGCCCTGCATTAATTTCTATTCCTTTCCCAGCAAGTGGGTTGGCTCCAGGTTTGGCATCAAATCCAGAATTCTGCATACCCAAGCCCAATGCACTCATGAAGGAAGCACTTTAAATCCATTTCTGTTCATTGTTTACTCAGGTGCTGCCCTGGGGAGGGAGGGC
This sequence comes from Eidolon dupreanum, assembly GCA_028627145.1. Lineage (NCBI taxonomy): Eukaryota > Metazoa > Chordata > Mammalia > Chiroptera > Pteropodidae > Eidolon > Eidolon dupreanum. Next base: position 35,316,240 of record CM053515.1, read on the forward strand.
TGTGCATGTGCGTCCAGGTAGCATCGGTGAGCCACAAGGTGGCCCCCTGGGGAGTTCCCGTCCCAGTGTGGGTTGGGGAGGAGCCCAGCTCCAGGGTCAGCAGACCTGAGTTGGCCTGTCATTAGCTGGCTGACCTTGAGTCACATATGCTCTCTGAGTCTCAGCTCCCCAGTCTGTAAGATGGGAGTGATGACACTGAGCTCACTGCCTCTGTCTTTATCATCTTAATTTTATCCCTTGATAACTCTGTAAAGTAGGTAATATTGTTCCATTTTACAGGTAAAAAAAATGTGGCCAATAGAGGTCTAGCCTGGATTGACGGGGCAGGGGCCTGATCTGGAAGCCTTTTACAGGTCTCAACTGGGCCCAGTTCTCCCTCCTTCAGTCCAGGGGATTTAGGGATGGCACAGCCAGACTGGGCCTCTGGGCAGGGGTTTCTACAGAGTCTCGGCCCAGATCCCAGTGTGGCATTCTTGCAGCAGGGCCAGCTTGTCCCTTTTGGACAGGGTGAGGAGCTGGTGTTCGCTGGGGCGTGTGGCCTTAGCTAGCCAGCTGGAAGGGCCTCCCTGGCTTTTAGCATCTCAGGTTCTGTATGGAGGAAGGATTTTCTGCAGAGCCTGAGCAATAATGTTATATCTATCTGCTGGCTGGCCTTTCCCAGACTGTTTCTGGTTAAGTTTTACGTATCACGACTTTTCAGTGTTTATTTAGATCTTGGCTTTAAAGTGCGTTTTTGAGTATGCATGTCATTCCCCCAGACCAAAGAAGTTTGAGGAACATTAGTTCAAGCTTGCTGTGCTAAAAAGCCTGTGCTCATTGCTGGGAACACAGAAAGGAAAGAGTCCGGTCTTGTCCTGTAGATAGTTCACAATCAGGGGAGGAGGACAAAAGACTGGTGAAAGATGGTGTCTCAACATCAGTGGAACCTGTAAGAGGGTGTTGCTATTTCTCCTTCGCCTTCTCTTTCTTCTTCTTCCTTTTTTTTTGGGGGGGGGGTTCTGTTATGTTCACAAACAGTATTTTTTGAGCTTATAAAATACATGCTTATTGTAAATCAAACACGTTCAACAGTGTAGAAAAGTATAAGGAAGAAAATGAAAAACATGAAATCCTACCATTCTGACACAGCTGCTGCAGGAGACAAAATTACAGCCTCCAAATAGTCCACGGCCAAATTTCTAGGGCCTGTGGACACGTTCTGTAACCTGGCAGAAGGGGTTTAAGGTTGCAGTTAGAAGTAAGGTTATAATCAGCTGAGTTTATGACACAGAGGCTACCCTGGGTTATCCAGTGCCCACCATAATCACTTTCTTACAACATGAAGGAAGGAGGCACAGGAGGAGATCAGAGAGAAACTGGAAGATGCTATTGGCTTTGGAGATGGAGAAAGGGGCCACAAGCCAAGGAATGCAGTGGCTTCCAGAAGCTAGAAAAGACAAGGAAACAGATGCTTTCCTAAAGCTTCTGGAAGGAACTTAGCCCAGTGAGGCCTATATTGGATTTCTGACCTCTACAACTATAAAATAATGTATGCTCACGGTAACTGGTTAGAGTAGCCATAGAAATATATCAGCCACCTCTAATATTTTGGGAACCATTTTCCATCTTTTTACATATGTGTATTTTTTCATATATGGGCTCAAATCATATGTGCTATTTTTATTATTTACTTTCGGTTCGTTTTTGGTCTTCTGCTTTCTTGGGTACTTACTTTATTTATCTTCATTCTGTTCTACAATTACGGAGCATTTAAGTCTGTGAATTTGCTGCTGATGGCAGCTTTTGTCTCATCCAGAAGTCTTGAGGTATTGTATTCTCATTATCATTTAAAAAAAGTATTTGTGCTTTTGATTCCAATAACCTGAGTTATTTAGAGGAAAATTTCAAATGCTTCTGAGTGGTTGGGTGTTAGGTTGGTCTTTTGGTGTTAGTTCCTAGTACAACCCAAATATTTTCAGGCCTCACTTCTTGAGGGGTTAAATCAGGGTTTCTTCACCCATTTGAGTGATGCCATCTCTAACAAGCCTAGACTGTTTCCTGCAAAACCTGCTTTCTCTTCCTTCATTCCTGCCCCCTCAAACATTTTTGGGCATCTCCGGGTTCTATCTCAGTTCCTGGTAGCCTGTCTGTACTCTCCTGTCAGGCTTGTCTTCTGGACATCTACCATCTCCTAGCTGGTACCTTCTCTGTGGAGTTTTGGGCACCTTCCACAGCTGTCAGACTCTGGAGGAAGGAGAAGAGCAGTCTCCCTGGAGACTTGGCAGGGATGCCTGGTCCAGGCCAGACATTGAGTTGTTAGCATGGCAGATGACCTGGGTGCTGTGAGCCTTGGGGAATTTCTGAAATTGCTTTTGTCTCCAAGTGTTTGCTCGGCTTTGTAAATGTTAGGGGGGCTTTTGAAGGGAAGGAGTGTTCTGTGTTAAAAGGTCCTCTGATGCCATGGAAACCGGAGAAGGCCAGAGAGAATCTGAAAGATGATGGTGTGAAGGTCCCTGGTGGCTCAGGGAGGTGGAGCTGGGGCCCTGGGTGCTGGATGCTACGGACAGGAGATGTAACATAAGTAGAGGGCCAGTGCAGGCTGGCCTGCAGGGAAAGATGGGTGTGAAGGAAGCAGAGGTTTTGGTGGAACTGGAGGGAGAAGCAGGGTCTTCTTGCTTAGAATTAGAGAGGGACCTAGGTGTGACACTGGGCTGAGAGAAAGCAGCCCTGGAGAGGAGGTGGTGAAGAGGTGGCCAGCAGAAGGGGCAAGGGACACAGGGAGATTCTCGAACAATTCAGGTGGTAGAGCAGTGTGGGTGCAGCTTCTCTCCCTCTGAGGTTGCAGAAAAGGGAAGGGGTCCCACCACCAGCAGCGACATCAGTTGTAGGTGGAGAGTTGGGCATGGTGTTGCCTTGGTGCTGGAGCCTAAGTGAAGCAGGGGGTGGGGGTGTCTTGGAGGTGGAGCTGGGAGGCAGTCTAGGCTCCGAATGTTGGAGTAAGGGTATGAGGAGGGCACAGTCAAGGGACAAGCAGGGCAGGCTCTGCTAGGGGCTTCCAGCTAGACAGTGTGGGCAGCAGAAGGGCCAGGTGGGAAGCACCCGCACCTCTTAAGAGGTAGACTCTGACAGGGATCTAGGTTGTGGTTTTGCTGGGCAGGGGCAGGAAGCTGAGGGTGAGGGGTTTGAGGGGCCAGAAAAACAGATCAGGGCATTCAAGCTGGGCTGGCAGGAGAGGCCAGGATCAATTTCTACAAATGTTCCCATGTGCTTTCAGTTGTAAGCTGTCACGTCTGCCCATAAGTCAGCCCGATTTGTTTTGTTATAACAACCTGGGCCTTTGAGCTTCCATCAGGAGGCCTGCCATTGGCTGAGTGGTCCTTAGAGGCTCCCTCCAACAATGCCTTTTGGTCACTTTCTCCTCTTATTTCTGTAGCAGTGACATATGCTGCGTTACTTGGTTTGCAAACTCTGTGACTACATCGATGGTTCAACCATGAATTGTCAATAACACAGGGATCTCTACAGTCATTTCAAGCTTTCTGATTTGAATTTCCTTTCTATGATATTAAAGATTCCTTCTTTCTTTGGCTATTTTTAGCTCTTTTGCCTGGGTGACATGCTTATCTTTAAAACAGCATGCCATTTATTTTTTAAAACTCAAAATCAATCTTATCACAAGGAAAAACTTTTGTATTTATGTGAGGTGATGGATGTTAACACTATGGTAATCAGTTCGCAATCTGTGCCAGTCAAGTCATTTTGCTGGTCACCTTAAACTTATTCAGTGCTGTGTCGATTATATCTCAATAAAACTGAGAAAAACAAACAAACAAACAAACTGATCAATATTTAACTGCATGGTTAACCCTGTTGCTGGTTATTAGCGATGCCTGTGGTCGTGATGTTGTCATCATTTCTTAGCTTGTATCTCCATGTGTGACTTGTCCCCTGCCACCCCCTGCAGCCCACCCTCAGTGGCAGACAGGAAAGCTGGTCTCACCAGGCACTGCACCCTGACCCTAACTTTGAAGCTGCCCCTGATCCTGCCCCTTGCTCAGGCTACCCCTGGGGACCCTGCCTTCCCAGCCCTGCCTGTGCCCACCATGCCTCTGCTCCTTCTCCATCCAGCTGGACATCACACCCCGTCTTCACGTTCACACCTCCTCAGCCCCACCTTCTTGGATGACTTGCTTTGTCAAAACCCATCCCTCCCCCGCACTTTCCTGCCTATAGCAGGTAACAGTCCCCAACCTAGCTGAAGGATCTACCTTTAAAATCCTTAGGCCAGCAGCATCCCCTCTCCCTGCTTGGTTGGATGCTGCTCCCATGGATCTTGTGAAGACCATTCCCCTCCGCACTATATGCCAGGCCCTGGTGCTGCCCTCAGCCACAGCCCTGCCTGTTCCTGGAGCTACGGCTTATCCTGAGCTTTCTCAGAAGCCCTGGCTCCATCCCCCATATCCTGCACTGTCCCCTCTTGTCACTGAATGTGCTGGCAAGGTGCCCCTGACTTTCAGGGTGTGGTCATTCATCTGTCTCTTGTCTGAAGCCTCCCCTGCTCCTCCCTGCCCTGCCCGCCCTGCTGTCACTGCTTTCCCGGCTTTCATCCCACTGCGCTGGGTCCACCTACCCACCTAGATGTGGTGGGAGTCTAGGGGCTGTGACGACCATCCTCCAGTTCTTGAGGTCTCAGTGACCTTTCCTGCGATCTGGCCTTGTCTTTCTGCCACCTTCCTGGCTCACTCTCAGCTGTCCAAAACAACTCCTACTGTGCCCCCAAATCAAAACCAGACAGGACCTCAGTCCTGCCTCCAGCCCCAGGGCTTCCACCATCTTGATAAATGGCACTCCTCACGCAGGGTTGTCTTCCAGGGAGCTTGGCCTTGGCTTTACTCCCCACTTCCTTGTCCCTTTGGTCCTCAACATGCTGCCTCCGAGGGGGACTTGAAGCTGAAGCGGGCCTTCCACAGCAGCCAGCAGACCATGCTCTGCCCTCCTGAAACTGCTCTGGTGGCTGCCATGGCTCTCAGAGGGCCCCCACCCCTCACATCTCACCCCCACTCCCACCTTCCTGAGGGCCTCACACCTCTGGCTTCTTCTTGCCCTGGCCTTGGCCTGTACCTTCCCTTCCTTAGGTCTCAGCAAAGATTTGCTTAATTAGTCATTTAAAAAATTGTCTATTGTCTTTTGCTACCTATATGATGTTTTCTGTTTTTTTTTCTTCTGCGGTGACTTAGAAGATACACATCCTGTTTTATCTTGCTAGCTGTTACCTTTCTGTTTTAAAACCTTCTTAAACTTAAGTTTCTCTAAGAATCTGCCAAGAACCAACCAACATTCAGGGGGGACACCATCTGTTCAAGAGAACTGGGGTATCTTACCTCAACCGTTTACAAACCGGATAGATTTCTTCATGGATAGAATTGAGATTTCTTATACTTCTTATCACTACTATATTAAAAAAGAATAACATGTGTCTTCTGTTTCAAGCATTGTCTTTGATTTTTCTATTAAGTTTCATAATCATATTTAGAATGATTTAGATCTAATTGGTCCCAGGCAGCTGTTTGCTATTGCTGCTTCTGGCCTGAGCCTTGCCTGTCTGTGTGTTCCTTATTCTCGTCCCTTCCTGAGCTGACAGGGGTCATCCCAGTGGTGAAGCATCAACTTGAATAGTGGGATGGAAACCCTCTCTGCCTGGTGTGATACCTTTAGCAGGAGGGGCCTCAGCAGGCCCGTGAGCCACAGGCATGGTCCCCAGACCATGTCCAGGAGGCCTTCGTTCCTAGATGGGGTGTCCTGGGGTGGAGGGGCCTTGCCTTTCCATGGGCAGCCCCCTTCCGAGGTCTGTGCTCTGCCTGCCTCCTTGTTCCCAGCATAGACCCACCGAGTTGTTTCAGTTGGAAGGGAAGTTTAGGGTGTGAGTGAGGAGGGCGGCCCCTGTGGGCTGTCCTAAATTCCTTCCAGAGCGTCCAACCAGCCCACACTGCCTCTCTGCTCCTGTCTGGGACCGCCTACTACAGCAGTGAGAGGGGCTTGCTTGCCCAGAATGTTCTGCGTGGGTTTTGGGTTTTATGTGCCTGAGTTGTGGCTGCAGGGAGCAGCCTGACCCTGTGAGCTGTAGGGCGAGGATCAGGCTGGAGCATGCCAGTCCCATTCTGAACCTGACTGATGAGCCCATCACATGGGCCATGAGAGTGGGTGCTGCTCAGTGGGTGCACCCATCAGTCAGGGCCCTGGAGGACCCTGGGGCCCACTTGGATATTCCATGGGGAGGTAGTGGAGGCAGGGAACTCTTCACTGAGCTGCAAGCAGGATAAGGGAACCTACAAGGGTGGCTGGGCTTTGGGGACCACCCCTGGACCTGAGGACCAAGGGAAGAGAGGAAAGCCTCCCTTTCCAGCTTCTGACTCCGTCGGTGCCTCCCTTTGCCAAGGGAGCCAGGGAGGGACTGCCAACTTGATCAGCCTGTGGCACAGGGCAGGACAGAGATGAAGGGGCTCTGCTGGCTGGGGGAGAGTAACCAGCACTGTGTGTCAGCTGGAAGGGAGAGAAGCAGGGGCCACTTTCTTTTCTGTGTCTTTTCAAAGCCAGCTTTTCTTCCCAATCCCAAGCCTGTTTATTTACCTCTTGTACGTATGGGGCCTTGTGCTGGGTCCTGTCACATCGTGAGGGTGACAAACCAACCAGTAACCTCCAAGAGAGGCTAGGGGCCTGGGTGTAGAACAGAAACAAGAGGCCATGCAGCAGAAGTCTTCCAGAGCCCCACCCCTGCCCTGCTTACCCAGGAGGCCGTGGTAATGGGTGGACAGAGAGGGTCTCAGCCTGGATGTTTGCAGGTGGACTTCCTTTCCTTCCTTCTTCAGACTGCCTGGGTGGGTCTCCACATTTGCTGTGGAAAAGAATTATCGTATTGGGTGTCCACAAAGCCTTCATCTACTTGACCTGATGAGGGAAATGAGGGATTTTCAGGCATAATCCTGACATTTCCTGCAAACTCTAGAAGTTGGCCTCTTCCCACTTGGCCAGCAGGCAGCCCGCCTGGGAGCTGGAATGCTGCACTGAGGCCCCCCCTGCGGGTTTGATGGGGCCCTGCAGTGATGCTGCGGGTGTGGACCCTGCAGCCTGCAGTTTCCAGAGCCTGCAGTTTTGAGCAGGGTGGGGTCTCAGGGTCGCCACTCCCAAGCTCCACAGCTGCTCCCCAAGGCCATGCTTAGGCCATACCTGGTAGATCAGATCAACTGGGGCTGCTCGGCAACCCCCTGGGTTGGTCTGGACCCAGCATCAAGAATTTAGTACCTAGATGGGGTTCCTAGCCAAGTTCATGTCGTCCTTGTTTGTGGGACTGAGTTGCTAAGGAAAGGGTATGAGCTGAAATTCGTTGGCTGGAGGCTGTGCTTCTGGGCTGTTAGCTCTGGCCTCAGGCTACACATCTTTCACCGGCATCACAAGCCCGGGTCCCAGGCCCTAAGCTTAGCACTCAGGATATACCAACACCCAAACAAAGAACAAAACACAACACAACAAAGGCCATCCTGGAAGGCAAATTCCAGTGTGTGTCCTGGCCTGGGTTTTGACAGGCCATCAGTTCCATTCTGGTCCACGGCCATGGAACACCGATGCCCTGTGTGTCTTGGGCTGTGGTCTGTCAGGTATTGGCATGTTCCCGGTGATGGGAAGGCGATGTGTCTGAGTTCAGGGCCCTGAATCACTGTATTTAAAGGGGAAAATGCTCTTCACATCGAGATGTCAGTTTTTACTTCAAGTCTAATTTTTGACCTGTAAACAAAGCCTGCAAGAACAAGAGGCTCATTACTCTGACTTACTTAGAGGAACACATAGCATCCCAGCCTCTTTTGTGAAAATTAGCACTTTTTGAGCAAGTGTGACAAAGCCACACAATATTGTACCCCTTATTTTGGGTCACAGAGCAGAGGGACACAGGGCCAGACTGCCTTTATCACCCAGCTCCGGGAAACCAGGAGGGAGGCTATGGGTCAGCACTTACCCCAGTGTGTGAGCCAGGGTTGGTCACAGTGCCTGGGACTGCAACAAGGACAGCCCGAGGGGCTCGCAGACAGAGCTCCTGACCACCTCCAGGAAGGTAGGGACAGAGGGCTAGCAGTGTGGGGTTGATTGTGACTCACTTAAGCAGAAGGGAATCAAAGGCATGCTGTGGGGGATGGAGGATGGAGACTTGGAAATGGAGCACCTTGGAGGACCCTGGCTGGAGCCTCAGCAAGCTGCATGAGCAGGGGTCAGGGCTCCAGGTTGGGATGGGGGCTCAGGGTGGCCACGTCCTCATTCTGTCTCAGATGTACATTTCAGGAAGAGAGCGTCACAGAGGGTGAGCTGCACCCGCTTCTGCACATGAGCTCCTTGTTAATCCTAGACGGTTCCTAGAGGCAGGGCGGTCCCCAGGGTGTGCAGGGCCCCTGTCTATATAACAATCTGGTTAACAGTATATTCCAAGATCCATGAGTTCCTGTGGGGTGTCACGATGTAAATGGAGGAGCAAGAAGGCGCTAACCTGTTTGTTTAGTGTCTGTGGGATCAGTGAGCGCTCCTACCGTCTCTTCCCGCTCAGGTCCGGGACCCATGTCTTTGTGTTCTTTATTGTCAAGTGTGCTATTTCTGGCTAATTTCACGTTTAATTTCCCACAACGGGGGAAAGGGTAGTGATGCAGTGATTACAAAGCAGGGCTCTCTGAACCTGCTTATGTGGAGACACTGTGGATCGCTTCAGTCTGCATTCCCGAACACTCTGTGTTTAGTTAGCACTGGGTGTCGCGTTTCTCCTGATGATGATGACTTGGCTTCACCTGTCCGTCCGCCGGGAATGCTGGCTTTGCGGCTCTCTTGAAGGCTGTGGCTGTGCTTTGGTTATGGCCACCAGATCATGCAAATCTGGCCCACAGTGTGCAGGAAAATGTGAACCATGGTTTGTTCCCAGTCCTGTTAAATGTACCGCTTGAAACTTTGTGGTGTACGTGAAGAACCACATGTGTTCTGGCCACATGGTCCTCGCAGTCCTTAGACTGTACTCCTAGAACATGGTCTTGCCCAGTGCTGAGCACTGCCCTGCCTTCTGCATGCCGCCACCAGCAGGCCGAGTTAGAAGCAGCCCCATTTGTGCCATTCCTCTGCTGACCAGCCTGGAGGAACATAATGTCCAGCCTCCCTTGGACCCAAGAGAAGACCAAGCAATAGCTCCCAGGATCCTCAGAGTCAAGGGGTGCAGCTAGCCTTGCAGATTGCCCTTTGGTGGCCTTGAGCCTCGAGGATGTGGGACACTGCCCTGGACAGGGGTGCCGTCTGCCCCAGCTCCAAGTGCTGTCGACAGGGTGGCACTACAGCTGGAGCAGGCATGGACGAGAGCCCGCACGTGGGCCCACGTGTGCGGCTCAAGCTCGAGAGTAAGCCGTGGGCCCTGAACTCATTCTGTGTCTGATGTGAGTGAGACTCACTAAAACCAAGGTGTCACCATAGCTGTGGTGGCTCAGTCCCATGCACATCCATGAAGGAAATAATCCTTCGGCCAGCGGGAGTGGCTTGCTTGCCCATGACCCTGGGACAACCTCATGAGCATGAGTCCTGGAGCCTGGGCATCTGGTAGGCTGCAGTGTAGAGCAGAGCTTTCAAGAACACCCTGAGGGCAGCAATGGGCCCCACAGAGTATCTGAGAGCCCTGTCTGGGCCACACTATTTTCCGTGGTGGCCTGGAACACACCGAGCTCACTCTGTCCTCAGGACCTTTGCACTTACTGTCCTGGGCCCTGGAGACCTGCTCATGCAAGGCCTGCCCCTGCATGTGGGGGTGCCCCAGAGAAACCTGGTGTGTCCAGTGTGTCATTGCAGGAGGTGGCGGCCAACACGTGCCCTGCAGGTGACCAGTGAACAGAGAAGGATGAACTGGCGAAAGGGCACCAAGGGCAGCCTGGGGTGCAGTTTCAATTTTATGTGTTTAAACTTCTTATTTTAAAAAAACTTTAGACCTGGAGCAAAGTTGAAAAAACAATTAGTGGTTTCTTGTATGCCCTTCGCCTAGCTTCCCCTAATGTCAGCATCCTGTGTGACCTAGAACAATGACTGACACAGAGGAATCACCTTAACAGGATGTTATACTATTGCTTAGACTCCAGACTGCATCTGAATTTTGCTCATTTTTCAACTCCTGTCCTTTTTCTGGTTCAAGTCCTTTTTCTGGTGCAGTTTCCCCACATGGCATCTAGTCATTATGTCTCCTTGGTGTCCTCCAGTCAGACGTAGCTCCTCAATCTGTCTTTCTGGCCCTGGGCATTTGGAAGAGCAGTGGTCGGTTATTCTGTGGAATGGCCTCCGCGTGGGTTTGCCTGGTGTTTGCTCATGTTAGGTGGAGTCTGTGCGTTTGTGGCAGGAGCATCACAGAAATGATATGCCCACTACAGTGTGTGGCAACGGGGTTTGCGATGTAGCATTGTCTGCTCTTGGAGATGGTATCCCTCATCACTCTGGGGTGGATGAACCGTCCCTCACTTGCTGGGGCTCTTCTCTGTAAACCCACTGTTTTTCCTTTTCTGCTTTATCAATATCTTGTGGGGAGATACTCTGAGATTATGTAAACATTCTGTTTCTCGTCCTGCTTTTACCCACCAACTTTACATTCTGTGGATGATTCTTATCTGCTACAGTTCTTACTGTGCTGTTTATCTTGGCGATTTTCTTACTCCATCATTTTTTACATTTATTAATTGAATTCCACGGTAAAGAAGAACAGCTCCTCCAGCCCCATTTATTTATTAGTCTATTATATATTTATACCAGCACAGACTTCTGGATATTTATTTAGTCTATGGTTATAATCCATTACTATCATTATCTGTTATTTTGTTCAAATAATCCCAGATTTGGCAAATGAGAACACCTTCAAGTTGGATCCTCTGTCCTTTTGTCATGCTTGAGTGTGATTAAAAAATTTTTTTTCATTGTGGTAAAATACACTTTATATGAAATTTGTCATCTTAACCATTTCGAAGCACACGGTTCAGTGGTATTAAATACATTCACACTGTTGTGTAACCATCACAACCATTCATCCCCAGAACCCTTTTCGTCTTGTAAAACTGATACTCTGTCCCCATTAAACACTACCTCCCCATCCTCTCCTTCCCCCAGCCCTGGGAACCACCATTCTACTTCCGGTCTCTATGACTTTCACTACTCTGGGGACTTCATATAAGTGGAATCATACAGTAGTCATCTTTTTGTGACTGGCTTATTTCACTTAGCATAATGCCCTCAAGGTTCATCCATGTTGCAGCATATTGCAGAATTTTCTTTCTTCTTAAGGCTGAATAATATTCCATTGTATGATATACCATGTTTTGCTTATCCATTTCTCTGATGGACACTTGGGTTTGCTTCCACGTTTTAGCTACTGTGAATAATGCTGCTGTGGACATTAGTGTACAAATATCTCTTTGAGACCTTTCTTTCAGTTCTTTGGGGTATATACCCAGAAGTGGAATTGCTGGGTCATATGGCAGTTCTATTTTTAATTGTTGAGGAGCCACCATACTGTTCTCCACAGTGGTGGTTCCATTTCATGTTCGGTAATGAGGCAAGTGCCTCTGTGGAGCGGGGAGCTACCTCTGGAGCTCTGAAAGTGGTCCATGGTGGTGACAGCCAGGCCTGCAGCAACCTTCTCTTAGGGACGTCCCGGGGTGACACAGTCTGCGCCTGCCGGGCCTCCAGCAGTGGTTCTGAGAGCCTGGGATGGCACTGTTAGTGGGCGTGCTGTGTTACTATGCATGGATACCATGCTGTGCTGTGTCTGTGGGGGGATTTGGAGTAGGGAGGGGTACTAGACATTTGCCTGATGTTACCTTTCTTACCCTTGGACTCTGACACTATCTCCCAGGGTGATGTCTGGTGGCCTGGTCCCTTGTAGGGGGCAGGATCCCAGGAAGCATCTGAGTGCCCTGCAGCATCCGACGGCAGTGGGCCTGCTAAGCCTGCATCTAATCTGGATGTTGTGCCTTCTGTCATTGTTGCCCTGGCTCCCTGTCTAGGCCCTGATGGCCCATGGCAACGGGCCCAGAGCAATGTGGGATGCCATCGCGGCTCTTAAAGTAATAACCATCCCAAGGTCGCTGGTGCTAGGGCCCAGACCCTCTCCTTGCATCAACTCTTGACAAGTGAGGACACAGACGGGAAGTGTCTGAAGGTCTGCGAAGCAGCCTGGCCACGGCCCAGAGAATCTGGCCCTCACAGCCCGGTCTGTTCCCCAAAATAAACCAGACAAGATCCTCTGTCAGATGGCGTGGCCTGATTTCTGTTTGGGGAAATCTGGACGAGAAGGGGCAGCAAAGGCCTCGGGTCCTGGTGGGGCTGCCTGCTGAGCAGAGGGCGGTCGGCGGTCAGCCTGCCCCGGATACTGTGGAGAGCCCCAGAGAGCCAAGCAGGAAAAGAAGTCAGATTTAAATAAACCAAAGTCAGGCAGGGTGCCTTAGGCCTGAGACACCTAGAGAGGAGTGGTGGCCCAGGGATCCTGGGAGGTGAGGCCCACGGTGAGAGGTGAAAGCCAGGCTCTTTTGCCTGGAAACTTCCAGACCTGTGCCCAGCACATGTGGGTACAAAGGTCCCCCTGCCCCATGCCAAGTCTTACCCTCTCAACAGTTCATTCTACCTCTGGAAAACCTGAGGTTTAGGGAGAGGAAGCCTGAGCCAGAGTTGCACAGGGAAGCCAGTGGTCTGCGTGGTGGCCTGCACTTTCTCCGTCAGGGATTTTGTGTCTGCCCTGCCTCTGAGGGGCCTGTGCACTGGGCAGCATGTCTTCCCTTCATAGCTGTCAGCATGGCCTGGCATCCTCACTTCCTGCTAGGGCCTTGACTGCCCCTGCCCTGCTCCTAGCCTGACCAGACCTGGGTTGAGGTGGTTCTGGGTCCAGCAGCCCTGTCCACCAGTGGGGCCACTGGTCCCTGGGTGAGCCCCTGTCTCTTTTCCGGCCTGGTGGACCCTCCTGGGGGAACATCCACATGGGGAGTAGGACATGACCTCCTGGGCACCGGAACTTGGGTTTCCTTTTTGGAAAAGGCAGAGCATTTTGTGCTGTCCATGTAGAACTGCATCCCTCATGTTTCAGAAGCTATAGAGGCTCAACCTTGGTGTCCCCAGATAATTCTGAGGAGCTGAAGTATGTGCGGAGCCTGCTGGCAGGAGCCCTAGCTGACCTCTGAGGTATACCTAGCCTCTCCCCAGGAATGGAGGGTGGATGTCAACCTGGAGTTGCCCCTGTGGGGCTCTGGAGCTGGGCTCCCATTGGTCCTCAGAGAGGGCGGTGGGTTGGAAGGCAGTCCCTCACACTTGCTCCTCGTTGGCTGGCTGTGCAACATTCCTGTCCCCTTGATCTTGCACTCATTGCTGTCTTGGGAGTGGAGGTGCCTACTGAAGAAGGAGGGAGCATGGAGAGTCCCATGTACCAGCTCTGGTGTGCTCCAGCATCACTGGAGTCACAGCCTTTCTCCTGCCTGAATTCCAGCCCACTAGGATGTGACTCAGGGGTGACCTGCCTAGGAGGTACCCCTCCTTCCTGCTGTCCAGAGGTGTTCTCAGAGCAGCAGCCCTGCCTAGTTCTGTAATTCTGGCCTAAAGACCACCTGGCACTCTGCCAGCAGCCAGTGCCCAATCCGCGTTTCGTTGGAGCACAGAAACTGTTGTAGGTTGAATCGTGCCCCCAATCATGTGTCCAAGTCCTGACACCCAGTACCTCAGAATGTGACTTTATTTGGAGATAGGGTATTTCTAGATGCAAATTTAAAGTGAGGTCACGTAGGTGAGATCCTAATCCGATGTGGCTGCTGTCCTATAAGACAGGATTCAGACATACACACATACAGAGGGGAGGCCATGCGAGGACACAGGAGGAGACGGCTGTCCACAGGCTGAGGAGAGGAACCTCAAGAGAAACCACCCCTATCAACACCTTGATCTTAGACAACCAGCCTCCAGGACTGTGAGGAAGTAAATGTCTGCTGTTGAAGCCCCTAGTCTGTGGCACTTCCTTATAGTGGCTTGAGCCATCTTGGCGTCTTGTGGGTGGATATGTTGGTGGCTTCCTCTCAGAGCACTGGAACAGGCAGGTGTGGGGCAAGGCTGTGTCAGTGCCGAGCGATGGTCCTGGGTTCACCAGGCCCCTGCACCTTGCAGTGGGACACTGTGGGCTTTGCTCACCAGGGTGAGTTTCCTGGGAGCCTAGGGTGGCTGGATGGTGGTGTGTGGGGCCTGGGTCTCTGTGGGTGCAGGCAGCTGGTGATATCTTGACCCAAGGTCCTTGCTACCAGTGGCATTGCTTATGGGGGTATTAGCCCTCTCACAGTCATCCTCGGTACCCCAAATAACACATATGTAGGGAAAAGGCACTCTAAACAAGTGCCCCTGCCACCTCAGCCCCCTGACCAAGCTGTGTAGGTTCTGTCTGGCCTGGGCTGGGGTGATGGAGCTCAGACATGCTGGCCCAGCCACGTCAGAGGATGGGAGGAAGGGTGGAGTGTGCACGGCCTCTGGTAGGCAGGGAGGCCTGCCTGGACAGGGTGCAAAGGTTTCGGGTTTTAGCTGGTGTACGTGTTGTGCAGGTTGGGCTGCCTGGGTGCCAGCCCAGGAAAGGTACTGTCAGCAGGACCTAGAATGAGGGACTGGAAATTTTTTCTATGAGCTCTCTGCCATTTCATGTCTCAAGGCCACAGTCTGCTAGGGCCCAGCTGGTGAGCTATGGGAGCTCAGAAAGAAAAATTCCACTTTTTGATATTTTGGCAAATGTTCCTGTAGCAAGAGTCATTTTTCTTCTTTAGTGGAGACCACCCTGTTATTTATGTGAATGTTAATTTGTGACCGGGGACATTCCCCGACATAGTCTTTGTGCTGAGCGAGACCTGGAAAATGTCAGCAGGAGCATCTGGCAGCGACGAATGTCAGTTCTTGTGATAGAGGAGCAGGCCCATCCTGGTCCTGGAGTCTGGCCCTGACCTGCTGCCCCCTCTGTCCTGGCCAGGCTGGGAAGCCAGCTGCATTTTCTGGAGGCCCTCCCTGGCGCTGGTGTGCTCGGGGGCCAAGTGTGGGACAGTCTGGACTCTCTCAGGCTGGAGGGGCCAGCTCCCACCAGAGCCGCCCTGGTACTGCCTAACTTAGTGGGAAGACCCACTGGCTAGCCCCCACTTGGCCTCTGAGGTGTTCTTGTTAGCATCTTGTTTATTTCACTTTTCTCCTTTATCTTTCTCTCCCTGCCCCCAACCCTTCCCTGGTCCACTCTCCAAACAAATTGTGTTTTGATATGTGCCCTTTACAAAATTCTCAAAAACAAACAAACAAACAAACAAACAAGAAAACACTAATAAAGCAAAACTCCTCATTACATATATCTAGATAACTTTCATTTTACGTTGATGATAATTTACTGGTGATGATAATGATAAGAAGGGGCTAGTTTACTGCGCACAGTGCTGAGCACTCCAACTTGTTTAACCCTCACACCAACTGCACACACTTGCTGCTATTATCTTCATTTTACACTGGCAACACTGAAGATTGGCGAGTCCACACAGCCAGCTTGGCTGTCAGCATCTGAATGGAAGCAGAATGACCTGGGGACCCTGCACTGAGTGGTTGGGCTTTGCCAACATTCGGCACAGACATACACATCACTTTACATAAGGGCATGGCACTGGAGCTAGGCCAAGCATCCTTAGTAATGTCGTGGACATATTTGTTCCCTGCATGATGAAAAGTCTCACTTATAAAACTCTTCTGGCCTCACATAAATTGTAAATTTTGTAGACATTTTTGCAAGTCCTAGAGATTTTTGAAAGCAATCTGACCATTTACATTTTGCATTATAACGTATATTTGGTGTTATTTCTGTCATCTTATTTACATTTGTGTTTATGTGTTTTTGCTGTTTCTCTAGTTTTCCATATTTGCTGTATGATCTATCCTTCTTCTTCAGTTATTTAGAAGGTATATATATTACTTTTACTAGTTGTGGCTTTTATAACTTTTATAACTTCGAATGGTATGCTTAAATTTATATCTATCAGCTTTAGCATCTTATCAGTAACTGTTGATCCTTCTATGGAAGATTAAGAAATTAATACAATTGAATTATTTCTTTTGTCCTTGCTCTATCCTTTCTTTCATTTTTATTGATATTTAGACAATTTTTGCTCCAATTTATTAAAGTTGAATTATAAATTATTCTTACATTGCGTAGCTTTTCTTTCCAGAATATATGGTGAATGACCTCTGGTTTGCAATCATAATTATCACAGTGGAATGGATGCAGAAGTCAATTCTGTTACTCTCAACTGTGATTTTCTCATCTGTGGGGACTTGATTTTGAAATCAGGTCTGGGCTACACAAACAGCAGGTGAGAAATGATAGAGAGAGATGTAAAGCAGAGCTGAGCCAGTGCTGTTAAGAGGATTCTCTCCTGCAGCAGAGGTGCGATGCAGTGCCTCTGTGTACCCCTGCTTCCCAAGGCCCTGACTTGCTCATGGCCACACACCTGGTTAGTTTGCAGAGTTAGGGCTCCCATCCCAATCTTTTGTTTTCTAATGTGGTGTTCTCTCTAGGCCATTGTTCTCTAAGGGTTGGCATAAGAGGTGAATCGATGTGGCACCAAATGTGACATTAAAAAGTATTGGATTATATAAAAAAAAAATTTCACCTATCTCCTTGGCAGAAATTGATAAGCTGATATTAAAATTTAAATGGAAATACAAGAGACAGAGAAGAGCCAAAGCAATGTTGAAAAAAGGAGACAAAGAGGACGGACACTTTCTGATTTCACAACTTACTACAAAGCTGCTGTACTCAACTGTGTGGTGCAGGCAGAAGGACAGACATAAAGACCAGTAAAATTGAACTGAGGATCCAGAAATAAATCTCCACGTTGATTTCTGACAAGAGTGCTAAGACAATTCAGTAGAGGAAAGGACGGCCTTTTCAACAAACGGTGTTGGGACAACTGATATCCTCATGCAAAAGAATGAAGTTGGACCCCTACCTCATACCATATGAAAATTAACTCAAAATGGATCATAGATCTAAATAGGGGAGTTAAAACTAGAAAACTCTTTGAAAATATAGGAATAAATCTTCATTATCTTGGGATAGACAAAGCCTTAGATATGACACCAAAAGCACAAATGGCAAAAGAAAAAATAGACAAATTGAATTTCATGAAATTTCTTTATAACATCAAAGAACTACATCAAGAAAGTGAAAAGACAACCTAAACAAAGAGAAAATGTTTGAAATTTAGATATCTAGTAGGGACTTGTATCTAGGCTATATAAAGAACTCTTACTCAGTAGAAAATGAAAATAATCCAATTAAAAATGAGCAACAGGTCTGAATAGTCATTTTTCCAAAGAAGAGAGACAAATGGCCAATAAGCACATGAAAAGATGCTCAAGATCCTTAGTCAGCAGAGAAATTCACATTAAAACTACAATGGGATACCACTCCACACACATGAAGATGGCTGGAAAGAAAAAGACAGATAATAACAAGTGTTGATGAGGATGTGGAGAAACTGGAATCCTCACATACTGCTAGTGGGAATGTAAAATGGTGTAGCTGCAGTGGGAAAGTCTCGTCTAGAGTCACCATATGATCCAGCAATTTCACTCCGAGGTATGTATCCAATAGAAATGAAAAGATATGTCCACACAAAACACTTGTGCATGAATGTTCAAAGCAGTATTCATAAGAGCCTAAAAGTGGAAACAACCCAAAGGTCTATCAACCAGCGAATGGATAAATAAAATGTGGTATATCTGTACAAGTGAAATATTATTTGACAATGAAAAAGGAATTTAGATACTGACATATCCTACAACATAGACTTCCTGAAAACATACTAGGTGAATGAACTCAGTCATAAAAGATCATAGACTGTATGATTTTGTTTTTATGACTAGGCCAGAATAAGCAAACCTACGGAGACAGAAAGGAAATTAGTGGTTTCCAGGGCCTGGCATGTATGTGGAGTGTTTGGGAGAAAATGGGGAGTGACTGCTAATGTGTATGGGGTTTATTTTTGGGGTGATGAAAATATTCGGAAGTCGATTGTGGTAATAGATGAATTTTACACTCTAAGTGGGTGAATTGTAAGATAATGCAAATTATAGCTTAGAAAAGCTGTTATATATAAAAAAGCATGAATCTCATAGTGAGAGAACTATTCCCTTTCAATTCTATTTGAATTTTCTCTTTGAATCAAAGAGTCTTGTATGATGCTAACAGAGCTTTAACACCTCTAATTTCTTATAACAGAGAGATTAGGACTCGGGCTCAGAGTCTTAGCAGACAGGATTATCTACCTAGAATTTACCAAAACCAGGTATGGCAAAAATTGTGATGGCAATGAAGAGAGTATTGGAGTTTGGTGTCCCCATTTGGCTCTCCCAGAGATGGGTATCATTGGGGTGGTGGTGGGGTTGGGCAGGGCTATGTTCTCAAGCTGGCTTCTGTCCTGCTGGGACATTTGAGCTAGCAGCTTAACTCTTTGAGCCTTAGAGTCCCCTGGAAATGGAGGTCTGCCATATAGAATTTTAGAGGAGTTTGAATTTATACCATATTTGAAGGTCCCTGTATAACCTTGCTAACAGTGGGGACTCAAGCCCTTCAGGTGCCACCAAGTCTCTTGGGAATGAAAGCCAGAAGATGTAGATTGAAGTGCAAAGGGAGCTGGGCCCAGCAAGGTGCTGCTGTGGCTTTAAGGAGCCTTTGGCCTTCATTTTGAAGGCAAAGGTGATGGTTCTGGGAGTATTGGGCTTCCTGCTTGTAGTTAATTTGTTTTTCTCTACTGGATCTCTCCTTGGTCTTATTGGGATTACAGAAGGATAACTGATACCTCAGTCACAGGTCTCCTGGCTCCTCTCTTTGCAGGTGAGGGAAATGGGGCTGCTGAAGGAACAGGACTGGCCCAAGGCCAGGATTTGAAGCCAGGTTTTGTGGCTCTGCATCCAGGGGGTTCACTGCCCCTACGGTCTCTCCTCCACCCTGCTCACCAGAGTAGGGTACAGCTTTTCTTAATACCGACTGGGCATGGGGCTCAGTGCTGGGGGCATGTGTCGGTTGGGGCACTGTAATTTAGAGCCTCAGAAACCAACTCTGGACAACTTAAGGTGAAAAGTAGGACTTTCTGGAGCAAAGGATCCGGATGGCCTGAAACGAGCCCAAGAAGGGGCGGGGCCTGCTGGGTGAACTCGGGCTCTGTGGTACTCAGGGACCACTTCGTCCTGGTCCCTCAGCTCCCACCACAGCCTCTCCTCCAACCTGGGAGGACAAGACCCCCACACTGGGATAGAGGCAGCTCTCCAGGAGGAAGGAGGGGTGTGGACGGCATGTAGAAAAGGTGACACATGTCCACCCGAATGAGACAGAGAACAGGGCAGGCAGGGGCCCGCCACAAGGGTGTCTGTGGACAGATCCCTCCTGAAGGGGCTGTTCTGGAATGCGTGGAGCAAAAGCTGATGCCTCCTAAACCCAGGGATTGCTCTCACCTGCTGGTGGCCGGGTGGCTGGTAAACTTTTTGGAAAAGTGGAAAAAACAATGTGCAAAACATCCTCTGTGATGCTCAACTATGAATGAGCTCCTCCTGGTTAGGACTGAGTGGCTTCAATCTGATGGGACCTTAGTTCTCATACCTGTGACTTCAGTAGTTGGGTCAGTCCCCTCCCTGTAAAGCTTCTGGGGTTGCCCTACTCTTCCCCAGGGAGCTGGGAGGGGAAGAACAGGCTGTGGGAGACACCCTGGTGGGGAAAGGCCCCGTTTTGGCAGTGCATCTGCTAGTTAGTCATTAGACACAGCCTGGTGACCTTTGTCCTGTGGCCTGACTGAATCTCATGCATCCCTTACCAAAAGGAAGAAGGATGAAAGGACACATTTCTCTCAGAACTGGCACCTTACCAGATGCATATTTGGGGATTCCTGAGACAAGTGCACGTGTGTGTGTTTCAGAGCAAGGTTGAATTTGAGTGACAGTGAGCTGATGCAGATGCATGCTGTCTTGTCCTCTGTCAAAGTCTGGATCCTTCTGTTTTGGAATCAGCTTCCTTTTTTTCTTTTTATTCTTGATTGTCACCATCACTACCTTGACAGACGCTTCACAGTTTTAGTGCCAGAGGTTGCAAAAATGACAAGGCTGAGTGACAACACTGAGTGAACTTACTGTGTACTGGAGCCTGTGGCTTCCACTTAAGAAGCTGGTGAGAATGGCAAACGGGGCACAGGTTGCACGCTTGCTTTTCTATGAGACCCCAACTCTGAGAGTATCCGCGTTTTGAACATTTTGAAATTCAAAGCAACAGATGATAGCTGTTAAGCCTTTGGATTTTTTTAAATCAATTTTTAACTTTTATTTTCTACCTTAGTGACTATTTCATCATAAACCAAACAGCAAAGGGCAGGGCACAGAGAACTACCAGGTTCCAGGCCCCTGTGGTGGCACCTGAGGGTCAGGAATAGAACTCTTTCCACCAGCCTCTCCTCTGGTGGGGCTGGGCAGCTGGTCACAGGGTCCCTGTCTGTGGGATCTTAGGCTGTCCAGACACTCCTTATCAAGTCCCTTCAAACCAGTGTGCTTCAGCGATTTCTTTAATATTTATAGCGTGAGGAGAGGAAACAGATTCTTATTAATAAAAATCACATGTAAAAACAGATACATGTGCCGCTGGCAGCAAAGTCCTGGAAAAAATTCAGCAAAACACAGCCTATGTTCTGTACTTTGTTTTCTTGTCACTTTTCTTTTGCAGATTTTAGATGGATCATTCCTGGGGTGCACACTAAAATACTTGAAAATCAGGCAATAAAGTGAGCTCTGCTTTCTTGGTGGAGAGCCCCTCACGAGCACTCTTCAGAACTTGGGGGGCATCAGTTACTGGTCTCAGGTGGTCGTATATTGGTCCTGGGGTGGTCAGAACTGGTCTCAAGATGGGCAGTCTCTGATCTTGGGACAGGTGGCACCACATTCTTCAACGTGGCTTCCACATATATATTCCACAGTGTCTCTCAGACTTGGGTTGATGCTGTGAAGAATAAGCTTAACTTCTCCATGTGAGAACACTGTCAGTAAGAGCTCTCTGGTTGCATGAGGAAGTCTGATTAACTGGCACCATACTTCCGATTTATCCCAGTGCGTTCTTGTGCCCTTCAGGTGGGACCTGGGGGGCGGTCCTGCCAGGGAGCTTGGCCAACTTGGACCTTGGCTTCCCAACCACAGAAAAGCCCAGGTAACATCAAGCCGATTCAGTGCTCTTGGGTCTCTCAGCAGCTTTCACCAGGAATCTGACCAAGGAGGAGAGCCTGACCCCTGGTGTACCCCAAACTGTCTCTTAGGGGTCTCTCAGGCCAGGGAAGATTGTTCCTCACCAAGTCATTGCCACACTGGGTCTCTCCAGATGACTGCAGAGCCTGTAGAAGGCTCCCAGTCTGGAGTGCAAGGGTCCTTCTAGAAGAGGGGTTGCCCCACTGGGCCCTGATGCCCCCATGTCCTGCCCTAATTGCCATGGTAGGCCCAAGGGCCCACCCAGCAGATATTCCTTCCACCTGAGGCCTGGGGTCTGGTTCCCAGATCTCGTGTGTCCCCAGTAGGCCTTTCCGCCCCCAGGCCTCAGTTTCCTCATTTGGAAAGCAAGCAGGTGGATGACATCACCTGAGTTGCGGAGCATCTACATGTGTGTGCCCTGGTTCTGAGTGCATCCCAGGCTGCATACGTTCCTGCAACAACTGTGCAAGGGCAGGGACAACCTGCCCCATTTGTAAGCAAGAAATGGAAACCCAAGGACACTTGGTACCTGGCCTAGGTCACCAGTCCAGACAGGAGTGGTGCTGGGAACCCAGAAAACCAGAGGCGGGAACCGCTCACCCACTGCTGCCATGCGGTTAATTCCCACATATCCTTGAATGGGTTCTATTAATAAGATGAGTTTGAGACACCAGTCTGCCCCCAAACTGAAAACACAAGAGTGTCAATGGCAGCGTAGAGGAAGTAACTCTTGCTGTTGTAAACACCCACACCCACGTGCT
Source organism: Eidolon dupreanum (assembly GCA_028627145.1). Lineage (NCBI taxonomy): Eukaryota > Metazoa > Chordata > Mammalia > Chiroptera > Pteropodidae > Eidolon > Eidolon dupreanum. The sequence continues at coordinate 35,338,289 of CM053515.1, forward strand.
AGTGGAAGGAGATGGTCGACAGTGTCCCCGCCTTGTACCTCTCAGAGGTCCTGCTGTTTTGGCATCATTCATTTGTTCATTCATTCTACAAGCATTTGCTCACTTTCTTCCAGGCCTGGCAGGGCCCTGGGATGCGGGGATGAATCAGAGCGTGGGAGCCTACAGGGTTCCCATGGGCATCTTGTCTCCTCCCTCCTCCCACAGCCCAGTGACCTCAGCCCCCTCAGCTCTGGTGCTTGCCTTTCTGCCTCCGGGACCGCTCCTCAGGAGTTTAAGATGTGGCAAACCCCTGTCCTTGGGGGAGGGGGTGTCTGCTGCTCCTGCTCCTCACCCCTCAAGGAATGGCTGCCCCTTCATCCCACCACCCCCAGGACCCTGTATCAGTTTCCTGCAGCTACTGTAACAAATTACTGAAGACAATAGAAACTTGTTCCCTCACAGGCCTGGAGGCCAAAGTCAAGGTGCTGGCAGGGCTGCATTCCCTTTGGAGGCTCCAGGGGAGACCCCTAGAGGGAAAGCTGAGCTGGCACATCGATGGAATGTCCAGTGGGCAGCAGGCGGTGCCAGTTTTTCTGATATTTCAAGAGAGCCTAGAAATCTAGTCATTTATGTAAATATCCTGATGCTTAAGTTGGAGCAACTAATTCAAACTTTCCAAAGCCCCTGAGTGAGGTTGCTGAGTTTACAAAGTAGATGACTCTGTCCCTCAACAAGGATCAACAATTATGCAGCTGTCCATGAACCAAAACAAGAATCCACTTCAGAAACTTCAGCGACGCAGTGGAACGAACCCTGAGAAGAGCCACACAAAAAGGGAAGGGAGACAGGTCATTTGCCAACATCACCCCACCCATAGGTCGGCACTGCTCAGCCCCAAGAGGGGACTCCCCATAGAAAAGATGCTCCTCATTGGGAAAGGGAGACAGAGTGAGTGACCAACTTTCTTAGCCTTTGGAGTACCCCTCAAAAGACCTACTTTGGTTTCTCTCCATCCAGAGATAGGTAAAGCTGATACGGCTGGAAACAAGAAACAAGCATGGGAATCACTAGTATCAGAACACAGAGGGTGTAACCATGGTTATCCACAGTCTGCTCTGCAAGGACCTCAGCAGCTTCTACCACTGAAGAAACTAGCATACACCACAGCTGCTGCAAACTCCCTACTGATTTCATTGCTTAGGTTTTCACATTCACAGATACCAAATGCCTGAATCTCTTCCATTCCATCTCCCTACTCCTAGCCTCTGTGGCTGTGTGAGTGCAAAATGCCAGCTTAGACCCTTGTGGCTGACCCTCACCACTGTGCATGAGCTCAGGTCTAGCCTCTCTAGCTGTGCACATGTGCCACCAATCTAACTCCTGTCACCAGCCTCCATTGCTATGTGCATGCCTGTGGTGAGTCCCTGCAGCCATGAGAGTACATGCTGATGGCCAAGGCTCTGTGACTGTTAGCATGCCCATAGTTGGTCCCAGTACTTATTGCCAACCCTGTCCATCATCGCTACATATGTATCTGCATTTGGCTTCTGCCACTACACAGGCACCTGCATCTGGCCCCCACAGCTGAATGTGTGCACACTACCAGGTCTGGCTGTCACTACTGTTTGCTCTGGTCCTTAGCTGCTGGACCTAGAGGCACCACTAAGGATGCCAACAGCCTTTGCAGTCACTGTGGACCCTCTGCAGCATTCTCCAAGGACCACGCAGTTATTAATGTCATGGACCCTAACAACCTAAGCCAACAAGCCATCACACTTCCCCTCAACCCAGACCCAGAGCTGCCACATATGTGCCCTGTACCCTAGATCCAGAGTCATAGCATGCTCCAGTGTACCTTCACCTGCAAGTGAAGTCCTTCCTCACTGAAGTTGTCCATGAAGTTTGGAAATGTGAAGACACCTATGTGAGGCTACAGGGATCACAAAGAATCAGGGAAACATGACGCCACCAAAATTCCAATAATAACTCTCAAGAAATGGAAGTACATGAGTTGCCTGACAAAAAATTCTAAATAATTGTTCCAAAGATGCTCAGAGAGCTACAATAGAACATAGATAAGCAAGTTAACAAAATCAGGAAAACAATACAATAACAAAATGAGAAGTTCAATAAAGATAGAAAACAAAAAAGAACTAAACAAAATTTGTAGTGAAGAATACAATGACTGAACTGAAGAATTCAATAGAGATCTTCAGCCTCAAACTGGACCAAGCAGAGGAAAGAATCAATGAACTCAAAGACAGATTGTTTGCAATTATACAGTTAGAGGAAAAGAAAAGATTGAAAAGGAGTGAAGAAAGCCCATGGGACTAATGGGAAATCATTGTATTATTGGAATCCCAGGAGGAGAAGAGAGGGAGAAAGGAACAGAGAGCATATTTAAAGAGATAATAGTTGAGAATTTCCCAAACTGGGGGAAGCTAATAGGTCACTCCAAAAATTTAATCCAAAATGATCTTTTCTAAGACACATTATAATAAAATTGCCAAAAATAAAAAACAAAGATAATTTTAAAAGTAGCAAGAGGAAAAATTTCTTTTATACAAGGAACCCCCCATAAGAATATCTACATTTTTCTCAACAGACACCTTTTAGGCCAGGTGAGAGTGGAATGACATTTTTAAAGTGCTGAAAGAGAAAATTGCCAACCAAGAATACTTTACCTGGCAAAGCTGTCCTTCAGAAATGAGAGCGAAATAAAGACTTTCTCAAACAAACAAAAGCTGAGAGCTCATCATTTTTAGTATTGCCTTATAAGAAATGATGAAATTAGTTCTTCAAGTTGAAACTAAAAGATACTAATTAGTAACATGAAAACATGAAATATACAAAACAAAGGTAAGTATATAGTCAAATTCAGAATATACTAATATTGTAATGTGGTAGTGTGTTAAACCAGTTAACTCTAATAAAAAGGTTAAAGACAAAAGTATTAAAAATAGCTAAAGCTATAGTTACAATATGTAAATGCATATATAATATTAAAAAGATAAGTGTGTCCATTTTTACCATTCCTATTCAACAAAGCACTAGAAGTCCTAGCCAGAGAAATCAGGTAAGAAAAAGAAATAGAAGACATCAGGATTAGAAAGGAAGAAATAAAATTATCTGTTACCTGATGACATGATCTTGTATATAAAAAGTCCAAAAGAGTCCACCAAAACAAATCTCAGAACTAAATAACAAATTTAGTAAGATTCAAGATACACAATCGATGTACAAAAATCAATTGCGTTTCTATCCACTAACAATGAACTATCTGAAAAAGAAATAAAGAAAACAATCTCATCTATAATAACCCCTAAAATACAAAAACACTTAGGAATAAATTTATCCAAGCACGTGAAAGATCTATTCACCCAAAACTACAAGATATTGATGAAAGAAGTTGAAGAAGACTCAAATAAATGGAAAGATATACTGTATTAATGGAACAGAAGAGTTAATATTGTTCAAATGTTCAGATTATTCAAAACCATCTATAGATTCAATGCAATTACTACTAAAATTCCAAATTACAATAGAAAAAAAAATTCCTAAAATTCTTATGTGACCAGAGAAGACCCTCTAAGCAATACTGAGAAAAGAACAAAGCTGGAAGTATCAGATTTCCCAATTTCAAACTATATTGTAAGCTACAGTACCAAACAGTATGGTACTGAAATAAAAACACACATCCAATGAAACAGAATTGAGGGCCCAGAAATAACCCCATGCATATATATGGTCAATGTATATTTGCCAAGGGAACCAGGAATACTCAATGGGGAAAGGATAATCTCTTCAATAATTGATGTTGGGGAAACTGGATATTCACATGTAAAAGAATAAAATAGGAGCCCTGTTCTACACCACTCATAAAAGTTAACTTGAAATGGATTAAGGACTTAAATGTAAGACATGAAACCATAAAACTCTTAGAAGAAAACAGAGAAAAAGTTCTTGACATTGGTCTTGTTGATTTTTTTTTGGTTATGACATCAATAACACAGGCAACAAAAGCAAAAATCAACAAGTGGGACTATATTAAATTAAAATGTTTCTATACAGCAAAAAAAAAAAAAAATCAACAAAATGAAAAGGCAACCTATAGAATGGAAGAAAATGTTTCAAGACATATATCAGATAAGAAGTTAATATTCAAAACATATAAGGAACTTCAACTCAATAGCAAAAAACCCAAATAATCTGATTAAAAAATGGGCAAGGCACCTGAATAGTCATTTTTTTCCCCAAAGAAGACATACAAACGGCCAAGTACCTGAAAGGGTGCTGGATATAACTAAACACCAGGGAAATGCAAATCAAAACCTCAATGAGATATTACCTCACACCTGTTAAAATGGCTGTTGTCAAAACAAAACAAAACAAAACAAAAAACAAGAGATAACAAGTGTTGGTGAGGATGTGGAGAAAAGGGAAACTTTATGTACTGTTGGTGGGAAAGAAAATTGGCTAAGTCATTATGGAAAACAGTATGGAGATGCCTCAAAAAATTAACAATAGAACTACCATATAATCCAGCAGTCCTACTCTGGGTATATATCCAAAGAAAATGAGATCCAAATACTCAAGAGATGCTCGCCCCTCTATGTTCACTGCAGCGTTTTTCACAGTGGCCATGGAAGCAACTTAAATGTCATCTATTGGCAACATATTGATAAAAAAAAAATGAGGCATGTATGTACAATGGAATATTTTCCAAATTTTATAAAGAAATCCTATCAGGGAAGGATACTACACTAAGTGAAATAAACTAGAGACAGAAAAACAAGTGCTGAATGAGTTCACATATATAGAATCTAAAATAGTCAAACTCATAGAAGCAGAGAGTAGAATGGTGATTGCCAGGAGCTAGTTAAAGTGTATAAAATTTCAGTTATGCAAGATAAAAATAAGCTCTGGAGATTTACTGCACAGCATAGTGCCTATAGCTAACAATACTCTATTGTATACTTAAAATTTGCTAAGAGGGTTGATTTTATGTTAAGTGTTCTTACCACAAAAAGTGATAATAATAAAGGGGGTGGGAGGAAGCTTTGAGCGGTGATGGATATCTTAATGGCCTTAATAGTGGTGATGGTTTCACAAATGTACACTTACTCCCAAACTCACTGAGTTGTATACATTAAATATGTACAGTTTTTAACACGTCAGTAATACCTCAATAAAATGGTTTTTAAAAAACAAAACACACCCCTGAGTGGGTCATAAGTGTGTGTTATAAAGGAAATACATCTGCAGGTTAATACAGTGGGCAGGGGGCATGCGAGACCCCTGGTTTATGGATAATGGACCAAAAAATCCAAAGTGTGGGAGCTGGACTAGGCAGTGACCACGGATGGCCAAAGGGAGGGGTGGGCCATGTGGGGGTGGTGGTTGTGGGGTCTGGGCCAGGCAGGAGGAGTTAGAGGTTACCAGAAGTCCAAAGTGAGAGGCAGGAGAAGGGCCACCCAAGCTGAGGGCCGAGTCAGGTCAAGGGCAGGAAGGCTGGCCATGCACGCCATGTAGGAAGGACAGGGCTGTCCCAGTGACTGGCGTAGGTGTGTGAGCTGTGGAGAGGGAGGGCGCTGGCAGTCTGAGGGCCTTGGATGCCAGTGTACGGAGACGGGGCCTCCAGTGATGGCTTCACTGCAGAGGGGGTCACGGTGGGAGGCAGCAGTTCCGGTGCTGTAGGGTCTGGGCTGGTGACTGATGTGGACAAAGAGGTGCACAGTGGGGGCAGTAGAGGCTCTGGTTAATGAGGTCCAAGGCTGGCCGGTAGCTCTGTCAGGTGGGATTCTCTGCTCTTGGGCCCTCCTTGCTGCCTCCTGCCTGGGTCTGTTGTGCTCCGGGCCTCTGAACTATCTCCTCCTTTCCCGCAGGCTGGCCTGATCCGAATGCAGGATGAGGAGTTCTTCATCGAACCCCTGGAAAAGGGGCTGGCGGCGAGGGAGGCCGAGCAGGGCCGTGTGCACGTGGTATATCGCCGGCCACCCACCCCCAGGCTCCCTCCTCTGGGGGCGCCACAGCCCCCGGACACAGGTAAGGCTGCTGCAGGTGGGTGGGCTGTGTAGTAAGCCCAGATGCCTTCCCTGGGGGACTCAGGCGACCCTTCTGCAGGCCTGGTCCCTGGCTGAGGCTGAGTCCACCTTGTTGGCCACATAGCACAGTGAGTGTGCTGGGGTGGGGACCTCTGCTCTGAGTGCACATGGGTCACCAGTGTGCAGATCTGGGGCCTCCAGGGCAGACAGTGAAAGCTGCCTGAGGGTCCACCTTCTACCCAAGGGCCAGCAAATATCAGGGAGCAAGGGGGTCCCAGGCCAGCCTTGCACTCCTGACCCAAACCCTGCACCCATGTCCATGAGCCTGTGCCTCTGAAGAAGCTGTTCCTTGCCTATGTGCTGCTGACTATCCCTGCAGTGGTGACCAAGTTCCTGAGGGGCTTCTTCAGTAGTGAGGGAAGGGAAGTGTACCACAAAGACCGGGGGTTTTCCTGGCAGCCTTTGCAGCCTGCGGACAGACTAGGGTGGTTTTGTTGTTTTCAGTGCACTCTGGGCCCAGGAGTATAGAAGGAGCTGCTGGCAGACATGAGGACAGCCCTGACTAGAGCCTCTCAGAGCTCTCCAGGAGACCAGGCTCACTGCCAGCCTAAACCTTTCCAGCATTCTTGGGATCTTGGGTCAGGGGTTACACTGAGGCCAGGTTAGGGTCTGACTGTAGTTTCTAGCAGGTATCACAGGCCTCAGGATGAGGCCACCTTGCCTGGACCTGGCTTTTGTGGGGCAGACCAGCTCTCAGCTTATTGTCCTAGACACCTGGCTAGTGGCAGGTACAGTGGGCATGGAGGCCTAGGTCCTGGGTCAGGCTCATCTGCATGTTTACAGTGGACCCCGGATGCCCTGCCTGTATCTGCAGAGACTCTCCTGTCACCCAAGCAGCCTTGGTTCATTTATCTTAGGTCTCTAACTTCCTGGCTTGACAGATAAGTTGGGTGCAGCCTTTCAGGGCACCATTCTAATTTCAAGGAGCCGTGTCAGATATCTTTGCGAAGGAATCATTCCATAAGGGGGCCCAGCGCTCTCTGGAGCTGATCAATACTTCTGGCAAACCCTCGTTCCAGGTGATGCGTTGTTGTCCACCAGGGCTGCAACAGTGACTGGGGCTGCCCAGCTTTCCCTGGCCTCTGCACCTCCTGCCTCTCTCCCTCCCTTGGGCTTCTCTGCAGAGGGGAGGAATGGAGAGTAAGCCCGTAGGGTGTGGCTGGGAGTGAAAATGGGGCAGGGCAAGTGCCCCAGACCAGGGACCAAAACCCTGTCCTTTCTCCTCAATGACCAGCTGCACTTGGCCAAGTTTGAGCCTCTGGCTTCTGCTTTCTCATCTGTCCAGTGGGGTTAAAAAAGCCTGTGTTCCAGAGAGCTGAGGGCCCACTACTTTGTGCTTGGCCTGGTGCTTCTGGCCTGGCCTCTACTGGAAGATTCAAGGTGGTCCCAGGAATCTGGCTTACCCTGAGTGAGGGGCTGCCAGGTGCCCAGGGTGAGTTCTGACCCCTAATTCCAAGTGGTGCTTGCCTTCCTGAACATGACAACCCTCCCCCATGGCCTGGTCACCTTGCCTAATTGCTGGGTTTCTGTTTGTCGTTTGGCCTCTTCTGTTAAATCCTCCCCTCCCCCTGCCATTTTTTCACCTACTTGGGTGACAACTTGGAACTCAGAACTTAAGAAAGGAATTTAAAACTCAGAATAAACCCAGAAACCTTTGGCTTAGAAAAACTGATTGTACCATTTGGGGGCTGAGGCTGCACTGGAAGGGAAGCCTGTCCCAGGCTGAGCTCTGGGCCTCTGCCCTGGGCTGTGGGTGTTTAGGCCCTAGGTCATAGGCCTAGGGTCTGGGGCCAAGTCCCTTTCCCTTGATGTCCCTGCCCAGTGTCAGCATGACCCTTTGTGGGTGACTTGGTTCACGGAAAGCACATTTCTCCCTGTACGTGCCTGGTTGCTTCCATGTGGCCCAGGGCTGAGGCCCACTTCCCAGCTGGAGGAGGTCCAGATGCATGTTATGCTGGGGCCGTGCCGTGGGACTGAGGTGACCTCAGATGGTCCGGCCCTCCATCAGCCTGGGCCCAGTTAGAGCCCACAGAGTCTCTGGGAGACATGGAAGATGTGTCCTTGGCTGGGCACATTTGCTCCTTGTACTGTCCTGCAGGAGGACACAGAGCCCAGGACCTGGGCTTGTGTGCACACAGTAGGGGATCCTTTCTCTTGGTGAGTTCTGATGGGGACCATGACATATCACTGTAGCTGTGGCTGAGGTGGGCAGGAGACTTCCCACCCTCTTGCCCCCAGCAACTTCTAGAAGTGAGTTTGAGCCCACTCCCCCAGCTATTTATTGATGGACAGTGGGTGTGACAGGTCCCCTGGAGAAGGGGGAGCATCTGTCCTGGACCTCCTGGTCTGGCTGGGAGTTGGGGTATCCCACATGGCCCCTCTGTGGTGTCAACACACATTGTCCTGTTTCCCCTGAGCAGCCAGCAGGCTTTCCGGAGTGTCTCACCAAGCCTCAGACATCATTACTAATGGTCTCCGTTATCTGAGGCCAGTTGCAAGATTTTAGCTTGCCCCCCAGAAACAGATGGAAAATGAAGGGTTTAACATGTCTTCATGGACTCAGGCCAGTGTTGGTTGTGTGCGCTTAGCAGCTTAGTGTTGTCAGTGTCACCCTTGGGGTTTGGAGGGGGTGTCAGGGTGGGCAAGGAGCTGAGGGAGAGGGGAAGGGCTTTTCTCTCTTCACTGGCTTGCCAGGTGTGGCAAACTCAGAGGCCTGCAGGGCACCTGGCAGCCCCTTACCCAGGTCGAGCCAGGTGGACCACCTTGAATCTCCCAGGGATGCTTAGCTCTGCTGGACCCAGGAGCCTGGTGAGGCCAAGAAGGCAGAGCTTGGGGGCGGGGGAGGTAGAGTGGCCTTTTAGGGAGAGGCAGCTGAGACATCTCCAGGCCTCTGGCCCTGACCTCTCTCAGGGACCCTGAGTCTTGTTCTTTTTCTCCCCTCTAGCCAACCCTGTGCCCTGGGGCCCTATGTTGGGGGTAGGGGTGCTGTATAACATCAACATCTCTGGGGTGTGCATGTGTATGTATGCGCACATGTGTGCATGTGCTCGTGTTTGCATGTGTGTGTGCATGTTTGCACCTGTGTATGTGTGCATTTGTGTGTGTGTGTGTTTGCACTTATACACACACACAAGGCATCACTCCGAGTCCTGGGCTCCTGCTGTAACCTAGCCCTGGCTGCCAGCCGTGTTGTTGGGGATTGTTGAGGGGAAGCCAGGATTGGCAAGCACAGGAAGAGCAGCCCCAGCCTGGCAATCCTGGCCTGTCCCTTCTAGTCTCAGGCTACTGTGACATATTACCACCAACTAGGTGGCTTAAAACGACAGCAGTCTATTCTCTCCTGGTTCTGGAGGGCAGAGGTCCAAAATGAATATCGTGGGCCAAAATCAAGGCATCAACAGGGCCTCACTCCATTCAGAGGTCCTGGGGGGACCCCATTCCACACCACTCCCCGCTGCTGGTGGCTGCTGGTATCCCTTGGCTTGTGGCCACATTGCTCTGATCTTTGCCTTTGCAGTCATGTGACCTACTCTGTGTGTGTGTGTGTGACTAGGCTGAGCTGTGACTGAACTGTACTGTGATTGAGCTGGCCCCAAGACTGTGTGCACAGAGGTCAGCCTTGCTGTTAGTGCCAAGGGCCTGGCTGTCTAAAGGGTCTGAACTTGGGATTCTAGGAAGGTCCCCATAGTGTGGGAAAGATCCCTGGGTCATGAACTGGACATGTGGTCTCTCTGTCAGGCACACGGTGTCTTTTGCGGAAAGTCCTGCTGTCCCGAGGCAAAGGCTACAAATTCTTAGGCTTCAGGGGCCAGTAGGTAATGTCAGGGATGACAGCAGCAGGGATAAGAAAAAGAATTCCATCCACTCTTGGCCTGGCTTTCATTTCTCTGCTTTTGATAAACAGATGTGCACGTAGAGAATATGTTTCTGCTCAAGGAAAACAGCAGTGTGAATGCAGCAGCACCTGGCATCTGTCCTGGCCTCAATGTGGGCGCAGAGCGGAGCGCAGACCCTTCCTCAGCTTCCTGACTGTGACATAGCGGGGGGCGGGGCAGGGCTGAGGCAGCCACCCTCTTATTGTCAAGAGACTCCAGACATCAGAGTTTTATATGAACTCTCGTGATTTTAAAATGTTGCTTCAAATTTCTGAAAAGCACCAAATGGGCCTAATAAAACACAGCCCCCATTGGCCAACTGTGCTTATGAGATGTAGAGGTGAAGTGCCCCTACATCCTCAGCAGCTGCTCTCCTGGGCCTTGGGGAAGAGGAGGGGCTATGAGCTCCTGCTATGCGGAGGTTCCCATCCCATGGAACTGCCACTGGGCCACTGAGCCTTTCTTGCCCCACCTTGGCTGAAGGACAAGCAGTCAGACAGCTTGGTACCCATGACCTTGGCTGACTCCTCCTAAGAAGCAGCCAGTGCCAAGCCTCTGCCCACTGCTGTCAAGCGTCCTTCCCAGCGGGCATAGGGAGCACACTGCCCTGGGGAGTGCTCTGCCCAGCCCCCGGCCAAGGGAAGCTTGTCGGGGCAGAAAGGACACGGGAGCTATAGTCTATTCAGTGGCCCAGAGCACTTTCTCCTCCTGCTGAGCTGCTTCAGGAGTGAAGCTGGCGGTAGGTGAGCAGGGCCAGGAGCTTTGGCCCAGAGTTGACACTGGGTGTTCTCGGGGGTCTATGGCCTCGAATGTTCCAGAGCCAGATGGCACCCTGCAGGCAGCAGGCAGCACTGGGAGGAGGGGGGCCTGACAGCTAGTTCTGCTTTAGCCAGTCGCTCTGGTCCAGGCTGGAGGCAGGGAGGCCAGAGCAATGGGGTGAGGAGAGTGGCGCCAGCTGAGAACAGGCTGCAGACGGGAAGAGGGCAGGGCTGCAGTTAGGGGCAGACAGGTCTCCAGGCCTCAGTGTTACAGTGCTGTGAGGTATAAGGGACAGGGTCCAGGCGAGTGTGAGGGATCAGTCATGGGTGGGGTATGGGGAGCTGGCCCTGGCACTAATTAGCTGGAAGCAGTTGGTGTCAGTCTGTTTCCTATGGCTCCTGTAACAAGTTGCCACAAACTTAGTGGCTTAAAACAACTCAGGCTCATTCTTTTATACTTCTGGAGGTCGGAAATCCAAAATGAGCATAACTTAAGTTGTCAGCAGTGCTGATTCTCTCTAGGGGCTTAAGCAGAGAATCCCTTCCTCACCTCTCAGCTTCTGGTGGCTACCAGTGTCCCTCAACTTGTGACCATGTCACTGATATCTGCTCCATGATCACAGTGGCCAGGCCAGGCCCATTCAGGTGGTGATCGGGGGCTCTCCCACCAGACTTGTCCCCGTGCTGGCTCACCGAGTTGCAGCAGAAAGCCTGGAGGCCTCAGCTCGATTTCCTGGTCTCAGCTTTTCCTCCCCATTCCACCCAGACTGTGCCTGTGCTTTGGGGACCAGAGAAATCCCACAGAGAGCCACTGGTTGTGACACAGAGGCAGCTGGCCGCCTCTGGGAAGGAGGAGGTTCTCAGAGCTGTGTGTGCCCCTTGGCAGAGGCCTTGGTGCTTCCCGCTCTGTGGCCAGCCCCCTAGACAGTAGTTGGAGCCAGTGTGGTAATGTGAGCTCATGCCAGGAGGGGCCCCTGCATGTTTTCTGAGGCCTGGAGTTGTCTGGGGCCAGATTTGGGAGGGTGTTCCCGAGCTGCTGGCCGAGGTGGGGGCTTTCTGCCACGTGTCCGTGGCCTGGGGGCCTGTAGTGGTAGGCTGTGAAGTAGAGGTCATGCCACAAACATGCCCCACTTGATGTACATAGATTGGGACTGGGACTCCACCTGGCTGGTGCCGATAGCCTATGTGCTCAGCTCCCTCAGACATAAACTGAGTTGTTCCTGTGTCTCAGGCCTGCCCTCCCTCCTTTCTTTCCCTTCCCGTGTTTGTGTGGGATCTGGTTCAGGCGTGGAGCAGGCCAGGTGAACATAGCCTAGGAAGGACCCAGATCTTTGCTGCAGCACTGCGAACAGATAAGTTGTGACCTTTGGGTGGGGGTGGGGTGGTGGGCGGTTTGGCCCTGGCTGTGATCCCAACTTAGATGCAAGGAACTGTTCTCAGGACAGGATCAGTGGTTCTCAGAGGAGCTACATCAGCTGTCAGCAGCCTGTCCCAGCATGGGGTGGGGTGTAGTTTGATGTGGGGTCTAGTGTGCCTGCCTGGCAGCTTCCCCACCTCTGGGGTGTCCCACTTTCCTGAAAAGTATGTGCCATGTCATGGGCTGTGAGAATTAAGACAAGCTAATCCTCCTCTTGTCCCGGGCACAGTGCTGGCTCCATGTCTGCTATCACATCATTGTGATCAGGGTCCTGAGGTCCACTTCACCCTAACCACTCCCTCTCTGCAGCTCTCTCTTTCACAGACACAATGAATTGATGCTTTTTCTTTTCTCTTGGATTTGGGTCATGAATGTCCCCCAAAGAGCGTTCTGTTGACATGCAGTACCCATGCCTGGCTTCTGGTAACACGTGGCTGGGAATCAGAGTCTCCCTGAGCTCCAGTGCGTCGGGGTTTAATTAGCAAGAGCGGTAGGCCCAGTTGTCATGTCTGCCATGGGTGCTGAGTGCCTGCTCTTTAGGGGTCCCCAGCAGACAGGGATGTTTCCAGGAGGGATGTGCTGTCTCCAGGGGCAACTTAACACATCTGTAATATTTGTGCTTCAGATGTGCAGCTGGCCTGCCAAGGATGGGAGCAGCCGGGTCTGAATATCCCTGAAGACCTCATGAGTCCCCTCCACACTTCAGGTGCCCCCTGGGGACAACTGTGAAAGAGCTGTGGGCTTCCTGCATGCTGTGTCTACATGATGCGTCAAAGGGACAGGCGTTCCACAGCCAGTCCCTGCAGAGCGTCCCAATGAGAGGTGTAGGATCTCAGCCTCGGTGATGGGGCTGCAGAGGCAAGTTGAAGGATATCTGAAGGGAATGAAAGGCTCTTATTCAGAAGCAGAAACTGGGTTTGGGCCTGAGGTTCGAACTCTGCTAATTTGTACCAGGCAGAGACCTGTGACTGCAGGGACCTGTGACTGCAGGCCCTGTTTCCTCTCAGAATTTTCTGCAGGCTGGCAAACACCTCAGCCAGCTCCAATTTCCAATTTTTCTTGACCCATTTTTCTTTGAAATTAATAGCAAGCAGTGCTGGACACTTGGCCTAAAGGAACTCGAGGCCGGAAAAGGTCGCGCAGCTAGGTGGAAACGGTGTCTGCTCGCTCCCCCTCCCGCTCTCAGGCTTTATTTTTCTCTCCCTCGGTTTCACCCTCTCATTCACACACATGCATGCACACATGCACACGTTTGGAACTTGGGCTGGATTCCTGAGTTGGGGTGTCTCCCTCCAAGCTCTCGATGTGGCAGGATGGGCCGAGACTTAGTCCTGAGCTGTTCCTAAAGTTGATGGGAGGGCTGGGCAGCAGAGTCCAGCTGGAGTGCCTCCCAGGGGATGTCCAGGGTGATGGCATGTTTGGGACCAGGTCAGGGCTCAGGGAAGAGCTTGTGGGATGACATGGAATCCAAGGAGCCTGGGCCTGGGATTCAAGGAGCTTGGGCCCGGAATCTGGCCAGGGAGGTGGCCTAGGAGCTGGGCCTGGGCTGGGAGGGGGATTGCGCTGATCTGGGTTAGAAGGGACCAAGTACCTGGTGATGCTCCCCAATCGTGGGGCAATAATAAGAACAACTATGCTGCTGAGGGGGGATACACACTCAGAGCAGGCAGCGTTCTTCTCTCATTCACTTGTTTATTCATTCATTCATTCATTCATTTATTCATCACATTCTTATTGCGTGTCCATCCATGTCTGGGGCTAGGTTGCATTGGGGACACAGCGAGGAATGAGCCGCCAGATGGAGGCTCTGTCATCTGGAGCTCACTGGCCACTGGGGAAGACACATGAGCAGAGGCTGCAGAGAAGGGTAAATCCATGAGCAAAGAGTAGCCTGAGGAAAGGGTGGAGCGAGAAAGTGGATAAGGGAAGGAGCAGCTTCAGGTGGGATGTGACATGAGCCCAGCCCTAGGAAATCAGCTTTGGACAGAGAGGTGGGGATGGTCTAGTTCATGTGAGATCATGGTGCAAGGCAGGTCTCATTCCCCAAGCAGTGGGAAGCCTCAGGAGGGCTCCCAGCGGATGGAGTGGGAGCAGGGAACCCGGGAAGGGCCCTGACTGGTTCCAGTGGGTGATGATGATGGCGGGTAGATGGGTTCAGGATGTGTTTGGAGGCAGAGCTCATAGGACATGGGTGTGAGGGAAGAAATCAAGGAGGGCTCCTGGCTTTCGAAAGGCCTGAGGGTCTAGAGAGATGGTGGGGGCTGTGATGAAGACTGAGGTGGAGATGCTGGTGGAAGCCAGGGAGCCGGCCAAGTGCAGAAGCCATAACTGGTGCTTTTCTTTTGGCTTCAGAGCTGTGCCCCTTCCCCTGCTTCCAGCTCCTCTGGCTCAGAAGATGGGGTTTCCCAAGAGAGACGATGCTGGCCACAGCCAAACCCTTTTAGCTTCCAAACTATTGGGGTGCAGACAGTGACCCCACACGTGGCCCCACAGGAGACAGAGGCCCTGCTCTATAGGATGACGTTGCCATGGATAGTGTGAGGTCCAGGGTTCCTGTAGGCATGCATGCGTCCTCGCCTCTCTGGCAGGCCAGGGCCTCCTTCCCCAGTCTGCACTTTGGGGAGGGGTCTGGACCTGCTGGAATGGATAGAAGCTTGTGAGAGCATGCAGGGCGTGGGCTGTCCACCAACTGCTGCTTGAGATGGTGGTAATGACCCTGGCCCTAGTGCAAACTCTTTCCTGGCAGAGAGTTTGGGGATCTTCTGGCAGGAGGCCTTGGATTCTTCTGGCGCTGACCCTGTAGGCTGTGACCTGAGCCGGCCAGACTCCTGGCCCTGAGTGGCTGTCAGGGAGCACTTGCCTAGAGAATGGAAGAATTGCGGCATTCCAGCAGAGGACAGATTCAACTCTGGGGCAGAGCCAGGTTGGCTCCCCACCATGGCTCCTGGAGTCTGCAAATCCTCACCAACAAGGGGCTCTGTGGGTTGGTACTTGGCTGATCAGCACTGAAGCAGTGCAGCTTTTTGCTTTAATTTGTGCTTCTTGGATTGCTGGCGAGAATGAATGATCTGCCCGCGTGTGAATACTTTGTGTGTCTCTGCCCCCCATTTAAGTCCGTTGGCTGTTCATCTCCTGGGGTCTCTTATATCAGGATAAGCCCTTTATCTGCATTAGATATTGACTTTCTGTCACGTTTGATACCAGCTTTTCCCCAGGCTGTCCTTCTCCTTTCCTTTTCAGTTTTGTTCATTTTTGTTGCACAAAAGCCATTCACTCTGTAGCCCAGTCTGCAAGTGATTCTGCTCCTGCCCCTGGAGCTGTATTGGTGGGTTGGGAACAGTGCATTCATGGAGGGCCTGTGCAAGGACAGTGCTCTGCCTCCAGGTGTCCTTTATCCTCCTGCAGCAGAGAACCCCGTCCCAGGAGCGCTGAGAGTCCCCAAGCAGCAATGAGAGTCCAGGGAAGCAGAGTCCCATGGGCTTGGTTGGTGCTGTCATGTGCTCCTTTACAGATGGGGAAACTGAGGGGCCCACAAGTGCCCAGGTAGTTAGTTACAGAGCCATGATAGAAGCCGTCAACTCCTGTGTGGGTGGAGAGGAGCAAGCACCTGCTGTCCACCCCCGGAGCCTGGCTGACGAGGCTGGCCACCTTAGACCCCACCAGAAGGTTGCTGGTCCTTGGAACACATGGGGCCTTCTGAGCCCCAAGGTTCCCCGAGGCCTTTACTGCTGAACTGGGGAGACAGGTTGGGGCAGCGGCTGCCAGGGCCTGGAGAAGCCCAGCTGGCTGCTCCCAGCTTGCTCTGGCTGCTGCTCACTGAGCATTGTCTTTGAATATAAAGTGCCCATGGAAACCATACCCTTTGTTCACTTACTCACTTGTTCAATTCACCTACCATAGTCACTGATTGCCCATACAGGGCCCAGCATGGAACCAGGCTCTGGGACCCTGGGACCAGACAGACACAGCCCTCAACCTCATGTAGCTCATGGTGACTGGTTGGCCCACAAATGCCTGCACAGTTAGAAACAGTGGAAAATACCACCAAGTAACCACAATAATTGGAGGTTGGAGTTGAGATCTGCAGTGTGGATCTTAGTTCATTAGAAGGGAAGAAGATGTGGAGGCAGCAGGGATAAAGGGGCTGAGGGGAGTGGATTTGGCCTGTTTGGGGGTCTGACAGGAGGAGCCCAAGGGGCAGATCACAGTGGGTGTCATGGGCTCAGTTTTAGAGCAGAGCCAGAGCCCTGCTGTAAGTGGACAAGCAGCATGCCCTGGTATCCATAGAGGAGGCTGAGAGGGTCAGAGGTAGAGATCTGAGAGGAGGCCGCTGCTGTGGCTGGAGCCATGTGGCCGTGGCAATGGAGGTGGCCCAGTTAGCAACATGGACCAATAGAGCAGCAAGGATGTTGAGGGTCCTCAGAGGTAATTTTCACTGTGGTCAGAGAAGATGCTGCCTAGGAGGCAGAACCACATCCACATCTAGGCTCAACCCAAGGTCATTTAGCAGCCAGAACTGCAGCTCCCAGCCGAGCCCTGACACCCCTGCCCCTGTTCCACCCTGGCCCCGCAGGCCCAGCAAGGCGCCGTTTACCAGAATCATCTCCTTTACTGGGGTCTCAGCCTGGGAAGGTCTCTGTGTGTTTTTTTTTTTAAGACTTGTATCTAGATCTCTCTGGACTCGTGTTTGGGATGGGTAAAACTGTTATCTGCAGATTCTTAGCTGAGAGAAATGCTGCCCAGGGTTGGAGCTTTTCTTTGACCTCTGGGGTGTGTTGCAGGGGTCAGTATCACCCTCTTTATCCTCAGTGCTTTGACAGTTCATGGGCAGAGCTGGGCCAGCCAGGCTTGGGGAACAAGTGGGCTTAACAGGCGATGGAGTCACCTTAGCAGAATGAAGAATTTGGGCACCAGGCCAGGTGATGACCAACAGGGTAAAGGATCAAGGGCTGCCAAGATCCTTAGGTCACAGGCTTGAACCCCCAGGGTGCTGTGGGGAACAGGATTCAGGGGGTTGAGTTCAGTATAGGCTGTTTGGGTTGAGAACTCTAGGGGAGCTCAGGTTGAGGATAAGTGGAATAATGGCCTGTTTGGCCCCACTCACCCAACCCAGAGCCATGGTTGTGGGTGGCCACAGGCTGGGGCGTGTGCATAGGGTATAGGGACCTGTGTCCAATACTTGGCTCAGGAGGAACAGTGACACGAAGTCCTAGAGGTGTTAAAGCCCGCAAGGATGAGAGCTTGTGCTCCTGTGACCTTGCCCAGAACTTGGGGTCATGTGTCCAAGGAGGACAGTGAGGGGCACATCTCTTCAGGGTCTCTGATGCCAGTGTTTTGGGGTGCAAGCCACCATGGGTTGGGCAGTGGGAGGACTTCTGATGTCTCAAGAAAAGCCGGAAATTGGGATTTTATATAAAACCTTCTCATTTTTAAATGTTGGCAGCTAATTCAAAAATTTCAAAACCTGTATACAGGCTAAGCAGATCGCTGGTGGTGGTGGCGGTGGGAGAGGGTCACAGGTGGCTTCAGCACCCAGGAACCGGAGCCCATGGTATTCCCACGGTGGCCAGACAGGGCTCTCGGTGGGGCTGGCACAGCCTTGGAATGGAAATGCACTTCAGAGGAATTTTTATTTTCATTTCGGGAATGTCACAAGAGACTTTCCCGGCGGTTCCGTTTCTGTGAGGAGAGATCTGTGGTCAGCGTGTTTTCCTTGGAAGCCGGCAGGGCTGCACATCTGCAGAGCATTAGCAGGAAGGGGTGCAGCAGGGAGGCTGCTTCAAGGCCTCCAGACAGAACCTGGGTGGGAGGGCCGTTTGCTTGGAATCAGCCCCCAGACCCCTGGAAATGGCCCCCCTGCCCACCAATCGCTAGGGCAGCCCTGCCTCACTGGCCAAGCCAGATCGAGCTGGGGTGGACAGACTCTGTAGCTGCTGCATCTGGAACTGAGTACCAGGACCCTGAGTCTCTCTGCTTCCCTGCATGCTCTGCAATCTTCCGGTCCCTGCAGCTTCAGGAGAAAATGGTCAAATGTAGGGGTAAGAGGATCTGGTCACATGACTGAGCTCCTTGCCCTGGGCGATGTCCTGGGAGCTACTTACGGTCTTGGCCCTCATCATCAGTAGGACAAAATGGGGCACATCTTGTCCCGAGACCTTGGACTGGGAGGGGCACACGCTGAGAAGTGGCCACCCTTCAGGATGTACCTGAGCCACTTCGGAAAACTCAGTTTGGGTCCCTGGTGATGGAGACTTCAGGGTCCAGGGCCCACATGCCCCTATATTGGTGTCCTTAGTGCCTGGAGTGTGTGGGTGTTCCCCAAGGGCTGTGGCAGCCAGGATGGGGGGAGGGTGCCGGGGCTCTGCATGGTGCTGGCTTGCTGGTCCCCATTTTTAAAAGCGAAGGTTTTGGGCCAAAACCAGGCCTTATCCGGCCACTCCCAGGCTGTAGCCCTACAACCACCCACACATGTTTTATATGACTCGCACTATGTCCTCAAAAACCATGAGTGTACACTTAAAAGTCAGGATGTTGCACATTAAAATTTCAATTTTCAGTTTCTCAGACAGCCTGGCAGCTGGGGACCTGCTCCTATAGGCAGGATTTGAGGGCAGTGGGGCGCCTCTTCTCGGTGGGGCACCTGAGCCCCTCCCCTGCTGCTTCTCATCTGCCCTTCTGCCCCTCTGCTCACTCTGGCCCCACTGGCCCCAGTTAGCCACAGAGTGAGACTCCGGGACAAAGGTAACCACCAGTGAGTAGTTACCAATGCACATGCTCTCTCTTTCTCTGTCTCTCCCACCACACATGCTCACATGCACACATATGTCCATGTGCACACGTGTGTGTGTACAGAGCAGACACATTTACACTTCATGGAATGAGCTATGGGACCCTGAGGGGTGTCCCTGGGCTGGGTTGGCCCTGCCTCCTGGGCCACGGTGCATAGACCTCTGTGGGCAGCCCTGACACCGCGGACCTGACACTGCGGCCCTTTTCAGTGGGTCACGGGACGAGACAGCCTTGGGGGGGACCCCTGTGCTCCACCTACAGGGGCCCCTGGGATGCAGTGTCTTGAGGGCAGAATGAGACCCTCCCATCTTCTAGGGGAAGGAGGATGGCCTCAGAGAGCTGTGGGCAAAGGCTGAGCTATAGGAGATGCTGGGAGACAGCGAAGGGGAACTGGCGGACAACTTGCCAAAACCCAGGTGTGAGTGTGGGCAACACCAAGGCCACCACATCGGCCAGTAGGATAGGAGCCAGTTCCAGACCCACCACATCTGTGCAGAGGGGTTCAGAGATGCTGGTGGCCTGGCCAGTGGTGAGTGGCTGCATGCTGCACCCGGGCCTTGGCAGTCTGACCCCATACCTGCTCCTGCAGAGCTACCTGCTTCCCTGGATGCTGGTGACATGAGAGACAGAGCCTGGCCTCTTGCATAACCATGCCTGGCTCTAGCAGTGGCCGAGCGTTAAAAACCAACATGGTGGTTTTCCCACCTATTGCCCCTCGAAAGGAGGAAGGACAGGCCTCTGTCCCAAAGCCGTGGGAGCTGGCCTTGTGTTAGGGCTTTGTTGATGCTCTCCTGAGCCAGACACTGACTGGCTTTCAGGAGAGGGGACAGAGGTGTGGGGACCCCGAAGCTAAACAATGAGAAGGGTCTGACCTCACTAGTGGATGGACAGAGGGAAGATGAGGGATAAGATTGATCTAAAGCCAATCCACTTTCAGGTGCAGAGGCCACATCAGCCATCTCTGCCTTGTCCCCTGCCCTGGCTTCAGGCCCACTTCTTAATGTCCTCCTAGAAGCTTTTTACAGGTGGCCAGGGTGTTCTGGTCAGACATACGGCTCAATTCAAGCCCTGATTTTGAGTCCTTGAGTCATCCCCTGCTTCCTCCTCAGGTGCTGTTGATGGCCTGCCTTGTCACTATGAGTCACTGTGAATTCCAGATTCAGGGAGAGAGGGGCCTACAGGCCTGGTACAGACAGGTACACATCTGCTGAATTCAAGTTTGACTTTCCCCCTCCCTTCTTCCCTGCTTTAATGACTGACCTTGGCATTGCTGGTCCCTGAAGGCAGGCGTCTGGCCCAGAGAAACCTGGCCTGTTATCTTCAGCCCCTCCCCCACTCTCTAGAGCTGATCTATGGGCAAGCCTGTCCAATTCTACTCCTAAAATGCTTAGAAACAGCCCTGCCACCATGCTTGTCCTTGATTTTGTTACCTGACTCAGTTGTCATAGACATGAAGTACTCACTTTCCAGTGTCAGAGTCCATTCATTAACTTACACACTCATTCATTCATTAATTCATTATCTTATTCACTCACTCATTTCTTCATCCACCCAAGGTCTGTGCTGGGTGTTGAGCATGCACAATCTGGTCTCTGCCTCTGAGGGATCCTGGTTGGGGCGGGAGATGCAGACGAGGGCATGAACAACGACAAATGCTGCTAACACCCTAGAGAGGCTGGGTGTGAGCAGCTAATGTTGCCCTGGGTGGGGTGAGCTCTGGGAACCTCATCAGAGCAAGGGCTGTCAGGCCCTAAGTCCAAGTGGCCGAGCTGGGGCTCCAAGGGCAAGGGCAGGGCATGCTGGGTCCAAGCATAGACTTGGCTTCTCCCCTCACTTCCTATGCCTCTGTTTCCTCAACAGAAAATAGAGATAAGAAATTCCCACCTGGTAGGTCTGTAGGGGGGATTAGACCCCATCAAACTTGCTAAGAGCTTGGCATGGGCCTGGCAGGTGCTAAGTAATGCAGTGGTGTCTGGAACAGAAGTTTGAAGAGCTCTACTACCAGCCATGGCCATTGAGTGGCCAGGCTCCTGCCCACGGGTTGCTGCCCACACCACATTTCTCCAGCCGATGTTTGCTGGGCTCTTGGCTCATCCGTGCCCATCTCAGATGGGCTCAGGGTGGGGCAGTCTTGGACCAGACCAGCTTGCCATCCTGCCTTGCTGGGTCAGGCATGACAAGCAGGCGCAGCATGGGGTGATGGGTCCTAAAGTAAGGGAGGGCAGTGAGGGCCTAGAAGAGCCCCGGGGGTGATCCACTCGGCCTGGTATACCAGGACAGGCGTCCTGGAAAAGGTGATACTAGGTTGTCTTGAGAGGCAGAGGTGCAGAACCTCCCATCAAAGCCTGCCGTGCACCTGGGACCTTCATGAGCTGAGCAGAAGATCAGAACTGCCAGCCAGGGCTTTGTCAAACACAATGACATTTTTCTCACAGTGTCACAAAACAGATAGAACAAATTGTGCTAATATTTAAGAGGATTTATAGCTTTGTGAGACTTCAGAACCCCTGCACACTTTGGGGGCCCAGCAGGTGGGCGTGGGGGGCTGCTGGGTAGGAACCATGTACTCTTTCCCCAGTCCCACCATCTCCGGTGACTCCCCTTATCCCCCAATCTGGGACCCTTCATTAATGTACTCCATTGTCTTTCCTTTAGCTGAAATATATTTCTCCGCATTCTCGACACTATCACATGTTGATGTAGGACAGCTGGGCAGAGGGCCCGTGAGAGGGAGCATGCGTGACCTTAGGGGCTTGGAGCATGTTCTTAAGGGTTTAATTTGCAACCCCCAGCAGGCATCACTCACTACCATTTTCCTCTGGGTCCCATAAGCATTTGCTGTGCCTGGCCTTTTTTTTTTTTTTTTTTTTTATTCCTATAACATAAGATTCACCATTTTAACCATTTAAAAACGTGTCATCCAGTGTTTCTAGAGTAATATTTGCAGTGTTGTTCAACTATCAGTACCATTTAGTTTGGGAACATTTTTATCCTCCCAAACAGAAACCTTGTATCCGCTAGTAGCCAGTCCCCATTCTCCCTCCTCAGCCCCTGGCAATCACTAATCTACCTCCTGTCTCTATGGATCTGCCCACTCCAGGAACTTCATAGAAGTAGAATCACACGCTATGAGGCCTTATGGGTCTGGTCTTACCCCTGGTCTTTTAAAATAACTTCTCTTGCAGTTGTTCAGGCTCATGGTTCACCATGTGGTCCCCTGTGCCCATGCCAGCTCCATCTTGTCCCTCGTGGACTCTGAGGCCCTTCCCTGAGGCCCCTGTTCTGCTGGGCAACTGGCTGTGCCATGTCTTCTAGAGCCACATGCCTGTGCCACCATTTCCAACTTTTGGCCAGCTGTGGGCCAGCCTCCTGGCTCCTTCTGATTTATCTGTAACCATGGCCACTTCTCTCTTGGTTACTGGTCCCCTCTTGAGACAGGGATGAAGGGGCTTTTATTTATTTTTTCAGAAAACATTTAGTTTAAGACCCTGTTACATATACTTTCTAGGCCAGTCCTCAGAAGGACTCCAGGGAGGGTGTGTAGTCCCAGGGCCCTCCTGTATGGGAGCTTCAGATGTCTGGTGACATGAATATAAAATGCTACTATGTCTACGACCAAGCCACCCTGAACAAGCCCTATCCAGTCTGATCTTGGAAGCTAAGTAGGGTCGGGCCTGGATAGTATTTGGATGGGAGATCACCTAGGAAGACCAGGTGCTATAGGCATAAATAATAATAATAATAATAATAATAATAATAATAAGGGATTGTAAGCTGACAAAGTCCTTGCAGTCTGTGAGGTCAACCATGTGTTCCCTCGCCTAAATAAATAAAGAAAAAGAGAAAGAAAAAATACTACTATTACTACAAATCTGCACAGTAGTGTTCAGTGGCAGAAAGAAGGCCCTGTCTGGGCTGCTTAAGGATGTGGCTGCATCTCACGCACTTAGTCCTATCACCAGATATGGAGATGAGCTTGGGGTCAAGTCTGCTGGGTAAAACAGGTAGCAACCCAGGTTTGCGAAGCCCAGGGCAGTAAAGATCAGTGGGGACTCTGGTAAAAAAAAAAAGTCTAGCACACACTTCCACTAAAGGGGTAGTCTTCTCCACACTCTTGAAATGATCTCAGCATTGACACTGAAGTGGCACTTAAGGTTCCGCCAAGATAGCACAATAGCTGCGGTACTGGTCAGCTCTGGAGAGGCTCTAAGCTGGAAGATGTGGAATCTGAGAAATAACAACACAAACCTCCACTAACCCCCATCCCCAAAAAGGAAGAAAGAAGAACAGAAGAATCCTTTGCGGAGACTGAGTTGGTGCTGATGTTCAGAACTGATGTGTGGATGGATGTGTGTGTCTGTGTGTGCACGTGTGTGAATGTGTCTGCGGTGGCAGCTTGGGCCAGGCCAGCCAGAAGAGCCGTGAGAAGATGTATTAGAGAAAAGAGGGGAGACCACTTTATAAGAAAAGTTATAAAGAGAGCAGGGAAATCAAAATTTAAATAATAGTTAGATGGGAGAGACGAGTCCAGATTTATCAAGAATCAGAATATATGTAAATTGGTTAAAAAGTCACCAGTTCAAAGACAAATGAGGTTATAGTGGATCAACCACATCAAACCCAAATCTGAAATCCAGCTCTGTGCTCTACCAGACATACAACCAAAATGTAAAGGCAGGATGAATTTGAAAAGAAAAGAATGGAAACAGAAATATCAGGCAGCTAAAGGCAAGCCGCCGTTTTCGTATTAATCTCAGACTTAGTAGACTCAAGGCCTTGTTAGGAAGGACAGGCCAGCATCTAATGAGAATGGGTCATTTCCCCAGATGACAGAGCAGTTCTAACATGACATTCACTCCATAAAGCAGCCTCAAGGTATTTGATGTAAACTTTGTTAGAAACAGAGAGAAATTGACAAATCTATCATCATTTTGGGAGATTTAGACCATTTTTGTCCAATTAGTGTTGGATTAAGTAGACCAAAAAAAAAAAAAATCAACCAAGAAAGAGAAGTTCTGAATAACACAAATAATGTGCATGATTTATGGACAGATAAATTTTGTGTCTGACAAGTAGAGGTCTCTCATTCTTCTCAAACACACATGCAACTCTCATGAAAAAAATTGATCAATTTAGTGCAAATTAAAAATTGAAAATTTTTAATTTAAAAATTGAAAATTAAAAAAATAGTTGTGATGCAAACTCTGCTCCTGCACCATCATGCCTATAAGTTAATAATACCCCAAATAAAAATCTCCATTATTTGGAAATTTAAAAAATTTTTTAAGTAGTTCATGAGTCCAAGAAGAAATAGTAATGAAACTAAAAATACTTAAAACTGAATGATAATAGAAGCACTAGATATCAAAACTTGGGTGGAAATTTATATTTGTAATTTGCAAGAAGTTTCCACATTAGAAAAATGTGCTTTGGGATGGGTGAAACATGTGTGGGCTGAAGGCAGCCCGCATCTCAAAGGAGCCCTGCCTCTTACACAGTGCCAGAGGGGTTCACCCCTTGTGGGGCTGGGGTGTTGGGTGAGAAGGCTACCCTGCCTCTGGGTGAACCAAGCTCAGCCCAGGCCTTGCTCCTGGGACCCAGGAGTCTCCTCTGTGAAGGGCACCCCCTGGGCTGGTTACCAGCCACTAGTCCTAGGTCTACAAAGGTCTTGTGTTCAGCTCACTGAGAGTTCTCAGACTCCACCCTGGGCTCCTGTGCAGATGCCTGCAAATGCCTGCTGCTTGTCCCATGAACAGGGACCAATCTCTTGCTGTCGGGGATCCTGCTGGTTTCTGTCTCCCACCTGCCTGGCCTTTGGTTTTATCCAGAAACTGGGGAGGTGGTGGAAGGGGAGTTGGGCTCTGCTTCTTTTGGCCAGAGCATAATTTCCACACTGGGCTGTGCTAGAGTAGATCCCTCATTGGCAGAAATCCAATTCCTGCAGCTTTTCTGGAGTAGCAAGCTCAGGCCCTGCCTGGCCCCTGAGCCTTTTCACAACTTTGCCTCCAGGATTGTGTGGAGGTCACTTTCACACATGCACGTTCTCACCAAGGCCTGGAGAGATGAAAAGAGCCCCATTTTTGGATCGGAAACGGAAGGCCCAGAGATGGTGCAATGAGAAAACAGCAGGAGCTGGGACTCAAACTCTGGCCTGTCTGGTGCAGGATATGGCCTCTTCCTGCTATGCTAGCTTCAGGTACTTCCTAAGCCCCCATAAGGGATGAACAAGAAGACAACCCGATTAAGTCTTTGCTCCTCCCCCTGGGGAAACAGTCCGCCAGGGCTCACTTGGCAGAAGCCATGTGTGAGAGCAGAATGGAAGGTGCCTATGGGCCGAAACGCAAGCAGAGGCAGTTAACGTGGGGAGTTAGTGTGGAAAGGAGGTGTACACTTGGCTCTCACCAGGAGAACTCACTCCCCTTCTTAGTGAGAATACAACTAACCCAGTGGCCTCACAGGGCCTTGCACTATGCGACACTGGTCAGCCACAAAGCAGGACCAAGAGGCCTTGTTAGCTGGTGGTTAAAGTGTGGGAAGCCATGGGAGTCACCACTAAGTGTCACCTGGGGCCTGGGTCTGACTGGGAATGACTCTGAGAAATCAGAAATCAAGGGGCAGGTTTTTATTTTATTTTTTCTTTATAATAAGTTTATTGAGATATAATTCATATGCTCTAATTTACCCATTCTGAGTGCATGATTCTATGGTTTTACAGTATAGTCACAAATTTGTGCAACCATTGTGATCAGTCAGCTTGTGAATATTTTTGTCAGCCCACGATGAAACCTCATACCATTCGCACTCATTCCTCATTTCTCCTCGACAGGTTCTACTGCTTCCTTTCCAGTTTAAATGCCTTTTATTTCTTTTTCCTGCCTAATTGCTCTGGCCAGAAATTCCAGTATTGTGCTGAATAACAGCGGCAAAAGTGGACGTCCTTGTCTTGTGCTTGATTTTAGAGAAAAAGCTTTCTGTTTTTCACCATTGAGTGTGATAATAGCTGTGGGTTTTTCAGAAAAGCCTTTTATCAGGTTGAGGAAGTTCCCTTCTATTTGTAGTCTAGTGAGTGCTTTTATCATGAAGAGTGTTGGATTTTGCCAAATGCTTTTTCTGCATCAGTTGAGATGACTGCGTAGTTTATTTTCCTCCATTCTTTTAATGTTGTATATTATATTGATTGATATTCAGAGGTTGAACCACCTGGAATAAATCTCACTTGGTTATGGTGTACCATTTTTTTAATATGTGGTTGATTTGGTTTACTAGTATGTTGTTGAGGATTTTTGCATTTACATTCATAAGGAATATTGATCTATAGTTTTCTTTTCTTATGCTGTGTTCATCTAGCTTTGGTATCGGGGTAATGCCAGACTCATAAAATGAGCTTAGAAGTGTTCCCTCCTCTTCAGTTTTTCGGAAGAGTTTGAGAAAGACTGTTGTTAATTCTTCTTTAAGTGATTAGTAGAATTTACTAGGGAAGCCATCTGGTTCTTGTTTTTACTTTATTGGGAGTTTTTGATTACTGATTCAGTCTCTTGTTATAGGTCTGTTCAAATTTTCTGTTAATCCTTTACTCAAATTTGGAAGTTCATCTGTTTCCAGGAATTTTTTTTGTTTCATCTAGATTATTTAATTTGTTAGTATACTAACAAATAAATAAGAAGTAAGAAATAACAAATTAAATAAGAAATAATTGTTCATAATACTCTCTTATAATCCTTTTTTTAAATTTCTATAAGCTCAGTACTAATGTCCCCACTTTTGTTTCTACTTTTAGTAATTTGTGCCTTCTCTCTTTTTATCTTGGTCAGTCTAGCTAAATGTTTGTCAATTTTGTTGATCTTTTTAGAGCAAACTTTTGGTTTTGTTGATTCTCCTTATTGTTTTTCTTTCTCTATTTTGTTTATCTCTACTTTAATTTGTATCATTTTCTTTCTTCTACTAGCTTTGGGTTTTGTCTACTTTCTTAAGGTGTAAGTTAGGTTATTGACTTTAGAGTTATTTTTTTTTAATGTAAATGTTTACAGCTATAAAATTTCCTTTTATCTCTGCTTTTGCTGCATCCCATAAGTTGTGGGTATGCTGTGTTTTAGTTTTCATTTCTTTCAAGACATTTTCTAATTTCTTTTGTAATTTCTTCTTTGACCTGTTGCTGATTTAAGAATATGTTTAGTTTCTATTTTGTGTGTTTGTGTGTGTGTGTGTGTGTGTGTGTGTGTGTGTGACTTTTCCAGTTTTTCTTCTGTCATTGATTTCTAGTTTTATTTCATTGTGTTTGGAGAAGACACTTCTTTTATGGCCTAACATATGGTTTGTCCTGGAGAATATTCTATTGCACATGAAAAGAATGAATATTTTGCTATTTTTGGGTGGGATGTCTTGTATATGTCTGTATGGTCTAGTTGCTTTATAGTAGTGTTGTAGTCCTCTATTTCCTTATTGATCTCCCTGCCGATTGTTTTATCCATTATTATAAATGGAATATTAGTCTCCAACTGTTATTGTAGAACTATCTATTTCTCCCTTAAATTCTGTTTGTAATTGATATGTTTTGGGACTTTCTTGCTAGGTGCATATTGTTTATAATTGTTATACCTTCTTGATGGCTCTTTCTTCAATATATAATGTTCTTCTTTATTATAAAATTTGACTTCAACTCTATTTTGTATTAGTGTAGTGATTCCAGATTTCTTTTGCTTACTATTTGCATAAAATTTCTTTTAACATCCTTTCACTTTCAACCTAGTTGTGTTTTTGGATCTAAATAGAATCTCTTATAGACAGCAATCTAGTTGGATTATGGTTTTTAAAAAAATCAACGCTGCCAATCTCTGCCTTTTAGTTGAAGAGTTTAATCCATTAACATTTAAAGTTATTACTGATAAGGAAAGACTTCAGCCACTTGCTACTTGTTTTCTATATGTCATATCTTTTTTGTTTCTCAAATCCTCCAAAATACTTTCTTCTTTTGTGTTTAATTTTTTCCTACTATATTGTTTTGATTTTTTTTATCTATATATTTTAAAGTCATTTTCTTAGTGGTTACCCAGGGGATTATAATTATTATCTTAAATGTATAACAATCTATTTTGAATGAATATCAACTTTGTTTTCATATTGTACAAAACTGTGCTCCAATACAGCTCAGTATCCCCCACCTTTTGTGATGTTATGTCACAAATTACATCTTTATACATTACATGCTCATTAACATAGATGAATAATTATTGTTTTGTGCATTTGTTTATTTAATCATGTAGGGGAAAAAGGTTACCAACCAAGAATATGTAGTTATCTTTATCAGCATTCTTATTTCTTCATATGGATTTGAGTTCCTATTTAGTATCCTTTTATTTCCATCTGAGGGACTTCCTCTAACATTTCTTGGATGGCAGGTGGAGAAGCAGCAAACTCTCTCAGTTTTTGTTTATATGGGAATGTCTTAATTTTTTCTTCACATTTGAGGAATAGTTTTGCTGGTTATAGAATTCTTGTCTGACAGTATTTTCCTTTTAACACTTTAAATACATCATCCCACTGCCTAGAAACCTCCATGGTTTCTGATGAGAAATCAGCTGCTCATGGAAGATCCTGTGTAAGTGTGGAGTCGTTTCTTGCTGCTTTCAAGATTCTCTCTCTGTCTTCGTGTTTTGGCAATTTGATTATAATGTGTTTCAGAATGTATCTCTTTGAGTTTATCTAACTTGGAGCTCCTTGGATGCATAGATTCATGTTTTATCAAATTTGAGAAGTTTTGGGCCATTATTTCTTTATATACAGATGGTCCCTGACTTACGAAGTTTTGACTTGTGATTTTTTTACTTGTATGGTGGTGAGAAAGTGACATGTATTCAGTAGAAATTGTACTTCAATTTTTGAATTTTGATATTTTCCCAGTCTAGTGATATGGGGTATGATACTCTCGTGTGACACTGTGTGGCAGCAGCAAACCACAGTGCCCAGGCAGCAATGTGATGATGGGGCTAAATAACTGATACTCTACAGCGTACCATGTTGCCAGAGTATTTTGCATACTATGTTCAATAAATTACATGAGATATTCAACACTTTATTATAAAATAGTCTTTGTGTGAGATGCTTTTGCCCAATAGTAAGCTAATGTAAGTGTTCTGAGCACATTTAAGGTAGGCTAGGTTGAGCTTACTCTATGATGTTTGGTAGGTTAAGTGTATTAAATGCATTTTTGACTTATGATATTCTCAATTTACGATGGGTTTATTGGAATGTAACCTCCTTCTGCTCTTACACTCTCTCCTCTCTCTATGAGTTTCCCATTATGTGTATGCTGGTGCAGGTGATGCTTTCCCACAGGACTTCTGGACTTTTTGCATGTTTCTTCATCCTTTTTCCCTTCTGCTCCTCATACTGGATAATTGGCCTATCTTTAAGTTTGCTGATTTGCTCACATCTGCTCTTGAACCTATCTAGTTAATTTGTAACTTCAGTTATACTTTTCAGCTACAAAATTATTTTGGTTCCTTTTTTACAATTTCTGTCTCTTTATTGACATTCTCTATTTAGTGAGAACGCTGCCTCTTGTTTTGCTTTGGGCCTTTGTCCATGATTTCCTTCAGCTATTTGAGTATATTTAAGACAGTTGATTTAAAGTCTTTGTCTGGCAAGTTCAATGTCTAGACTTCCTCAGGGAAAGTTTCTCTTAATTTCTTTTTTTCCTGAGAATGGGCCACAGTTTCTTATTTCTTTGCATGACTCATAAGTTTTTGTGGAAAACTGGACATTTTGAATATTATGATGTGACAACTCTGGAAATAAGTTTTATTCACCTCCCCACAGTTAGTTGTTACTGCTTGTTGTGGGTTGTTGTTACTGCTTGTTGTGGGTTGTTGTTGTATGTTTAGTGATTTTTCTAAACTATTTTGTAAAGTCTGTATTCTTTGCTGTGTGTGGCCATTGAAATCTCTGTTCTATTAGCTTAGTGTTCAGATTTGACAGAGATTTCCTTAAATGTTAGGGGCCAACGGGGAAAAAAATGCTCTCCCAGTCTTTGCAGATTTGCTGTGTGTTGTGGCACTTCTTCAAGTTGTAAGTAGCCAGACTATTTACAACTCTGTCATAGCCTTCACTTTCTACTTGCATGGAACATAAAAGTCAACCAGAGGTGAAACCTTCAGGTCTTCTCAAGTTTATTTTCTGAATATCTATGCAGTCATGGGTATGTGTGTAGCCTTCCAGATATCCTGGTATATGTGGAAGTTTCCCAGAGACTTATTTCTCTAAGTATCTCCTTCCCAAGCCCCTTCCTTCCTAGGATTTTGATTTGTCTATTGCATTGCCCCAACTGTTGTCCCTTGCCCCAGGTGGCTAATACAGTTGCCTTTAAATGCTTTCAGCAAACACTACACAGAAAACTACTTTAGCCCTGAGGAAGCAACAAGGCAGGGAGCCATCAGACAGGTCAAAACACAAAACCATAGTTCTTTGGGGAAAAGGTTCATATAGCTCCCAGCTTCTGCATCAGGAATATAGGATGCCTTCTTCATGGCCGCCACTAAGCTTGGGAGTGGGGAATGGTAAATGGGTAAGTTAAAATGCCACAGTACTTTCTTACTGAAATTCAGCAGCTTCTTTCTTCATTAGGTGTTTTTTTTTTTTTGTAGACGTTTTATTAAATTCTGGAGTTCCAAAAACTTTGGTTTTGACAGATTTTACCAGGTTCTTTGTTGCTTTTGTGGAGGGACAGAGTTTTGGAATGCCCTACTCTGCTATTTTGGTGGCGTCCTACCTCTTATATATACATTTTAAGTTATCAGAATCAACTTCTGATTTATGTTAATTCCAGAGAGCTATAGAAATGTTACTCTGTATAGCTCTATTTCTCCTCTCCCTCTTTCAGCTATTATTACTGTACACCTTATATTAGTTTTCTATTGCTGCTGCAACAAGTTGCCACACATATGTTGGCTTAATACAATCTTATTATTTTATAATTCTGGAGGTAAGAAGTCTGAAATTAGTCTCACTTGGCTAAAATCAAGGTATTGACAGAGCTTTGTTCCTTCTGGAGACTCTAGAGGGGACTCTGCTTTTCTTTCCAGCTTCTGGAGGCCACCTGCCTTTCCTGGCTTATGACCCCTTCCTCCAATCTCAAAGCCAATAATATTAGGTCAAGTGCATATCATGCTACCGTCACTCTGTGGTCCTCTCTTCTGCTTCTCTTTTCCCTTTATGGACCCTTGTGATCACATTGGGCTCACTTGGCCCAATTTTGCCATCTTAAAGTCATCTGATTTGCAAACTTAATTGCCCTTTACCATATAACCTTGCATATTCATAGGTTCTGGGAATTAGGACATGGACACCTTTCAAGGGCCACAATTCTGCTTACCACACATATGCATATTTTATAAATCCAACAATGCATTGTTATAATTACTACTTTATATAATTTTATGTTTAAAGAAGCTTAGAGAAGAAAGGACAAGTATATATTTATAGTTTGTTATATTAACCATCTTATTTGCCATTTCTGGTTTTCTCCATTTTGTTCCTGTGGATGAGAGTTACCATTTGGTACTTCTTTACTCTAACGTAGTTTTGTTACCCTCCATCTCCTTTGTGCTGTTATTGTCAAATAGATTACATTTTTACAAGTCCAACAATACAATAGTAAACAACATTTTATAACATTACTTTTTTAAGTCAGTTAAGGGAAGAAAGGAGATGAAATATACATTTATAGTGTTTTATTTAATAATTGTGTAATTACGTATACTGGTGCTTTTCATTTGTGTGTGTATGTGAATGTGATTTAACACCTGTAGTCACTTACTTTCAGCCTGAAGAACTTCCTTTAGGATATTCTATAAGATGCTCACAAAAAATTCAGTTTTTCTTTATTGGGGACCGCCTGTATTTCACCTTCATTTTTGAAAGGTAATTTTGCTAGATATAAGATTCTTGATTGATGGATGTTTTTCTTTCAGCACTTTGACTATGCCATTCCACTGCTTTCTGGCTTATGTTACTTATGAGAAGTCAACTGATGGTCCTATTAGAACTCCCTTGTCTGTGGCAAGTCATTTCTCTTGCTGCTTTCAAATTTTAATTTGTCTTTGCCTTTCACCATTTTTACTATGATGTCTCTGGGTGTGGATCTCTTTGTATTTATCCTACTTGGAGTGTGTTGGACTTCTTGGTAACATAGATTAATATTTTTGATCAAACCCAGGAAGTTTTCAGCCACTATTTCTTCTATTTTCTTCTACCCCTTTATCTCTCTCTTCTCCTTCTGGTTCTTCCAATTTATACATATTCTTGCCTTTAATGATGTTCTTCTTTTAGAATGGTCATTTTTTCTTCATTCCTTTTCTGCCTGTCTTTCAAATCACATAATGTATATTGATCTATTTTCAATATTCTTTCTTCTGCCAGTTCAGACATGCTAGTGTACCCTTCAGTTATAGTACTTTTCATCTCCAGAATTTCCATTAAAAAAAAAACTAATTTCTGTATCTTTATTGGCATTCTTTATTTGATGAGACATTGTCATCATAGCTCCTTTACTTCTTTAAGCATGATTTTCTTTAGTTCTTTGAACACATTTAAAATGGCTGCTTTGAAATCTTTGTTAAATCTGACATCTGGGCCTTCTCCCAGGCAGTTTTTGTTGCCTGTTTTTTGTTCCTGTATATGGGTCATAGTTTCTTCTTTCTTTGCGTGCTCTCCCCCGCCCCCCCTTCTCTCTCTCTCTGTTTTTGAAAACTGGACATTTTAGGTAATATATTATGGTACCTTTAGAGGCTGATCCCCTCCCCCACTCAGGAGCTCGATTTTATTGTTTGCTTATTTATTTGTTTCCTAACCTGGCTAGACTATTATAGTGAAGCTTATTTCCCCAGCAGTGTGAGTCTGAAATTCATCCTCAGAGAGCACAGCTTTGGGCAAGTGAGCAGTCACCCTGGAACAGTAGTGGCTTTAGCAGGGTTCTCTGGCTGTCTCTCTCCCTGATCTCTCTGTTAGATGTCTGCTTCATTGATATCACACGGGCTTACTAGGCTCCACTAATTGATGGCTCATGGCTCTTTTATTTTCAACAATGCCCCAGGCATAAATTGCTACATAGTCTGATCTAACTGAATTTGGGTAGGGATAGTTCTTGAGGCCAGTCTGAGATTTGTTCTACCCATAGGAGGGGTCTTCATAACTGTTTATTTTTCTGGCTGTCTCTGGCAAACTAGCTGTCCTAGGTTTAGCTTGTTGCTCTCAGCTGCCAGCCTCCTGGTAAATTCTTACCATCAAAACTTTTATTGTTTTTGAGAGCATGTTCAGGCTTGGACTTGTCCACATCCTGATTCAAATGAAATCAGTCATTTGGGGAGAGGTTCATAGTTCTACATTCTTAACAACTGCCTCTCTTTGAGAAAAATCTCTGAGCTACTGTTCTGGGTGCTGGGCAGGGGAGGGAGCCTCTGATCTTTTTGGCTTGCTGACAAACAAGCTGGTGTGAGAGTGATTGGGCCCCAGTGTTCTCACCTTGCTATGCTGCACCTGGGGTGGAGCCTCTGCCCTATGAATGGGGGGTGGGTGGACGAAGGGGGCCACTGACTTCTCAGCCACACTCACCAGGAATTTTGCCTGTGCAACTTGGAGTTGGAGAGGTAACGAATTCTGGCAGCAAGCCTATCCCAGTGAGACCCTATGTCCCTTGATTGGAATATGAGGGGAAAGAGAACCTCATCTTCTTGATCACACCCACTCAGGTGGAGCCTCTCTTAGATTGAACTGGTGGAAGTGGGGTGGGGTCAGGGAAGGAGGAAGTAGGTTATGGTTTAAGTGCCATGACTCTTGCTGTTCTTACAGAGTTTTTTAAAACCAAGATTTAGTAGATTTTCTTGAATAAATGATGTTTCCTCATTTGTTGTATGCCCTGGGGGCAATTTCCAGAGACTTTGAGTTATTGTTGTTGGTTTTATTTTAATTATTTTCATCAGGTACAATTGTGTTGCTGAGGAACGAGGTCATGGGGCTCCTCATGCCACCATGCAAGAAGTGGAGCTCTTGGGACAGGTCATTTAAAATTTTTCTAGGGCTATAGCAGTGAGGAAGGTAGAGGACCCTGTGTGTGTCAGGGTCCTTCAAATCATATAAGCCAAAAAAGAAAGTGTGTTGGTGCATTTGATTGTGACAATAGGCACAGCTGCCCAAGCTCTGTCTCTCCATCTCTGTCTGTCCCTCTCTGACTTAGCTCCCTTCCTCTCAGAGGTTCCTTCAGAGTGACCTTGCATGAGTGGTACCAGGCTGACCCTGTGAGCTTGCTGACCTGGAAGTGCTGTTTTCTCTCAGTGTCCAGGTCGCAGGAGAGCCACCAATTAGCTTCACTGCGGTCATGTGTCCAGTCACAAAAGTAAACAGTTATAAAGTGAGGAGGGAAATGGGGTACCAGGTGTGGGTTATGTGCCTCCCCTGAGGCCAGCTGGGAGCAGGGTGGGTATGATTTACACCAGAGTCACATGGGATGAGGCAGCATTCTTCCCCCTACAGAAAGAGGGGTGCTGGTTTGCCCCTTTAAAAAATGCTTACAGACAGGTACACACACGTTTTGCTTACAATCACTTTCCACATGCTGAAAACCTCATTCACATAATTAGAACTTAAAAACAAACTTCTGTGAGTTCGCTTTCCTTTAACTGTACTTTTTGTGCAAAAACGAACGGCCACTTCCTGAAACACTGAAATAAATTCAAATTGCACAAGTAAAAGAGAGCAAACTTGAATCCTGCCCAAAAGTAAACTCCACAAAGGCTGCTGTTGTTCAGCTTTAATAAATTAAAATTACAAAATGGCCTTTGACACGGCAATTTTCCCATCATTTTGGACATCAAATTGATTTTGACTGTTTTGATGGTAATGAGGCTAAAAACTCTGACTCACGGAAGTGTGAAGTAACAAACCAATCCATCTCTCCTGGCTTTGATGGGAAGGTGGGGGCGCCTCACTGGATTGATTCGCTGTGGCCTTGTTTTCCATAGCATGAGGTCACCTCTGGCAGTGTGTGTCTTCCAGAGGCTCTCTGGGGCAGCGAGCACCAGCAGCCCATCCAGGGGCACGTAGGAAGGCTGCATGAGAAGGGGGAAGTGCCCACATTGTCCTGTGGGGTTGACACAGTGATGTGACTTTGTTGCTCAGCCCAGCCTGCAGTGGCCTGGTCTCCGGCTAGAAAGTTTACTCCTCTCTCTTCCCACACCACAGTTTCTTCTTGGCTAGAGGACACCATTGTTTTCCAGCAGCTTCCTTAAAGGGCTTGGCTTTACCTCATCCATGAGGCTCAACTCATCTGTCAGCAGAATCAAGACTCAAGCTAAGGCCTCCCATCAAATTCTCCTGGGAGTTGGATTCCCTTTTCTTTCCCCAAACCTGAGACCTGGTCTTGACATGGGCCAAGCTGGTCAAGGTCATCCTCTGGGAGGTCCACCGAGTTCTGCCAGGAGAGGCTGACTCTTCCTTTTCACCAGGGGATCAATTCTGCAAACTTCCTACCAGTTTGATGATGGCACCAGGTTTCAAGGTTTCCAACAAGACTCAAACCATGCTCATGACCGAGACCTTATTTCACTAGTGGCCTCAGTCTCTGTGGGATCTGTTGTAGTACTGCATGCTCTGAGCACTGCCTGCTGTTTCCTGTCCCCTTCTGTGTACACCTGGACCCTACCCAATCTGCAGTCCAGCGTGGACCTCCACCCCACCAATGCTACCACCCATCACTGCCTCTTGCCCACTATGTCTTCTCATATTTTCCCTAGCTTCTTGATCTTAAATTACATGTTTGCTCATTGTGGTCACTCTTGCTTTGTAACCCTGGCTGGACAATACCAGACTCCTGGTAGAATGATATTCTCTACTTACTTGGGACCTTGGGAAGGCCCTGAACAGAGCTGAAGGAAGACGCTGGCCTCACAGTGGCCTTGCCTCCTTGGTGCTCTCATCTACAGTGACTGTCACAAGCCCCCAGTGGGTCTTTAGGGCACCGGCAACCAGACAGCACTCCCTGGTCCATTAACTTTCCCTTCCCTAGGCGACTTTCCCCATCTTTTCTCTTTCCACAGACCTCTAACATCGCCTCCCCATCCTCATGCATGTCCCCACCCCCTGGCCCCGGGTCATGTCCCTTACAGGCTTATATTCCTTTTTCGTCTCCCTTCTTCCTCAAAAGAAGTCACCATCTCCAGTTCCTATCCTCCCATTCACTATTATGCCCCAACACTGTCTGAGCTGTCCTTAAGATCACCAATGACTTCCATGTTGCCAAATCCAGTAGCTAGTCCTCAATTCTCCTTGGTGACACACGGTGACAGGGCTGGTTGCTCCTACCTTTGGCATAGCCTACAGGACTCCACTTTCTTGGGCTACAACCACCTCACTAGTTTCTGCTGACCCTCTGGCCCCCTCCAGTGTTGGTGCACCCCAGGGCCCATCTTTGGAGCACCCCTCCCTTGGTCACCTCAGTTGTTTTAGGTGCCATCTAAATCCCGATGGCTCTCAGATGTGTGTCCCCAGCCCAGAGCCCTCTCCTGCACCCCAGACTCATATTCCCATGGCCTCCTTGACCCTTGGTCACTGAATGGAAATATAGAAATCAATCAACATGCCTCCAGCTGCGCTCCAGTCTCACCTGTGCCACTGCTCTGCCCACTGTTTTCCGTCTCCGCAGTGGCCGTCCTCCATCCTGTGCACAGCCAAAGGGCTACGGTTACTGCTGACTCTTCTCTTGCTCACACACCTGCACCTGGATGGCTGCAGCAGTCCCCTCGTGGGTCTCCCGACATTGCCCCACTCCAAATCCTCAGTGCAGCCGTGGTTCCTTCTTCTCAACAGCTTTACCAAGGTGAAATTCACATACCCTACAATTCACCTGTTTAAAGTGTACCATTACGGTGGCTTTTGATATAGTCCCAGAGTTGTGCAACCATCACCACAATCAATTTAGAACATTTCAGTCACCCCAGAAAACCCCACACTCCTTACAGGTAACCCTTCATTCATCTCTCCCTTGACTTAGCAACAGCTAATTTTCTTCCTGTCTCTGTGGGTGTGCCTGTTTCTGGCATTGTGTCTAAGTGCAGTCCTCATCAATGATGATTTCAGTGATATCATGTCTGTCCTCTGCTCAAAACCCCCAGTGTCCTCCACGGCATTAGGAGGGAGCATCTGTACAATCAGTGAGACCCTGTGTGGCCCCCTTGCCAATATGTGCTTGCTGCCTACTGTTCCCCCCATTCGCTCTGGCCTCCTGGCCCCTGTGCTTGGCACAGGCGCATCCTTCTGCCTGATGCTCAGATGCTGCTGTGATGCAGCATCTCATCCAAGTCTTTGCTAGCGTGTCCCCTTCAGCAGAATCTACTCTGACCACTTGAATGTTTTGCAGCCTGCCACCCCACCCAACCCGTTGTGGCCCTTGCCCTTTCAACCCTCCACTCTTTTGCTCTCCCTCCACAGTACTTGCCATCCTCTGTGTGCTTGGAAGTGCCTAGTTAATGTCTGGCACTGTGCTGGAATAGAAGCTCTCCTGGCCAGTGGCTGTGTCTCTGAGCAGTGTGTGCGTGTGAGAGGCCATCAGTATGCAGCCAGGAGTGATTCCATGACCAGCAGCGGGGGAAAGCCTGGACTCAGCTACATGCAGAGGTGTCAGCTGTCCACCTGCTGCAACTCCGCAGCTTCCTTCAGGCTAGGGAGGTGCGTCCCTGCCTCAGAGAGGACGGAACTGCTTCTGTTTCTTCTGAACCCCTGAGCAGCCTTTTCTTGAGCCTACAGCTTTGCCAATGTCTGTTCAATAACACCGCCTGCTGTGTGTGTCGTAGGATGGTCAAGGCTTTCTTGGAGGGGCAGCCCCAAGTTCTGGTTAAGTAATCATTCTTTTACATTGACACTTTCATAACAGTGGCCACCTTTGTCAACACTTCGCAGGACGAGATACACTAGACTCGGCGTCCCCTTGAGTTCAGGGATCAAAGCGAAATCAGACACACCTGCTTCGAGATGCTTCCCTTCTTTGACATTTTGCAGACCAAGCCAGCCCCACAGGACAGGGAGAGAGCCTAGAAGCCCCTTGTCAGGTTCTGTCTTCTTTAGCTCCATTGGCAGGAAATGCACCTAGATGCTCCAACATGGTGGTTTACAATCCATCTATCGCGTGGCCTCGGAAAGCAGCGCCCACACTGACCTACTCTGTGAAGTGACACTTCCCTGACATGACTAGGTGTAGATGTAAGATGGCTTCAAAGTGATTGAAGGGGTCTGACAAGCAGAAAGACTTTTTGCAAAGCACTGTGTCAGAAGTCTCTGGTGGCCCATACCCTCTGATGACCTCACTCTCTGTCAGGGTCTTAGGACCTCATTCAGGACCTAGAGGTTGAGTTTCCTAATGGTTTTGGTCATTAGACCCCCTTTATGTCCTTGTGGGGCTGGTGGGATCCATCAGGACTGATATCTGTCTTCCCTGAGTCCCTGGAGATGTTAGCCCTCCCTGTGCTCAGACTGCGGTTCTTGGGCTGGAGTCCAGGGTATGGAGGGAGAGGAGGTCTTGAACCTACACAGAGAGGGGATGCCTGTCTTCTTCTCTGGGGCAGCCTCTCCCCTACTGGAGTCTTGCCAACTGTGGGCCGGGGGCTGGGCAGGATGCAGTGGTCACCTGACAGGTCACATCTCACAGGGTGCAGCAACATCTGGAGCTAGGACGTGGCAGGAGCCTGTGCAGCTGAATGCTGTTTCGGGGCTGGGAGGCACTGCTCAGCAGAGCTGAAACCAGAGCAGCTGTGACCAGGACTAAGGGCAGTGAACACAGGGTGATAGGAAGCAGAGGTAAGGCCAAAAGATGTCCAAGAAGGCGCTGAGCCAGATGAGGGGGTGCCCTGTGCTCTGAAGGCTGGGGAGCACTGTTGGAGCAATCTAGTCAGAGAAAACCATGAGGACTCACTAGAAACTCTGCATCAGGCTCAGTTGGGGCCCCAAAATTGAGGGGACCAAACTGGTGGGTGTCAGTACTAGCTACTATCTTTGGTCTGAAAAAAGGCTCTCTCCCTCCCACTCTTCTTTCTCTCTCAAGGCAAAGCTTGGCAAGCAAGCCCTTTCCACTGGCCCCATCCCAGTGCCCGGATTGGAACAGACCCTCTCCCCAATGTGTAGAACTTCTCTGCAGCATCAATCCCTGGAATCTGAGACAGAAGGGCTAGGAGAGTTTCTCCAAGGACTCCAGCTGACTCTCTGTGGGGTTCATCTGACCTCTGCTCAGCCTGGCCCTGTCACAGTTGACGGAATGTGTACTCTCGTACAGAGATGGGCGCTTGGTTCCATAGGTGCAAAGGACATTGTCTGAGTGTTTTGTGGTGTCCCCTTACGTAAAGAACGCTTGCTGTCTGGTTTTTTCTTTATCCCGTCATGCATAAATCTCCACTGAGATCCACATTCTGGCCAGAGCTGGTGGCCCACAGATGAATCCAGCACATGTTTTTCCTTTGGAAGCTCGTGTATTTACAATTCCACGTAATCTGTGTTTTAACAAAAGGAAGTTCAGGGTGCAATGAAACTCTAGAAGAGAGTGACTTGCTCTGTTGAGCTAGGGGTGATGAGCTAGGGCATGGAGCTAGGTTTTGAAGGCTGAACAGGAGTCTGCCATAAAGGGCAAGGCCAGCATTCTGGACAGAGCAAACAGTGTTTTCTAGATCCACGGCTGTGAGTGTGTCGCAAGGAGATCAGCAGGCCTCTTGGGCAGGAAATGAGACTGTGGGGTGACAGGTGGAGGCCGATGAACTGTCAGACCCATCAGGAGGCCCTGGCTAGTGAGGCCCACACTCCTGGTGGTCTGGGATAGCCTGGGAGGCCCGCTGCGGGGCTGGCCTGGCCGGGTCTGTGAGGAGGCTGCTGCTGGCCAGTGGAAGTGATGAGGTGTGATCTCATTGTAAACAGAGGCGAGCAGGCAGATTTGGAGGAACGGAGGAGAATATACCATGATTGGACATTGCATGTGGGAGGTTGATGAGTGAATCTATGATGCCTGCCAGGGAAAGGTGACAAGTTCACCTGGGGCTTGTTAGCATGGAGGTGCCCATGGACACCCCAGGGACAGTTTCAGGCAAACAGCAGCTGATGGTGGGTCTGGAGCCCATGGTTTCAGCTGCAGGTGAGCAGGCATCTGCCAGCCCATGTGGTCATGGAGGTGAAGGCAGCAAGTGTGGAGGGGGGAGAGAGGAGAGCAGTGAACACGAACCCCAGAGGACACCCAGCCTTCTGTGATGAATAGAGACAGGGAGAGAGCTCTGTTTCCTGGGGGCATCCAGCCTCGCCTTATCTCTGAGCTTATCTGTGAAAAACTGGCAGATTCCACCTGGTGATGTGACTCAGTGCATCCAGCGTCCCTGGCAGAATAGGGGTTAAGCCACGTGGTGCCTGGGTCATGGAACACGATGTCCCTGGGCATCTGCCGGGGACACCCTGTGGTGGGAGGTTCTCCAGTGGTGGACAGCATGAGTGCATCCTGCCTGCCCTAAGCCAGGGCAGGATGACTGGAAAGGCAGTGGGACACTCACAGAGCCAGTGGTGAGGCAGAAGCCGGGCTGGGTAAGGACCTGGAAGCCAGGTTGCTGCGGGTTCCAGCAGCAACAGGGATTCCAGAGCTGTGAGCTGGTGTTGGTGACCCCATTGCTTTTTCCTCTCCTGAGCTGCCCATCTCAAGACCTGTGTTTGGTAAGGGAGGGGCTGTGTGTACCTGGGGAACCAGTGATTCCTGAGAGCAAAATTGGGGTGCTTCTCTGGGAAAGGAGAGAGTGGGTTGCTGGGCAGTCCCCCAAAACTTGGTACCTGGTCTTCGGCACCCAGGGGTCTCTATGTGAGTATGTGTGTGTACGTATGTGGGTGCATGCATATGGTACATGGACACGGACTTGATTGTGCAAGAGGGGCCTGGCTCCCTTTCATGTTTTGAGAGCTCCACTGTATTAAAAAATGAAGGTGTGCTGCATAGGTACATGGATCGTGCTACACTTTAAGCATGAGTATGAAATAAAGGAAGCCTGGTACCAGACACAGCAAAGTGCAGGACCGTGGTGCCAGCCAAGTCCATGGTCTCCTATAAGTGGGGGTTCCAGAGATGGGGCCCTGGGTCAGAGCCCTCTTGTCTCCCCACTCTGAGCCTTACCGTATATGTGCATCTATATACATACATCACCAGGTATAATGTCACAGGTGTGTATTTGGGGCTAGGTTTCCTTCTGGCTTCCGCGAGGGCAGGCTCTGGAGTGTGTACATAAATGACCACCTTGACCTGCACAGGCTTGTCACAGCTGAGCCCAGAGGAGCAATTTGGGTTGAATACTCTGTGAGTGTCCATGCCTGCTGGCCCATGGAGGGCCAGGCTAAACTTTCTAGTCGTTCTGCCTTCCCACCTGCCCCCCTGCCTATCCCTGCCTGCTCACGGGGACTTCCTCTTGCTAAGCCATTTAATCCTGCCATGTGTGTTTCATCCACGAGCTAGCCCACCAATCAGTACCCTCAGGGATTTGATTACAGTGCTTTCTAACAAGGTCATAAAACAATTTCCATGGAAGATTTATAGTTAAGTAATTATGGTGCTTGGCATTGTATGTCAAGGTATGGAGAGGTGTGCAATGGGGATGTCAAGAGAAAAGGTCAGAAAATTAAATTAGAGAGAAGGCAGGTGAGCATGAGGGAGGCTGACTTGTGGGCGGGTGGTGCTGTGTGCCTCGCAGTTTCTGCCAGGGGATGTCTTTGGAAGCAGAAGTGATTCTTTCTTCTCAGAGGTAATTTCAAAAGCAGCCTGGGGGATCGGGGGAGATCCTGGAGGGCCAGGCCTTGGCAGATATTCCCGAGTCCCAAGCAGGTGGCAAGATCTCTCAAAAGCTTTTGCTGTGGTAGCTGGAGGCCCCAGCTGGGCTGGATGCCGTGGGCCCGTGGGGAAAGAAATGGGTCCGGTGTTTGTCAGCCAGTCCCATATTTTGCTCAGTTCCAAGCCATCACAATCTGACTCTGGCTGTCACCACCTTTCCCTTGGTTCTCTGACAGGGCTTTAAGGTCTCCACTTTCCTGAGCCTCAGATATTTTATGTGCTTGAACATGTGCTCTGGTACTCCATGGGATATTACCTGGATCATTAGGCTTATTTTTACAGATGAAGAAACCAAGTCTCAGAGTGGGAAAGTGGATTGACCACATCTCACAGCTGGGAGAAACCAGTGGCCTGTATCAGAAGCCAGGGACCTTTCAGGTGTGCTCAGGGGGCACAGGGTACTGCCAGACCGGCAGAGCTTACCTGGGGTCAGCTGTCCCTCTGAGCCATCTGTCTAGACCATGAGTCTCAGCGCCTCACCCAAGATTGGGTGGAAGGATTCCTGGTTGGATAGTTGTAGATACTGAACCAGCTGACAGGTGGGAAGGCACCTCCCTGGGTGCTCCTAAAAGTGCTGGGTGTGGTGGGTTGGGATCCTGCTGGTGCCAAGGGCAGGGCCAGCAGACCTAAACAGGTCTGGTGGTGCTCCAGCTACAGGCATATTTGCTACTCTGAGAGGCATCAGATAGATGAATACAAGGGAGTGGTCGTGCACAGTCAGATGGGTCTGTGGCAGGGACTCCTCTCACTCACACCCAGGCTGGCCCTGGGCTGTGATGGGTGGAGGGACCCACAGCCCATCCTGCAGCAGACCTTGGGCTGTGGCAAGGTGGTCCCCAACTGGCCCACCTGGCTGGAGAGGACAGGACAGCTGGCTGGTGGTCAGGACTCAGTAGCAACCCTCATAACTGTCTGTCTACCTGTTGGCAGTTGCTGTGACATCCCTCTCTGTGGATCCCCTCATACGCCCAGGACCCCCAGACTACCCTTTAGCTCGGCCCACTCTCTGTGCCCCACCCCACTCTGACCCAGGTGTCTAGTGGACATCTGTCTTTGGAGTCCCCAAGGGAGCTTCAGACCTGACTTGCTCCAACATGTCCTAAATGAACTCCCCTCCTCCACATGATGTCTCCCAAGGTCCCTGCTGTGGCAAGGGCTTCCCGGGGAGCAGATTGCCCAGCTTGTGGCCCACTCCCCGCGTCATGTCACTGTGGTGACAGGCTCTTCAGCCCTCTGTGTGCCTGTTTACCTGTTGCATCATGCCTGCCCCCCACCCATCCCACTCCTTGAGGAAGCTGGGGCTGCTTAGAGAACAAGCTGGGATGCGCCTCTGGCCATGTCTCATCAGTCCTGGCCCCTGTCCACACCCTGCTGATGGCTCCCTGACTTTCTACTCTGGGAAAGATTTCTGCCAACACACACCCCTCACCCTGATACAGGTATTTCTTTTATTAAGGGAAAGATTGAGCATCTTTTCATATACTTCAAAATTGCTTGATTTTTCTTTTCTGAGAATTGTTCACACCAGATGCCCATTTTCCTTTCGGATTGCTAGGCTGTTTCCTGTTGATCTGGAGGGGTGCTTTACACACTGAGGACATCGATACTCTGTGTGAAGTGCATGTGATGTTGGTGAGCCCTTGGCTGCTTGTGGGGCTAAGGCTAAGCCAGGACCCACGAGAGAGAGGAGGAGAGCATCTGGGCAGTGGGCAGGCGGGGTGAGGCGCCGAGGTGGCAGACTGACTCGCTTTGGCTGGTTCTGCTGGGAAGCACAGGGCTCACATTATCTTAAAATTGCTTTCTGATTTCTAAGGCTCAGTGGCCTCACTTGCAAGTCCCCACATGAAGATCTCAGACTTCTTTGCTAAGGTAAGGCCCTGCCACAGGGACGGCACCCTCAGGGTCACTGCTGCTTGCCCCCGGCCACTCGTAGCCCTTTGTTTCCTGCCACACTCCCACACTTCCTTATGGGAGCAAACTATTTCTCAGTTAAGAGTGAAAAAAGTAAAGATAAGCCAAGAAGGCCTCATGTTTCAAGGAAGAATGGGAGAGCATAGTTCTTCTCAAAAACACAGATCGTTTCTCTTCGTTAAATAGTAAACAAGGTGTGTCTGGGTCAAAAAGAGAAGAAGAGGTATTGTGAAACATGCCCAAGGCCAAGTACCCATCGGCCCCAGGTGGCTGGCACAGTGAGGACCCCCAGGACAAAGCAGGCCCCAGTGAGTGTCGCTTTGGCACAATTCATGGCCCATGGCTTGGGCCAGTGGCATGTTATCAGGTGATGTCTGCAGACTGTCAGGATGTTCTGGGAGCCATGGCAACGGCTCTCCCCACAGCAGAGGGAAGGTCAGTAACTGGAGCACCCACTGCGTGGTCAGGCTGGCGTGAACGTGTATCACCCACCCGCCCCTATCCCCATAGCCGCCCCAAGCTGGGCCGCCCCGTCCCCCACCCATAAACAATGGCCAGGAAGGAGGCGCACACACCTCCCTTCATATACTGCCCATAGCTGCTCCTGCCAGTATGCGTTTGCTGTGGCTGCTTCCATGGCTGCAGCCTCTCCTGGCCCTCAGGCTCACGAGAGACATAAGAGTGACAGCTGTTCAGCATGCCTCCCAGAGGTGGTTTTGGCTCTAATTTATTGATTTATTTTTGCCAAGCCCCATGTGAGCGTCTGGGCACCTGGAGAGGCTGCAAGGGGCCGCAGTCTTCAGGAATTCA
The DNA here is from genome assembly GCA_028627145.1 of Eidolon dupreanum. NCBI lineage: Eukaryota > Metazoa > Chordata > Mammalia > Chiroptera > Pteropodidae > Eidolon > Eidolon dupreanum. Next base: position 35,382,808 of record CM053515.1, read on the forward strand.
CTGCAGCGTGTGTGTGTGTAAATGAGCATGTGTGTGTGTGAGCGTGTATGTGAGTGTGAGTGAACATGTGACTATGTGATCCATGTGTGAGTGTGTGAATGTACAAGTATGTGCGTGTACATGTGTGAGTGTGTGTGTTTGTGAATGCATGTGAGTGTTTGTGTGTTGGGAAAGAAATGAGCGCAGGTCAGCAAGTCTGTGATGGTGACACAGCCAAGAACACTGTAACAGAGGTTATGCTGCATGGGGCCTGGCATGTGGAAAAACTGGACATGTGAATGAACAAATGAAAGTAGGTTTTGGGGACTGGGGAAGGAGGCACTAACTTGGCCTGCTGGGGTCCTGGTGGGGCAGGTGGTCAGGAACCATGCCAAACAGGAGGAGAGTCTGAACGGACCTTGAAGGAGGAGTAGGGCAACAGCGGTAGCCAGGTCAGGTACCCCGTGGAGGGTGTTCCCGCCTCGGGGAGCTGTGCATGTGAGCTTCAGGGCTGGGAAAAGCCAGCAAGCAAGGTGGGCGGTGGGCGAGGGCCGGGTCATGCAGGGCTATCCTGTCCTATTGGCGCCCAGGAGCTGGGAGCAGCAGGGCCAGCAGCCCTCAAGGTGCCTCTGAGTGAGCCTGGGGTGGCTGGGCGCCCTGTGTCGCCCAGAACACACACAGCCATGATAGTGGCCCCAGCACCTTGTAGGGTCAGGCAAGGGTGCTATAAGCATAAACCCTGACCAGGTCATATCTACTTTTAAACTGAAAGAAGAAATCTCAAACGTTTTAAAGTAGAGCATGATGGTGCTTGTAGTCTCTGCTCATCCAGCCTCCTGGCCTGTCCTCTGGGGCCCTTTTTGTGTCCAGGGCACCCAGGGCCCAGTGAGCTGGCCCTGCATGGTCCTCTCTGCAAGAAGGGCAGCCCTTGGTGGCCACAGGACCCAGGTTTAGAGTGCATCTCCCACTGCCCCCCAGCTTGTTAGGAAGGACACCTGTGAGGTGGCCTCATGCATTAAATTTGCAGAGTTTAGCGTTTGCTTTGATTTCTCATGTCCTCCCTTTTCACTATGAGGCTGATCAGATTAAACCCTGTCTACACCTTAGTCTGACAAGATGCTTGGTGCTGTGTGGAGTGCTTTGGTGGCCACCGGCGGATGCAAAGCAGCTCCAGATCTCCTGAGAGTAGGGGGGGTCCCCTGCCCTTCTCATGGGAGAGGGACTCGCGGGACCCACCAGGGCTAATCAGTGGCCCCCAAGCTCCTAGGCTTTTGAACCCACTGAGCTCACATGGAAAGACAAATAGGATGAAACCCCAGTGTCCACAGTGTGAGATGGCTGTGGCCTCTTAGTACCCTCCCCTGTCTGCACCTTGGGATTCACCCCCAGGAGAGGTGCCTGACAGAGAAAGACAAAGAAGAGGGAGGGCTGACGTGTCCCTGACACTCGCCAGGTTTCTGGGCCTAGCAAAACGCAGAAAGAGGGCAAGGGAATGGGACATGGGAAGGGGATGAGCGTCACCTCATGTGGAGCTCTTCTCTGGGCTGATCCAAGGTGCCTGTCTCTCTCCTGCCCACATCAGAGGCAGTGGGACATGAGAGAGTGTCCCCAACTGTCAAAAGGCCCTAGTTCTCAGGGCCACTTTTCCGCCCTTCTGGCCCCAGGCATTGGGGAGGGCTGGGGGAAGTCCTCGTCACTCACTTCTGCTCTTTGACCCAGGTCTGGGAAGGGCTGGATGCGAGGAACAGTAGGCAATGGGTGACCGCTCATGTCAGAGGTCCTGCCCCTCAGATTTGCTCATTGTGGGATATCTGAGATCTTCCAGCCCCATCTTCCTGCAAGTTTTCAAGTGGAAGGGCCCCACGCACATGCACCCCCAGAGCGTGCACTTACTAGCAGAGGTCATATGCACTCCTCCCTCCCAGGGCTGTGCAGGGCACCAATAAGCACGGTGGCTCTGAAAATAGATTCATGGTGTCCCTCTCCAACAGTGCAGCACACACCCCATTTAGAGCCTCTAAAAGTTCCTAGCAAGGCACCAACAATACCAGACTCACGAACCCTTTAGGGGGGCCGAGCAGTGAAGGCTACTTAATGCCGCAAAAGAAACATTCTCCCATTTCTCCCTAGCCTCAAGTGGCCCCACCAGAGGCACAGGTGCAGTGGGCCCAACCAGGTTCCGGAGACAGCACCTTACTACTGCTCCCGGCTGCTAAGAGGCCATGGGCAGAGTGTGACCTTCCCAGACTTGTCCCTCCATCTGCACAAGAGGGAGTCCATTCCTGCCCCTGGGGGTTGCTGTGAAAAATACGGAAGCTGGGTCCGTAAAGCCCCATGCCTGATGTGGCCAGTGTCATCTTTGTCTTCAATAGGAGTGGTGGGGGGAGGGGGCCTTTGCCCATCTTGCTGGTGCTGAGGGTATCTAGAACTCTCCCTCCTGGGAAGGTGGCTTGGTGGTACAGTATGGCCCATCCTGCATTGTCACTCTGAGTCCCAGTGTCCAGGCTCCAACAACTCCATGTGTCCAAGCTCTGGGTGGGATCGGGAAGGGTGTGGGAGGTGTTGGGGGAACAGGGGACTGTCCAGCCCTGAGCATTCACGCACGTCCACATGGCCTGACAGGGGAGGGCCTCAAGCGGGGCTGGGCAGCATTCCACACCTCTTGCATTTGTTGGCACTAAGTTTCTCCCAGAGCTCAAGACCCACATCCTGCAGTGCTCTCATCCACCTGGCATGACACAATACTCAAAATCTGAGGTGAAGGGCCCAGTAGAGGAAACTGAGGCTGGCAGCTTCCTCAGAGCTTGGATTCGGAGGAGCTGGCTGCTGGTGGGGCAAAGGCAGAGGGGCTGGGGGCAGGTTCAGAGAACCATAAGGTGAGGAGGACTGGCTTGGTGGGTGGGGGAGAAGCAGCCCTGCTCCTGGGTGGACCTGGGTGGACACAAGTGCCAAACCCCAAGGTGGTTAGTGCAGCTGTAGGGTGAGTTTGGGTGGTGGAGATGTTCAGGCCTTGATTCTGACTGTGGAGTGCCCTAGGGCCGTTGGGGACACTATTAGGTGCCTACATCCAGGATTCCAGCACTTGTCCAGGGCTGCTGACGGGAACCCCAGCCTGACATGCGCGTATCAGCTGTGCATGGGTGTTGGCCGTCAGTACCCACTTGCCAGCTTCCCACTTCCCCCACCTTCAAAAACGAAATCCTAGGGAATCCTCCCTTCTGCTGGGACTGTTGGGTGTCTGTGTTTTGTTTTGAAGTTCATGGTAAATGTTTTCATTAGACGATCTGCCAGTTTCAGTATTGTATCCAGCCATCTGGCCACTGCATGCTAGGGAGCAGCACTGAGGAGGCAACATGCGGCCAGCACCCATTTCTGCTGCTGACCAGCCCCAGAGAGGAGCTTTGGTGCTGTGGAGGCTGAGTCTGGTCTCCATGACCTGCTCTGTATGGGCTGTGCTCAGGAGCTTGGCCGGCAGGATCAATTGGGCACTCTGCCCTGCCCTGCCCTCCCCAGCCCGCGGAGACCTCAGGGACCAGGTTGTGCATCCCTGTGGATGGGTGGGCTTCAGAAGTTGGCAGCAGGGTGGTGTGGGGGCAGGGGAGGGGAACAGACAGGTAGGGAGGAGCCTAGGCTGCTGTGGGGGGCAGAGCAGCAGGGTGGAGCTCACGGCACCCTCTGGGTTTGGGCTGTAGATGGTGAGCTCCAGGCTCTGCTGCCTGGAGCCTGAGGGGCTTGAGGACTCCTAGTCACCCAGCACAGCCCGCCGCCTTGAGTCCAACCTCAGTGGCTTCAACACTTCTGGGCCCCAGTGGCATCAGGCAGATGGTCCCCTCATTTCCCAAGGACATGTATCTGGGCAGGGCAGAACCAGAGCCTGGCCCCCTTCCTTCAGCCACACACCTTAAATCCAGGTGGACTTTCTCTCTCTTCCATCCCCTCTGGGGTCCCTCCAAAGGTAGGAGGTGAAGCACAGGGCAGAACAGGATGTCATCATCTGATGCTAATCATCTCAGGGTGCTCTGGCTACCCGACAAACGGTGGCTGGAGCCAGTGCACGTGATTGTGTGTGCACATGAGTGTGTGCATGAGTGTGTGCTTTTGAGTGTGTCTGTGCATGTGAGTATGTGCACATGTGAGTGTGTGCTTGTGTCTGCATGTGAATATGTGCACACATGAGTGTGTGGATGTGAGTGTGGGCACGTATGTGAATGCCCGTGAGTGTATGTGAGCATGTGTGTGCATATGAAAGTGTGCATGTGAGTGTGTGTGAATTAGGACTCTTGTAATTGCAAGAGACAGAAGTCCAAATGAATTGACTCAAAGAGCTGAAAATTTCAGGTATATCGGCTTCGGCCACCGCTGGACTTGGGACCTAAACAGTGTCATCTGTTCTCTTCACCGCTCAGCTTTATTTTTCATGAGTGGAGGAGGTGTGCAGCAGCCCCTGGCTCACGTGTCACCAGCTTAGCAATGCCAGCAAACAGAGATGAGAGCCTGTCTTCCCACATGCCTGGCACTGGGGTCCATTGATCTGCCTGGGCTGGGTGAGCACTCCTGGAGCAAGATCGGGGGTCCAGTGGGTTGGTGCCCCCTGAGCCCTGTGGCTGGGAGTGGGGAGGGGGTTTCACCAAAGGAAAATCAAGAAGCAGCACCAAGAGGATGAGCAAGTCACCAGGTGGCACAGCTCTGGGTAGCTGCATTCACCTCCAACAGGACAGGTGGGTCTCAGGCAGGCTGGGATGTTCCATGTCCACTGTGGAGGGGCATCGGTCACCTCGGGGGTGCACACTCTGGAGGTGGTTTCTTTCTCCTTCTTTAGAGCCCCCATTTCCTTTCTGAAGTGTTGGGAAGGTAGCAGGCCTGAGACTCCAGGGAACTCTTACCGATGAAGTTTGGTGCAGCGGTTACCCCGATGGATGATCGAGGTTCGCCAGGCCCCAGGAGCCCCTCCCCACTCTTCCACTCCGCCTCCATCTGCTGGAATTGCAAAAATTCATTTCAATTTGGTAATAAAGTTATAAAGGGCAGGGATGAAATAATCCTAATGAGCTTCTTTTAATAAAGCTCACCAGAGGGGCTCTGTGCTGATGGCACCCGTGGGGCTGAGCCGGCTTTCTTCTTCCCAGAGCCTCAAAGAGCCCGCTGCCTCCAAACGGGGCTGCTGCTGTGTCCTGATTATGTTTCTACATAAACATATTTTATCTTAATGATCATCTTTAAAGGAATTGGCAGTCACAGAGGGATTTTCTCCTGGCCGTTAACAAATAGAGGGCTGACTTTCCTCCAGATGACCTCCCCTGGCTGGAGGTGCAGCATGCTTCCAGAGGCTGCTGGCGGCCAGGACTCTGGTGGCCCTGGATCTGGCCTGCTGCCCTGCTGGGGCCTGCAGAAGATGTGGGAGAGCTGGTGGGCACTATGGCCTGGGCCTTTGCTCACTAACATCGTGGCCTTGGTCTCGTTCTCTAAGTCTCACTCTTCCCTCCTGCAGAACGCTCTGCAGGGCAGTTGTAGAGATTTAAGCTTCAGGAATGCACACTGGGGAAGGGGAGCCACATGTCATCCACATACTTGATGGGTGGGGTGGCAGTAGAGGCCAGGGTCTTACCGGCATGGGCAAGGGGCAGTCATGGGGGATTGGGGGGCCTAGAAGATACACCAGCCTTGGAGTCTAAAGCTGGCCCAACACTAAGATCATAAAAACTCATTCAGCCAAATTTTCTTCTAGCACTTCTGAGACTTCATTTTCATCACCCCAGGCCACCAACGTGCCTGGACTTTATTTTGGCTTAAGGCATGAAGGCAAGATCTGGTCGTTTCCCTCTCCATCTAACCAGTTGTCCCAACACCGCTAAAAAAACAAGCCACTTAATCTTCCTCACCCTCTCTTTCTTCTCCCCTTTCACCTGCAATGAGCAACCATTTTGAGGTCATTGAAGGGTATCTTTTTGCCTTTGTATGTTTTTGCAAAATCAGTGTCACTTCTTGAGAGTACGTGTTTTTTTTTGAGAGTGTTTTTAATTGATCTAATTTGTTTGCATTGTACAGCTCATTCTGTTTCTTACTTTTTGCACTTGGCACTGTTTCTAAGTTTCACTCACCAATGTGGACATCACACTTCTAACCTCTTTATAGCACTGTATAGCATGTACCCACTGAATTAGCCTCTCCTCTCACCAACTGATGATGCCATGTTGCCTCCAACTAGCCCCAACCTACCTGAGCCAGGCTGCTGCAATCAACAACTTGGGGACCTGTGCGAACATGCCGGTCTACACCACTAGTCCAGAGGAGTGAAAAGTGGCCCACAGGGCAAGAGTCGGTCCGAGTAGGGGACTGGAATATCCTGTCGACTTCCTGTGTCTTTAAGACACAGATCCAAGAACGAAATTACTGAGCCATCGGGTGCTCTTTCATCTACTGTGTTGGGTTCTACCTGAGTCCTTTCAGCCTGAGAATACCTTACAGTTGTGGGAAATTTTTTTGAATTATTTCATGAATTCTTTCTCCTCTGTTTTCTCCTTCCTCTCTTTATGGAGCTTCTGTTAAATGGATGATACAACTCAGATCTGGTCCTCTAATTTTCTTTTTTTTCTATTGTTCGTGTCTTTGTCTTACTGTTTTATTTTCTGGGAGATTTCTCAGCTTTATCTTCCCAATCCTTCCACAGAGTTTATTACTTCTGCTGAAACTTTTTAATTTCAAAGAAGTCTTTTGATTGTTCTCATCCCGTTCTTGTCTAATGGATGCAACATCTTCTTCTTGCTGTCAGAGCTTACTAATGGTAGGTTCCTCCACCTTCTTGTGCACTCTCTGTTTCCTCCAGTTTCCTCTTTTTGGTTATTTTTCTTTATCTTGCTCTCCACCTGCCATGCCTGGGGCTCATCCTTGAGAGCTGGTGAGCCTTGGCGGGCTGCTCATGTGTAAGGTTGAGCAACAGAATAGGTGGCTGGGCGCTTAATGCATGTAGGTGGGGAGAACCATGGACAGTGACACTGCCTTTTGGTCTTGGGTTGGTCACTGTCCCTAGACAAGACCCCTCCCAATCTCCTGCCTGAGGGGTAAATGCCTGACCACCAGCATTCCTGGGGTGAATTGTGGAAGTGGACTTGTGTCTCAGTATCCCTTCTGTCTTCCTGTTTGTAGCATCGTACCTCTGCTCTCAACTCCCTGATGCTTGCAGTTTGAGACTTTTCCTTCCACCTTTCCGAGAGGGAATGAGCTTTCAGAACAATACCAGTATTAGTTACTATGGCTGTTACTAGGGCACAGTGTGTGTGTGTGTTGGGGGATTTTGTGTTAACCATCAACTAGTTCTACTTATGTCTACCTGCCCTTCACTCCCACCTGTAGAGGTCCTGGGTGGCTTTGGAGGGTTCTGTGATGCATCCAGAGAGGGGCTTGGCCAGCTCGGGATTCCACTTTCTCAAACATACCATCTGCTCTCCAGCCCCCAACAGTTTTGTTATTCTTCCTTTCCTCTTCTCCCTGTTTCTGTAGGCTTGTGATTAAAAAAAAAAAATCCCTTTGCTAAAGTTGTAATGGGGCTCCAGGACAGGGCAAATCTGGATACATGTGTTCAGTCCACCCACCCTTTTGACCCAGAAGCCCCTCAGGTGCTTGGACTTCGTTTTTGGATTTTGTGTTCATTGCTCTGTTGTTTGTGGCACTGGTGCTGTCACGTTCTAATCAATATTATTTCATGATATGTTGTTAGTTCGAAAGGTAGTTACTCCCCTCGTTATTATTCTTTTTCAATATATTTCTAGCTATTGTCTTATACGTTGTCTTCCAGTTGAACTTCTGAATTATTTTACTAGGTTTCAACAATTCTTTGACAGAGATTGTGTTGAATTTATACATTAACTTGGAGGAGAATCAACTTGCAATCTAGAGAATGTTATTGTGTCTCCATTTGTATTTTTTGAGAATTTTAGCCTATGCTATATCACTCTTTGTGTGGTCTTTATACATTCATTATTTTTGTTTTTGACTAGATATTTTGTGGGGTTTGTGGCTATAGTCGATAAGCCCTTTCCCCATTCTATTTCTTAGCTGGTTATTTCTACATACAAGAAAAGTATTGTGTGGCCAGCATACACATTGTGTATACGGTGAGAAACATCCATTCCTTGCAGGTTTGATAAAACACTTCTATAAAATCTTCTGGCCTTTTCTTTGACTACTTTTCCAATTTCTGATAAAGTTTATTCAGGTTTTCTGCTTGAGTCAACAATTAGAATTTATATTCTCTATTTAGCCTAGGCTTATTAGAACTGTGTTCTTAATTTCTGCTGTTGAGGATTTGGGGGACTTCCTTCTGCTTGTTTTCTCTGATTTAGTCTCTGTGGTAGTGACAGGGCACGATTTTCTTTTTGTCTTCATGTCAAATTTGGAACTTGTTCCACATGTGCTTGAAAAGAGCACGTTTTCTAGTTGTTGGGCTTAAATATGAAGTTGTTTTAGTAATTCAAATCCTCTGCAGCCCCACCTACTGTTTTCTCTAATTCATCTGCTGTTTTCTGGAATCAATGTATTAAAAAACACATAGAACTCTAGCTTTGTCTATTTCTCTTTGTATCAGGTTGAAGCTTTGCTGGTGCATAAAGTTTTATATGTTTTACATCTTCTCAATGAATTGTTTATCAGTTTGTCCTTTTAATGCCTTGGATTATACTTTACCCATAAGTATTGTCATGCCTGGTTTCTCTTTGTTGGCAATTATGTGGTACCTCTCTCATCGCCCCGTTTGTGTTAACTCCTCCTGGGTCATTTTCTTTCAGTTCTGCCTGTGCAGGTAATTTACAGCTGGCTTTTGTGCCAGCTCCTGCTCCTCTGTCAGTCACCTCACTTTAGCTCCTGCTCCCCTACCCAGCCTGCCTTCCTGGCCCTGCTGCACCTGCCTTTCCTTCCAGCCCAGCTCCTAGCTCCCAGCTCCCAGCTCCTAGCTCCCAGCTCCCAGCTCTCAAGGCGACTCTTGAATCCCTACTGGGCCCTGTCCTTCTCTCATTGTTTTTCTGCCTGGCTCTTAACCCTCATAGCTTTGCAATTACCTGTGGAGCACTGGGGAAACTAAATCACATAAGACCCCATGGCTCTATCTTCCCAGGGGCCTCCACACAAAGGGTAGGAAAGACAGTTAATGCTCAAGCAAATTCACGAATGAGGTTAGAACTGCAAATGGTGATGTGTTCCCTGAAGGAAGAAACAGATTGTGTCAGGGGGACACTAGGGAGGGGAGGGCCTATTTTAATTTAGGATGAAATAGGCAAGTTCCCCAAGGAGGTGACTTTCCAGCTGACACCTGAAGGATGAGAGGGAGCAGAGCCAGTGAGAAATGAGGGGAATATGGTTCCATCCACTGGGGACAGCAGTCTTCCCCTGTCACTGAGAAAGGCTCCGTGCACTCCTTCACCAAGGGTGTACAGCTGGCTCTGCGAGGGAGGCAGATGGAGATGAAACTTGTCCCTGAGTCCTGTGCAGAAGGCAGTGGGGCTCTGCAACCATGGACTGTGGGCCCCCTTCCCTCTGAGACTTTTGGGGTACTCCTCCTGGGTCTGTGGGGGTGTTAAACTTGGGTAGCAGCAGCAGAAAGGGTGCCCCAGGTGAAGATGCCGGCACAGCATAGGCCTGGGTGTGCAATTTGCACAGGGACAGAAAACACAAGACTCCCTGAACCCTGCCAAACGACGCTCCTGAGGCTTCTGCAGACTCAGAGCCCTGCGGTGTCTCTCTTCTCTGGGCTAAATGTGCCTGTGCCTACCCATTTCAGTTTCTCCAAACTGTTCCTCAATGCTGGTGGACAGGGCCCACTTGGCCACATCGGCAATGCTGGATCCCAGGGCTCAGGCTGGGTCCTGGCTCCTCTTCTGTGGTGTGGCTTTCTGAGTCACTTCATCTTTCTGCTGCTGGGGTTTTGTGATGCTGAAATGGGACAGTAATGAGGACGATGAGAAGTTTTCTCCTCACTGTGGGGTCGGATGGCTGCGGGGGGTGGTGGATCTTTGCCACTGTGAAGAGCTGTCCACGTGCCCTGCGGGGTATGGGGTGGAGGAAGTGCTGCCCTGTGCTCCAGTGGCTGTGGATGGTGGATGAGCTGGGCCACTGTGACTGTGACCCGCTCGTTCCTCTGGCATACAGGCGCTTCGGCGTTCCCTGGACGCGGTCCTGCTCCCTCAGCCGTCCTCTCCCCAATTCTGACTGATTGAGGATCTGTCCAATTTCTAGAGACTAAAACTGGGGACAGCTCTTGGAAGCTTCCTGTTGTGTCATTCTTTGCCTGAGACATGAGCGAAGGATCCCAGCTGCCTTCCAGAAGGGTCCCCCAAAGCAGGGAATGCCAGGAACTTAAGTCCTGTGGTTACCCACTGAAAAGAGACGGTTCTACCACTGAGGCCTCCGCTCAGGGGCACTTCGCCAACAACTGGGACCAGTTACCTGGGAGAATGACAGCTCCTCGTGCTGGAGGCTGTGCAGAGTGCTGCCAGAGTCGGGCAGCACTGAGGGACAGCACTGAGAGCTTTGCCTCTGGGCCTGGGCCAGTAATGAGGGCTGGAGCAAAGGTCTGGGTGAACTCCATGCCACCACACTTAGCAGGCTGGCTGTGAGCTCCCTGGGGGCTAGGGCCAGTGTGGGTAGAGTGGCAAAGAGTCCTCCCTGGGCACCAAGGGATCAAGAGGAACAGAGGCCTTTGGATGAGGTAGGCGACCCCGTGCTGGTGGACAGTTCGGAGGCTGAGGTCGGTGTCAGGGGATTCACTTGGCAGTTGACCCAGGACGGGGCAGGAGCCTGCCCCTGGCCGAAGTTCCCTGTAGCAGGACTTGGCTTAAGGGACAGATCTGCTGGGACTGAGTGTGCTCAGGGTCTCTGCACAGCCTCAGTGGCAGGATCAGGCTCATCGTAGGGAAATGGGGAGACATCCAAGGTTGACGAGGTGGAACGTCAGCCTGGCTGCTGGGTCCCGTCAGTGCTCATGTGGCCCAGGCTTGGCAGACTCTACTCACTTGGGGCTGCTTCTTATATCCTGCCAGGCAGGGCTGGGGCTCCCAGGGTCTGGGTAGCAGGGAGGGGTTGGCATCTGCTGGGAGCCCTGATGAGCCTTGTCTTCCTCTCCTCATCTGCATTTTGACCTTGGCTTTGGGGTATCTCTGTAGGGGCTGGGCCTTGGAGAGTTGAGGTGTTCTAGCACACCCTCCAAAATAACTATGATTAAAGTGATCATAGCAATGACAATCATGCTTGCAGAGAAATTGACATTACTAGGGCACCTTTAGAAAACTTTGTAGTGGACCTATAACATGCAGTTTAATCAAAACCCATGCTCATTTAGCAGAAGCAGCTACTGGTTATGGCCCAGCTAACTCTGGCCCAATGTCAGCCCCCTCATCTTCCCACAGGGACTGTCGAGAGGGGTCACTGACTCCCTGGGTTAGGATGGGGAGACACTCTGATGACCTTGGGGGCCAGGAGGGCACTGAGGGCCACAGGCCAGGTGGCCTGAGGATATGGTCCTATGTGTCCTGTCTCCATGTGTGACTGTCACTCCAAAGCCAGTGCAACCTCCCTACCTGCCTTGTGACCCATCTCCTAATTCCTCAGAGAAGCTGTCTATTCTAGATTTTGTTTAATGAAATTTCTCCCAATTTTGAAATACTGTCAACCAAGTAAGGTATTTTTTAAACACCATGTGGCCCTAACAAGTGCCTCTGTGGGCTGGTTTTGCCCAGGGACCACTCGTCAGTGACTCCAGGCTCAACAGGGGCAGAGGGTAACATCCAGCCTCTTCCCCAGGGAAGAGATTTTTTATGGAAATTACCATTTTTCTGCTTCCCAAGGTGATTCTGAAGGTGAGCTGTCTCTGCTTATTGGAAATGCAAAGAAATAAATGTGTAAAAATAGAGTAGCAATTCCTCAACCCCCCTGTCAGCTTTAAGTAGCCGGTCTCTCCTCTGGGAGAGGCAAGGCTGGCCCTGAGTCATCTCCAGGCAGCCCAACGGGGGGGAGGGGTGTTAACTGCATGCCTGCCTCCCCAGGCTGCCTGTGCAGAGCCTGCCATGTGCGTGTGCATATGCATGTCAGGGGTGCACAAAGGACTGCAGGGCGGTGGGGGGAATGAGAACCCCAGAAAATACAGGAATGCAAGCAGCTGCTTCATCTTGACCGGACTTACTCCTCTTCTCCATGAAGGCTCCCTCTGTTTCTCCTGCACCCTTGCACCCCTCTTTTCCTTCTTGCTATCTGTGCAGTGGCCCGGTTGCAGGTTTGTGCCTCAGACCTAACAGACAGCAGGTGTGAAGGAGAGACCTCCTGGCTGAGAGTCAACCTTGCCAGGGGTCCATCAATCCTCCTGTCTATAAAATGGGGACAATAAACACACAAAGGGGCCTGTTGTCCGCACTAGGTTAGCCCTGGGCCAGGTGGTGGGCAGGACCAGGTGGTGGACCAGCTGCCCTATCTGGCTATGAGTGGCCATGCTGCTTTCAGAGTCCTGTTCTGCCTCCGGGGTCTGTCGTTTGGCACTGTGACGTATAGGGAGTCCCTGTCTATGTCTGGAGGAGGCAGCAGACGAGAGGCTTTGGGGCCAAGTGAGCAGAATTGCTCTGGAAGACCCTTGGGAGGTGGTCTGCAGTGGCATTGACAGTTGAGCTGAGCTCTCAGCTCCACCTTAGGCAGTGAGGCCGTAGGCTTGGACACCATCTCCTGGGTCAGTGCTGTCATGATAACCTGAGGACCAAGGGCCTTCCAAGGGCAGGAGTCTCCGATAACCCCTCCCCTCACATACAGAGAATGCCCAGGAGAAGCAGGACCCTGAGGTTAGGGACTGTTCAGGGCGAGACCCAGGGCCAGTGGGAAAGGGCGAGAGAACCAGGGCGGCAACTACAATTGTTCGGAAGGCAGGACAACTTCCTGGGGGCCTGCGTGTCTAAGCTGAGGCCCCTCAGGCCGCACTCCCCCACCCTGGGCCAGTGGCCAAGCCTGTGGGGGCTGGAGGTGAGCCTCTGCCCAGGTGGGCGGTGAAGGAGGTGTCATGAAAGGGCTTGTACTAGTCCCTGCATGATTCAGTCAGGCAGTTACACCTGTCCTTGGCCTGGGGCCAGGTGCAGCCACAGTTCATCTGGTGGGTGCCCCTGAGGGGTCTTGACCATGGAGTTGGGGTGGATGGACCTGGCCCAGAAATCAGGAGCCCTGCTTCCATGGAAGACTGAACAGGAGGTCCCAGAAGGGAGCTGCCCAAGGAGACATTGTAGGACAAGCATCGCCAGGCCTGGGCCTCAGTGTCCCCAGCTATAACAGGGGTAGCCACATTTGGGAGACCAGCCCTTTGGCACCTGGACAGCCCTTCTCAAGTGTTCAAGTGTGTGAATGGGTGAGAAGAGCTGGCTCTGCCACACCCCCTTCTGCCCGGGCAGCCCAGTGTCCCGTTTGTTACTGGGTGCCAGACCTGGGCCCTGTGTTGGCTGAGGCACTGGTCTGTTTGCTGCTGGGTCTGAGCTGATTAGGTGTGTCACTACTGCCCTCTCTGAAGCTTGGTTCGTTCTTCTGTAAAATAGGGCAAGAATGCCCTTGGTTTGAAAGTGCCATGAGTTTTCAGCAAGGTGATGGCCAAGTTGGTGCTGGGCAGGTGCCGAGTTGCATCTGAGTAGGGTTTTGTGCTGCTGCAGCCATGTCCCTGGTGAGCCTGGGCTGCTGCTGCAGACTATGTCCTCTGTCTTCCCAGGGGCCTCGGCCGGCAGCCTGGACAGCCTCAGCCTCAGCCTGGGCGTCCTGGAGAAGCACGTGAGCAGCTCACGGCATCGGGCACGCAGGCACGCTACCGATGACGACTACAACATCGAGGTCCTGCTGGGTGTGGATGACTCCGTGGTCCAGTTCCACGGGAAGGAGCACGTGCAGAAGTACCTGCTCACGCTCATGAATATCGTGAGTGGGGGTGGGGCAGGTGGGGTGGGCACCTGGGCTTTCACAGTTTCCTAGTGGACATGGGGTAAGCAATGTGATCACAGGGACACTCTGGGTCCTCAGGTGAGAAAAGGTGACTTTCCGACTGACCACACTGAACCTCAGTTTTCTCATCTGCAGGTGGGGGTAATTCTCACTCAGCAGGGCTGTTAACTTGCTGAGGCAATTTTTTTACAAATTCCATCTTTGGTGTACCATCTTTCTTGATTTTGGCCATATCTGCATTGTACCTGGAATGTGTGTTTTCTTATAGAGCTACTGACATTTTTAAAACTTAGAATTATTTACCAAGGAAACCTCACTTGACATAAAGGTAACCCAAAAGTGAAATGTAAAGCAATGTTGCTCAGCCTCAGTAGACAGCCCTGCCTTCTGCCCACTCTGCCTCATAGCCTCTCCATTTAAAAAGGAGATCTGTGTGTTTGAGAGGGGACAGACAGCCACTGAGGCCTCCTTGAGGTAGTCAGAGGAATTGGAGATTGAAGAGTGGACCATTTCTCCCTTGAGGCTGAACCATTTAATGGAACATCTGTGTGCCACCTAAGTCTTCTGGACATGATAGGCACCTGCCTCTGGTCTACCTGATGCAGAGAGATGAAGGGGTCAACCCTGCATTCCAGGCCCACAGCCCTGCAGGAGGGTGAGGATGCTAACAGACTGGCTGGTAGAGGGCGCAGCCCCACCTCTGCCTGGCGCCTGGTCAGGGTCACTGTGGGGATGTGGAGTGTCCAGCCGCCAAAGTTGCAGGCTCTGGGGACAGCATTAAGCTCAGCTGAGCCCAACTGGGAGAGTTGGGGTGGTAGGCCAGAGCAGGCCGTACCCTGCGTGTGGAATGCTGGTGGGGAGGGCAGATTTGTGGAAAGTAGCAGGGGGTCGGAGGTGGGCTGGGAAGTCCAGTAATGGGTACTTGGAAGGCAGCAGGACTGTGTGCCCCAGTCTTATAGGCCTTAGTGTTCTCGTCTTTACAATGGGTCAGTAATTTCCATCTCAGGGTTGTCAGTGTCTAAACAAAGTGTGGCTTTGCTATCGTGAGCATGACGATATTTAATTTAGCGACAGCACATCTAGAATTATCCTCCAGAGGTACTCCGAGGACTCTGTTGTTAGGTTATCCCTGGTGAACTCTTCCTGAGGCTGGTGGAGGAAAGCCAACTTTTCCCAGGTGTGGAGGGTCCCACTGTCACATGCACTTCGTGCCCCATGAACCTATAGGAGAAAGCCTAGAACTTTCTCTTAATGTTGTCAGTTAACCTCAGTTTATTCATTTACACCCTCATGATCTAACTGTACCTCAATTTCAGATAGTTTGGTTAGTTTTTTGATAAGCATGAGAAATAGAAAAATTCTTAAATCGAAACAACTTTTATAACAAAAAAAAAAAAGATTTTAGGCAATAATTGAGGAGCTGAGAGAGAGGAGTCGAGTCTTATCTTTTTCCCTGTCACCTCCAGCAAGCGTTCATCAGATACGTTCCTGTCCCAGGCACAGTGGCTGGTGCTACAGAGGCAAAGGCCTGACAGGCCATCCGGGGCTAGGGACTCAGGGTTGGGGGGTCTGCGCCTCTGATCTGGGCTGCATTTCCCTCTCCAGCGCAGTATGGTCGAGGAGATGACGTGGGTGTGTTGACTTGACGGTTAACGCCCTCCAAGGCTCTGTGTCCTCGTTTAGGGCAGCGCACACCTGGAGAGAGCCCTGGGGGCTGAACTAGGACACTTGGAGCCCTTAGGGGATCTTGGGGAGGAGCAGGAGGGAGGAAGCATGACCTGGTAGAACGGCGCTGTCAACGATGCTGTCTAATGGGGCTGTCCTCTGTGTGGGGAATGCTCAGGTTCTGTCCTGTCCAGTTCATAGCCACCAGCCATCCTGGCTCTTGAGTGCTTGAAATATGGCAGGTGTGATAGGAGAACTGAATTTTCAATTTATTTTTTTCCAATAGAATTTTTAAATTTTAATTAAAAATGTTTTTAATTGTGGTTAAAAAAACACATAACATAAAATTTAACACCTTTGCCATTTTTAAGTGTATAGTTCAGTGATGTTAAGTATATTCATGTTGTCATACAGCTGTCACCACCATCCATCCTCAGAACTCTTCATCTTGCAAAACCGACACTCTGTCCCCATTAAACATGCGCTCCCTTTCCCCTCCCCCACCCCCTGGGAAGCTCCGTTCTACTTTCTGTCTAGAAGGTAGACTGCTTTATGAAACTGACCACTCTAAGGACATCACATAAGTGGAATCACAGTCTTTGTCCTTTTGCGACTGGCTTATTTCACTTAGCATAAGTCTTCAAAGTTTATCCATGTTGTAACATGTGTCAGGATTTCTTTTCTTTTTATTCCTGAGTAATATTCCATTGTATGGTTAGGCCACGTTTTAGTGTATCCATTCATCCATTGATGGACTCTTGGTGGGCTTCCACCTTTTGGCCATTGTGAACATGCTGCTGTGAACCCAAGTACACAATGTCTGTTCCAGTCCCCGCTTCAGTCCTTTTGTGTATATGCCCAGAAGTGGAATTGCTGGATCATATGATGAATCTATTTTTAATTTTTTGAGGAACCTCCATACTGTTTTCTACAGTAGTGGCTCCATTTTATGTTCTAACCAACAGGGCATAAGGGTTTCAATTTCTCTACATTCTCGCCAACACTTGTTATCAGATAATAGTCATCCTAATGGGTAATTTAATTTTTGTAATTAATTTGCATTTGGATTTAATCATTCATGTGGCTGGTGGCTACCGTACAGTGCAGTTCCAGGAGGTCTGTACACAAAGGGACTGCCTGCTGTGCCCATCCTCTGAACTTGACCAGGCACTTGATGTTAGACTTAGATGTAGGCAGCCTTGGGTGTGGGACTTTGAGACCCTGAAGGTGCTGACTCACCTGGAGATGCAGCCAGAGCCCCGAGTGGGCCTGGGAGGCCTGGCCAGGGCACAGATCCCTCTCCTTGTAAATGCACAGCTGGTTACAGGGTTTCCCAGCACTGGAGCCAAAGCAACAACGTGGAGGACAGATTTGGCGGCAGCTGGCTGGACTGCGCTCCAAGTGAGGCCATTTGGTCAGCTGTGAGGACAGCCAAGGCCAGGGCTGAGTGCTCCCAGCGGCCGAGACTTGGGGGCCAGGCCTAAGTGGACTCAGTCTGTCCCCTGAGGAAGGCCCTGGAGGCCCTGGGAATGGAACACTTCGGTGGGGGTCCCTATGATGGGGGCCCTGGGAATGCGGGGTGCAAGGGGTAACAGAGGCCACGGTGCGCCAGACGTAGGTGTGGTTGGACCCTGGAGGTTCCGAGCTGCTTGATTCTCTCTCATCATTCCGGTTGGCTCTTCTGGCTGGATCCCCTTTGGGATCTCTCTGTGGCAGAGCCTGGGCTGCGATGTGGGTCCTGGTGTGACACAGATATTTCAGGTTCATCAAATATTCATGTGCTCCCCGCTCCTTTCCATGTCCCAGCCTCCATTGCACCAAACTGAGGGCCACGTGCTAGTTCTATGTAACAGCCTGTGTGGAAGGAAGTGACACATGTCACCTCTTGGCCGAGGCAGTTAAGAATTGGTATATCCCCTCCCTCTGCCCTTTTCCCTGCCAGAGTGACCTTAGAAGAAACATGTCCTGGTAGGCGTAGCTACAAAATGGGGCGGGGCCACCCAAACTGCATCAGGCTGCGACGTGTGCAAGGAAACACACAGCAGCCTTTATTATGTCGAGCTGCTGAGATGTGGTGGACTCTTTGCTACTGCAGCATAGCCTGTCCCACTCTGACTAATACACCTGGCTGATGGTCATCTATACTAGGCAAAGGGTATGGCTGTGAGCAAATTTCAGATAATGATAAATTCAATGAAAGAAATAAAATAGCTGGTGAGGTAAAAGTTTAATCCCTGGTCAAGGAGTGTGTGCATTTTTACACTTTCTATACCAGAACGTTTTCTATTGTGATTTCACCTATTTGTCCTCCACTGAGCAAATGCCTAGCTCCCCACCTCATGCCACCAAATCCTTTTCAGCTGTGGTACCTTGATAGCTACAACTGGCATAGACTTTTTCTTGTAATTGTATTTATTTGATAATAATGAGATTGCATATTTAAAATACATGTGTTTTAAAACTGATCATCTTATAATTTTGGGATTGGCTTACTCATGTAGTTTATTCCACTGGGAATTGAGTTTCTTGTTACTTAGAAGAATCTTTACACTAAAATAGATTAACTTTTTGTCCGTCGTATGGGTGGAAAATATTCTTCCCACTTTTGTGGTTTGCCGTCCTTTTTGTTTTGTTGAGGGCCTGTTTTTGACGGCTTGCATTATTGTGTGTGGTCATGTGGTCTTTTCTCCCCAGTTTGCCCTGGGTGCCATGCACTTCCTGCCTCCCCTGCAAGTTAGTTTCCTGGGGCTTTGCTCTGGCCACCTTGGTGGTGACCTCCACAGCCCATTGTCAGCAGCATCACTTCCTAAACCCCAGCCTCTAGTGACTGCCTGGTCATTCTTGCCACACCACGTCCAGCCCAGCAGCCTCGCACCCAGAATGTCTCCAGGTACAAAACTCCCGGGGCTGGGGCAGGATGAAATTTGTTCTCTTGCTCAAAGAGCAAGAAAAAATGCCATATAAAGTACATAGCAAGGCTTTTCCTTTCTCCTACAATCTCAAGATTTACAAATTTTCTCTTTTTTTGTTGCTATAAAGAAAAATTAGAACTCTCAATTACTAGTATGAATTTTACCATTTATCTTTATATTGTACAAAGCCTGTTTTAAGGGCACACATTAGAGCATTTAGCTTGTATGAAGAATCATCAAGATTAAACAGGTTTGTATTTCGTGGCTGAAGCCCAGAGGGTGCCTCAAGCAGGTTAGAAGTTCAGATGAAGTGTCAGCCGGACCTGGGAGTCTGGGAGGTGGAGGACGGGAGTTCCAGGAGCAGAGCCAGTGGAGAGTGGGGTCCCTTAGTCTCAGAGCTTCACGGGGTCCCCAGTTTAGCCACCAATGCCCCAGCCCTGCTGACAGCCACCACTGGAGGGACACATGGCACCGTGCCCTGCTCAGGGAATCTGGGCACATGGAGCCTGGCATCACCCCTTCCCCGGGAAGATGGCTAGGATCTTCACATCTCGGCTCCTGGGTCAGCGTGCCTGACAGGTTCACCTCCATTGAGCCTGTGTGGTGCTGCCCTGGGTGGGTGGCCACAGCCATGGCCCAGCTTGAGATGCTGTGGGATGCATGCACTGTCCAGGTCCCCACTGGAGGCAGTGGTCAGAGAGTGGGGTGTGAGCAGCTGAGAACCTGTCCTGGACACACAGGACCATATGTGAACCTGTCCCGTCTGATTTCACTTACAAAGCACAGATTTGGAGGCAAAGCGATGAAGGATTTCAAGACAGCAACCACAAAGCATGAAGTCCCAAGCGTGGGGCCCTTCTGAGCACAGGCTGGCTGCTTACCTGCTAACCCAGGATCATAGCCTCCAGGTTGTTGTCTCCTTGGCTCAGGGGCCCTCAGCTTGGTCAGAAAGGCTGGGACCCCCAGGGAAAGCTACCAGGGATCCTCACACACCAGTTTGGGGCAGATGTGTGGCTCGTTCAGTCCTGCTGGCTCCTCCAGGCCCATCCCCACCCCCGTGTAGGCCCCACGTGGGCTTCCTGCTTCAACAGGCTCATCCGCTGGCCTCCATTGGGCCAAGTCCTAAAGACCGGGAGCTCCCCTCTGCTTGGCTTCCCTGCGTGCTCAAGCTGCTGCCCTGTTTGGCCTTTTCTCCTTGGAAACGTGCCCCTTGCTGTGTCTGGCCTTCCAGGCTTGGACGTGGCTGACACTCCTGACCACGCCTGTCACTGACCCTGGTGCTCAGGGAATGACCACGTTGCAGACTTGCTTGCCAGCCCCTGGGCCAGTCTCTGCTCCTAACTCAGTGCTGTGGTAGCGCAAGCCTGTCCCCCCAAGAAGCCGTGCTAGGATGCAGCCCCTGTGCTCGAGGCACCTTGTCACCCTGCCAGCTTGAGGGAACGGGAGGCCAGGGATGAGTGCCCTAGGGGACAGCTGGAGTCATTATTAAAGTAACGCATTTACATATGCATTTTTAAAAGTAAAATTTATGTGTGCCAAGACTTCAAGAAATGTAAAATCTGGGCACAAGATCAGTGCTTCCTGTACAGTTTTATGGCATTTATCTGAAACAGTAACTTCAGTCCAACTCTTTCCTGAGAAACTAAAGGCCTTGGTGTGTTGCTTGAGGTCTCAGTGTCCACCGAGCCTGTATGAGCTGTGAGCTGGCTGCGCTCCTTGTGGACTGAGGGCCTTTGCTCCTGGGGCCTCAGGAGGTCTGCCAAAGCCACCAAGGCCTCAGGACAGATGTGCAGTTTCTTCCCTGGAGTGCCACTGTTTTTTAGACAGCAAGCATTTTAAAACACTAATGTTATATTAAAGTAAACAAGGCCATGTTACTGAGTTAAAGCAAAATTCACATGAAGTTTTCAAGATAAACTGGAGATTCTAAAACAGGGTTGACAAAACCACTGCCTGAGGGCCAAATCCAGCCCGTTGTCTCTTTTTGTAAATAAACTTTTATTGGAACACAGCCACACCCATTCATTTATGAACCGTCTGTGCTGCTTTTGTGTGACAGTGGCAGAGGGGAAGAGCTGGGACAGGGACCATCTGGCCCACAAAGCTGAAAGTAGTCACAATCTGGTGCCAAAGAAGTATTTGCCATTGGGCTCTGAAGAAATCTACTCTCTTGGTATCCACATTGAGCTGTGGCCCCAGACCTCTATAGTTTGCATATGTGTCCCATTGCCTTTGGGTGGCCATGTTAAGAGAGCACCGAGTGTAGAAGGAGGACTGGCTTTGAAGTCAAGCATCTGTGTCCAAACCTTGGCTTTCACCTCCCTGGCAAAGTTCCTGCCTTGCCCTGAACTTGGCTTCCTCATCCTTAAACCTGTCCTAGCTCAGGCCCCAGGCTACCCCACCCCACCCCAGCCTTGCCAGCTCGGGGAACCTGTGAGGTCACTTTGGGGGTTCTTTCCAAAGCAGTCGGATGAGCTGATCTTAACCACTTGAAAAACAGCAGAGCAGGAGGAGCAGACTTCTGGGCAAGCTGAGCTGTCGCTCCGCTGCATTTACTGCTCCCATCCCAGGAGAGTTTCTGGGCCTCTTCTTCTGCTGAGGGTACACATGCTCCTGGAGCCCACAGAAAACAGGGTCCCAAAGGGGCTTGTGAGCTCCCAGGAGCCATGTCCTCTGACCCCTCGTAGCACAGAAACATCCTCCGTACAATGTGTTCTAAAACAATTTTTGTTGAATGAATGGTTTCTCTCTGTGCCAGGTTTCAGATTTTTCCCTCTTTTCTTTTCTAATTTAATCCAGAAATTGGCCTGGGTTTACCAAAGCCTTGCCAGGGTTTGCAAACAATCAGAGGCACACGGGCTCCATTTCTCACCAGCTTCCAGGAATGTCGGGGCCATGTGGTGATGGTGGGGAAGGCAGCAGGGGACAGGAATGTTTCCTGCTAGTCCTGGGGTGTGGGGGGGTGTCTCTTGAACTGGCCATAGAGTTGCAAACCAGCGAGGGGAGGCGCGGCCCCAAGGCCTCACGTGTCTCTGGCTCTGATTCCTAGGAAAGAGAAAAACGTCTCTGAAACCAGACACTAAAACTTGATTCCCTAAGTCGAAGGGAATCAAGCAGGGCTCCCAGGCAAGGGACACATTTGGCTTTGGGCTTGGTCACAGCAGAGGAAGGAGAGGGGGGAGGATGGGAGCAGAAGTTCCATTGTCACATGCAGCTCCCCAGGCACCGGGGTCTGCTGGTGCTGTGGGCCACAGCAAGGCGTTTCTGGCACTGCTTCTGCTCCTCATGCTTGTCTCACTGGCCTGAAAACATGGCCCCATATGCCACCAGGAGATACGGCTGTCAGAGCCAGTGGTGTGTGTGAGGTAGATACACTCTTATAAGAGGGCAGCACGCTCAGATGCTGATGGCAGCCAGGGACGAGGATGGCTGTGGACAGTAGGGAGTAGTGGGGACCAGGGTGATAGGAGACACCATGCCCCTGGAGAGCCCCTCCTGAGTCCCACTCGCTGTGGTCATGTAGGAATAAGCAGGCCCAGTGTTGCCAGCTCTTTTTTTTTTCCACGAGAAGCTTGAAATCCAACTTTCATAGGAAATCTAATTATTTTTCAATGTCGGCAACACATTGAAATTAAGACCTCACACTGCACAAGTGACTGCAGGCAAGTCTGGCCAGGCAGTGGGTGGACTGTTCCTTCTGGCCTAGAACAAAGGAGGCGAGTTGCCTGCTGTGCTGTGTCCTGTGATGGGGCAGCTATGCCACCTCCCAGGGCTGATGTGAGCATGACTCAGGTTAAATACCAGAAAAGTGCTGGGTGCATGGAAAGCGTCCCGTGATTGTGAGCCACTCCAGTCATGTGTTTGTTCATGGGGTACTCTCTGAACCCCTGGTCTAAGTTGGCCCCATTCTGGGCTCTGTGTACAGAAATGAGCAGTTATGTCCCTGCGCTCAGAATGCTTGCAGTATGAAAGGGGTGGGGAGCAGGGCAAGGAACGAGTAATTACACCCTGATTAATGTGGGTACTGATCATGAAATATAGGCATTACAGGA
This sequence comes from Eidolon dupreanum, assembly GCA_028627145.1. Taxonomy (NCBI): domain Eukaryota; kingdom Metazoa; phylum Chordata; class Mammalia; order Chiroptera; family Pteropodidae; genus Eidolon; species Eidolon dupreanum. Next base: position 35,405,357 of record CM053515.1, read on the forward strand.
TGCGAGGAAAACATGCCTCAGATGAGGGCCTCTTGAGCTGCCCCTAATGCCAAGGCACGGGTTAGCCAGGGAGGGAGCCTGAGCTGTTCTGGCGCTGCTGTGGTTGGTGGAATGGCATGTGTGAAGGCTCAGTGGTATTGCCACATCACAGAGCATGGCTGGGCCCTGCTGCAGAATGGGTGCTGGGGGAGAGGCAGGACGTGAGGTTGGCAAAGCCTTCTGTGCCAGGCCAGGGGCTTGGGATCCACCAACATACTCTTAAAGGGGAGTGATGAGGTTGGTTTTGGGTCTTTAAAAAGAAACACCTGTCTTTGGGAGTTTGGGGCTTATGCTTTCCATTTTCAGAAACACCTCTGCCCAGGGCCTGAGTTTTCACACACGCTGGCCCTGTGCAAGGGGGCACTTGCATGATGTCTCCGCATTGTCTAAGGTTCCCTTTCTTGGATAAGGTAACTGGGGCTCAGAGAGGTGGGTGGCAACTTGGATATGGAAGATGGAATTGGGGATGAGCCCAGGTGATGTCCTCTCCCTGCTCTTTTCTTTCTTTTTTTTTTAAACAAGATGAAATGGGTATGAAGGCATGTCACAGACTCAGCATGCAGGACTGGCTTCCCAGGAGGTAAATGGGACTGGGAAGTGATGGGAGAGGGGAGGGGATAGAGAGGAAAGGAAGAGAAACAGTAAGAAACTGGACAGCACTTAACAAGAAGGTCCCAGAGGAAGCCCGCCCCAAAGCTTGTCCTTATTTGAGCCCCTCTGACCTCCCAACAGCATTCTGTGTCCCATGCCCACGCCCAGCTCTCCACCTACTTGTGACCCTTCTGGCTCTTCCCTTTGGCTTCTCCATCCTGGGTCTTCCTGTTCTAAGGTTCGCTCATCTACCCTGTCCTTAGTCCATTCAGTACGTTTCTATATAGTGCTCACTGCGTACCAGCTGGTGTAGGCGCTGGGAGTGTGGCAGTGAGCGAGCCTGAGGTCCTGCCTGCATGAAGCCCATTCCAAGATGGGGGGCCGACAACTGCCCCTACCTTGGGTGATGACGAAGTAGACAGAGACTGTCCTAGTGGAGTACCCACGCTGTCCTCCCTCTGCCTCTCCCCCCAGCACCTCCCTCCCTGCCCCTGGGGGAGGCCTCCTGACAGCTGAAAGAAAAGCTTCTGAGCAGCCTGTCCTTGGCCTCCCTGGGGGAGCTGATGGTTGTCAAAGCGGGAGTTAGCATCCCGGAGGACCAGGAGGGCCATGCATCGGCACTCCTCAGTGACAGCTACAGACAGCTGCGTTGCTCATCTTTATAGACTCCAGCAAGGAGGTGACAGCTGAGCCAGAAAAGCAGAGAATGTGGTGCTGATGGGATCTGGTTTGGGCCAGCATGAGTTGTCACTGCCCTGGCCCCCTGTGCTGAGGTGTAGTCCAGCAACCCTGGGGTCCTGCTCCCCTGCCAGGGGGCCCTTAACATTGTGTCTCAGAAGGGTTAGGGTTTCACACAAGGCACCACAAGTTCAATGTGAGATTCCGAGGGCCCACTTACCTAGTTTGCATGTTCAGCTCCTGGCCAAGGGCCCGGCATGTAGTAGGTATCGAGTAAACATCTTTGAATGACCAAATAAGTGAGTAAATGAATTCCCATGAAGTGACTATGGTCCCACAGACTCCCATGAAAAAACAGACTCTACCTGTCCATGCAAAACAAGTCTCAGTAGCCCAAGTGTCCTTGTCCCTTCTTTTTTATGCCCCAGGCTCTTCTCTGTTGTGGATGCTGAATGTGCGACTTCGCCAGTTCACAGGAGCTCACAGCTGTAATTTCAGCAGATTTCCCCAATTACTTTCCAAAGTCTTTACCCCATTCCCACTCGACTCACATGAGCAAGATTCTCACTTCCTCTAAGCCTCAGCTTCCCCATGGGCAAAACAGATATAACAGTGCTCCCCTGCAGGATGTGAGAGTGAAAGGTAATGACATGAGGAGGCACCTGGCACAGGCCCTGGAAGGTCAGAGCTGACCAGTAAGATGCTGCCATCCTTCCTTCATCATCTGCCAAACCAGCCTAGCTCTTGTTCCTGAGAAGCTTGGCTCTCATGGGGACATACTCACCTGCCCCAGGGTAGCAAGAGGACCAAGGCCTTGGTAGCTCCCAGCACAGCCTGCACCCTCTGCCTATCTGGGGAGAAGGTCACAGCTGGTTTTGACTGCACAGCATTCCGTGCAGAGGGTGCCATGTTCTTGAGACGTCCCTAGGACGGTAGACGTGGAGTGGGGTAGGCTCAAGGGTCAGAGGGACCACGCTGGCCATATGCGGTGGGTGGGTGGGAACTGAGATCTGATCTTGAAGCTTTGGGAGCCAGCCGAGTTCTAGCACTGAGAGGCAGAAGGGCCCCGGCTCTCAGGAGCCCAGGTCCAGGGTAAGGAGGGGACTGTTAACAACCCAACAAATGAGGGGATTTGAGATTGTGATATGCCACAGAGGGAGCAGCCTGGCTGGGAGGGGTGTTTGAGTTAGTATAGTGGGCTCTGTGGGGACATCTCATACTCAAATACGGCATCCAGGTGTGGGGACGGGGCAGTCCTTGTGCCCCCGCCCCACCTGAGCCAGGCATTGAGGTGGGCCTGTGAGCTCTCCGTAGCCCTGCAGACCAGAAATGATCTGTGGGAACCTGTGCCTCCAGGGCTCAGCCCTTTGGTCTGGGTCCCCGGTGTACCTGTGCATTCAGCCATCTCCTCTTCTACCCTTTGTTCCCTTGCTCCACACTTCCAGACGCCTGTTCTGAGCCTCAGCTCAAGTGGCTGGCATGGGAGCTACACAAGGCAATGGGTTTCCCACTGAGTTCGATACAAGCTTTCACTTTGGGAGAGGTGTGTTCACAGCAGACAGAGTCCAGGCAGTGGGCTGTGACGCTGCAAGCAAGGTTGCAGAGAAGCTTCTGGATTCTGCTGGGAGACCACAGATGACAGTCTGAACTGTCATGGTTTCCTCAGTCTCCTCTGGGTCCAAGCCTGCTCTTCAGGGTCTCTCCTTTCCTCCTCATCACTTGGGGTCCCCTGGGGCCCTAGTGGCGGTGGGGAGGCTGGCACTAGGGGGAGGAGCAGGTCTGGCCTCTGGCCGTTTACCTGGGTTGCTTAGATGTGCTGGGCCCCGGCTGGTCCAGGTGCAGTGCCACAGCATCCTGTCCACTTTGCAGCCTCTTCCAGCTCCAGGCCGCTACCTGCCCCCCAGCCAGCACAGCCGGGAGCTTCTGGAGCCCTCACCCTGCTCTGGGGCTGGGGAGCCAGCTGGCACTGGGCCTGCTCACGGACTCTAGCCATCCCATCTCTTACCTCGCTTAGCACCGTGTTGCAAGCGGACTCCATTCTTCTGTGTGGTCTCATCTCAGGGTCAAGGTGGGATGCAGTTTGATCCTGAAGGTGTGTCCCGGGAAGCAACAGCAGGGTGGGGACCACATTCCTGGGTCTGACTTCCTGCCTCTGCTAAGCCAACTCCCCTTACCAACTTGGTCAACCAGGATGCTTTCTTCTCTCCTCTTGCTGTTCCTGGGGACTTCCCATGTGCCATGCCCTCCTTCCTCATGGTAACGTTGTCCCTCTCTCTTTCCTTGGGTCGAAATGGTGGTAGAGCAGCAGAAGAATGTGAATTACAGGTGAAATTAAAAATGCTTGTTTTCAATGATATCATAGTGCCCAGTTGGACGCGGGTAACAGATATCACATCTCAAGGGTGAGGGTCGTGCCCCACAGGCTCTGAGACTGGTGGGGAGGGGAGGATGCCTGAGGTCTGCAGAGGGTGTTGCTCCCTGAAAGGGCCGCTCCTGGATGAGAGTCTGGGCTGAGCCCCAGGGCTCATAGCCGCCCTGAAGAAGGCAAACTTCTACATTATCGCTCAGAGCCAGTCCTGCCTTATTGTCTATTCCAGAACAGAAATTGGCTTCGTCTTCGCATAAGCAAAGACTCATTACAATGTATTTTCCCAAACAAAAGAGCCCTTGGCCTCACTCCCTGTTCTTTGAGTAGTTTTCCCCCAAGGTTTAAAGATTCCAGGATCAATTTCTAAGACAAGGCTCAAGGACATTGTCCTAGCTTCCTCTCCCCTGGCTCTGGCTAAGGAGAGTGGCTGCTCCCAGGCACAGTCCTCAGGTTGGACAGGGTGGCCAGGAGCCACTTGCCTCATAGTTGGGGCGAGCTGCTGTCACACATTTTCCCCATTTCCTGTTGATCCACATTCTCCAAAGCTATAGATTCATTCATTCATTCATTCATTCATTCAAGACTCTTTACTGATCACCTCTATGTGCCTGACATTGCTGGGGACACAGCAGTGAGCAGAAAGAGAGAGAGGTATCTCCTGTCGAAGTGCACAGTGTAGCCTGAGAGTGGCTGTGTTAGCTGGGACTTTAGGGGCTTGCTTTGAGCAGGGGACAGTTGTGTGGGGGGAAGAGCATGGAAAATCAGAGGGCACAGCCAGTGCAAAGGCCCCGAGATAGGGATGGGCCCCAAGGCTGGGCCATGAGGAGAAGAGGCAAGAGGGTTTTGACTTTATTCTGGTTGCAGTGGGAGGGATGGGGATGGAGTTGAAGCAGGGAAGTAACTGCCCCCTTCTTTTGAAACACATTTCTTACTATGACTTTGTTTCTTCAAATGCTCTTCAGATATTTCAAGAATTCAGGGTCTGTAAGATGGAAGAAGGAATTCTAAGCATGAGACCTTGCACAGGCAGCAGGAGAGGCAACCAGGCTTCGAGAAGGTGGGGCTGTAAGGATCACAGGGAAGCCAGCCAGGCTGGCTTCAAGGGGGCCTCGAGGGCCTGTTCCTGAAGGCACTCGGAAGCCATTGAGGATTTCAGACAGGGGAGGTGGGATTTGCTCTGAGTGGTGACTGACTCAGAAAGAATGGTGTGCATGGCGTGTGTGCGGGACACAAGGCAGTTCGACCACCTGCATGCCAGTCTGGGTGATGGGATGGAGGTTTGAGGAGGAGGGGGCATGTGAAGGAGGCAAGGCACTTGGGGGCGGCCTGCTGTTTGGTTGCTCTTTTTGCCACGTCTGTCAGCTCTCTGCTCAGCAGAAATGTCATGGCTGTGTCCCTATTAAGGATATGAGTGATCTGCTGGGACTCGTTGTTTGCACGCCCAGGTGGTGCCACAGGCTTCTGGCCTCACAACAGCACCTGAGCAACATCTTGTGGGAAGTGGGAGACAGCTGGACTTGGGGGGCCAGGGTGATTTCACAGCCCCCTTGGAAAGTTGGCATGGCCTTGGGGGTCAGGGCAGGGCGCCTCCTCAGGCCAGTAGAGGACAAGGGTGGTGGGGCCCTCCCCTCAGCACTGTCAGATGGAGCCAGCATGGGGGAGCTTGTTTGCCAGTTTGGAGTCTCTGCCACACCACACCAATGAGCACGAACTCGACCCAGGCCAGCGGGCACCGTGGGGTCCTGCCTCTGGGAGGGGGCTGCTGGGAACTGGCCTCAGGAGTCCATGGGAAAGGCTCCCAAGAGGGGCTCCGTGTTGGGGGCTACCCTTAAGTCCCAGGAGTGAGTGTTACAGAGCAAAGGTGGGGCACAGCTGGCTGGCAGCCCAGCCTCCCTGGGAGCAGTAACCTGTGCAGAGCTGTGTCCCTGTGTGGGAGGGGTGAAGGCTTCCTAGGGCCGAAGACCATGAAAGGGGTGCCACAGTCCAGGGCCACCAAGGTGGGCAGGGCTGGGGGAGTCTGAGAGCTGGCTTGTCAGCTGGCCTGACTAGTAGCCTGGCCTCCTCATTAGCTGTCTGTTGGCCACTCTGGACATGCCCTGTCTAGCTCCTCAGCAGCCCAGGAGGCCCAGATTGTCCATAAGGTCAGAGTCAGGGCACCCAGCCCAGCCGTTGAGAGCGGGCAGCTGATGGATGATCCTGAGGATGGAGCCCCCCTTCTGGACCAAGGCTCAGCAACCTGATACCCCAAGCTCTGGCGGCCTCACCCCACCCCAGGCAGAATGTGGGGAACTTCAAGCTGAGAGGGGGTTCCTGGGGTTCTAATTATCTCTGGCCCTAAATCCAGAGTCAGGGTCAGACCTGCCCAGTGTCCAAGAAGGACAAAAGACCACTACCTGGGATAAGAGTGGCCACCCTCAACCCCATGACAGGGCCAGGAGAACAGGAAGATCCTGACAGGTAGGGTCTGGCCAGGAACGGGGAAGGGCCAGCCCTGTGTCCCCTTCCTCCCTGTGGAGACCAGCTCCAGCTTTTTCCCACAACTCCAGTGGGGCTGACCACCCCTCCTCTCAGCCTCGAAGGGCTGTTGGGAGCATAAGCTGAGATAATTCTGCGTGCTCAGGCCTGAGACCCTTCTGAATAACAGGGCAGGTTCCCCATCTTCCAGAGGGATTTTGAGCAAAGGCTCAGAGTTCACCGCACACATGGGGGTATGTCCCCTTGAGGCCCATCCCAAACCAGCTCTGAGAAGTCAGAGCACAGGCTTCAAAGTAGTGCTGTCAGGGTGTCAAGGGAGCCCTGAGCCCCTCATTTTCTGGGGAGGCTCTGAGGAATGACCCCAGGACCTTCCCTCATCTCTACTCTTACAGAAAAAAGGCAGACTGCTTCCTTTTGCCTGCCAGGGGCCGGGGTTGAGAGTGTTCCAGGGCTGTGTAAGAAGTGCTCCCATTCCAAACCAAGTCACCCTCATGTCTGTCCCTTCTCTCCACTTGTTCCCGAATCTTAGCCCTGCATTCCACATCTCAGTTACTACAGTGGGCACTTCAATCTGCTTTCTATAAAGGAGCCAGAGGAATCTTTGTAAAATGCCACGTCGTCATTTCCTGTCTTGGCCCTGTGTTGTCTTTTTCTCCTTGAGTAGAGTTGGAAACCTTCTCCTGACCAACCTCAGGGGCCCTCTCCCACCTTCTCTCCTGAGACTCTCCCCCAACCCTGTCCCCTCTGCTAGGAACACACCTTACTGCCTCTGACCCCAGGACATTTGCACCTGCTGTTCCTTCTGGTGGGAGCACCGTCCCAACTTTACTGAGTGAATTCGTCCTCATTTTTCAGCTCTGGGATGAAAAGCCGTATTCTAAGAGGACTCAGCAATCCCTCCCAACCAGGGCAGAGTCTCCACCGATATGCCTCTAGTTTCCCACCTTTCCTTGCAGCCCTCATCAATGTCATCATAATTACAGAGCTGATTTTGTTACTGCTGAGGTTCCCTTTCCACCTCCTGACAGAAAGCCAGGTCTGTGCTGATTTTCAGTGCTAAATCCTGGGTGGTAACACTGTGCCATGTGCAATGGGACCAACAGCTCTCTGCCTGCCGAATGCCATAGAGAAGGAGAGGCTAGGCCACACGACACTGGACTCCAGTGGGTAGGTTCTGAGAGAGGGGCTAAGGCTGGCTCAGTTTGAGAAGTCCCTTTGAGAACCAACAAGGGGCCTGGTGGATGGACGTTTACACACCCAAGCTCAAACATGGGGGAAAATGCAGCCTTCTTTAGTTGTCATCACTGATGCTGCCCTCATCATAAGACAGAAGGAAAGTGAAAGCTGGCCCAGGAGAAGTGACTCAGGCTCATCCGATTGAAAAGACTTTAGGTAGCAGAGTCAGGTTAGAGGTTAAGCTCTGACTCTGGGCTTGTCGTAGTCAGCTTGGGCCACTATAACAAAATACCACAGACTGGGGGCTTAAACAATGCACATTTATATCTTATAGTTTGGAGGCTAGAGATCCAAGATTAAGGGGCCAGCAGATTCAGTTCCTGGTGAATGCTCTCATCATGGCTTGCCCTCACATGGCAGAGAGAAAAAGAGAGAGGGAGACAGAGACGGAGACAGAGGGACAGAGACACAGAGACAGAGAGAGGGCTCTTCATGCCTCTTCCTATAAGGACACTGATCCCATCATTGGGAGCCCCACCCTTAGGACCTCATCTAATCCTGATCACCTCCCAAAAGCCCTAACTCCTCACACCATCAAATTGGGTGTTGGGGTTTCAACATATGAGTTTTGGAGGGACACAGTTCAGTTCATAGCAGGCTGCTCATCACTTGTCCCTCTTCCTTTGGGGTAGGGTATGTGCATGGCTCAGCCATCCTGTGTCTGCACACACCTGTCCCAGCATGCTATGCCCTGGCAGTGGCCCTCCAGGCTGCACACCTGTGGTTTGAGCCCCTTGAGATTTGTTCTCTTGGCTGCAGCCATGTAGATCCACCCCCATCCGGAACCCTCTGGGCTCTCTCTGAGGTCCAGCGGTACCCCCAGCCATCCTACCCACTGTCTCTGAATCCCCACACTTAGCTGGGAGCTGGGCTACCCTTGCAGGCTTCTTGCTGCTGAAGGTTCCCATACCTCCATTTCTGCCCTCTGAAGCCCTCCGAGATGTGAAAATTTAGTTTTCAAAAGCTCTGTGAGATAGGGACTTTCACCCTGTTTTACAAGTGGAATTGTACAGCATGGACTCTTAGGGCTCTATCTTGTCAGCTGCAGATGAATGGGTGCTGACCCACTCTCTCCAGACTGCATTGAGTCCTGGTGACATCCATGCTCCTGTAGGTCTGTCAGTGGCCCCTTCCCTATAGAAAAGCCAGGGCGGGGACTGGACCCAGTACAATCAGGAGGTAAATTTGCTGGACAGAAGGCTCCTGGCATAGGGCTGCCTGGTGCCATCATGCATGTTATCTCCGCTGTCTCATCGGTGCTGTTTCAACACGCTGCAGCAGTGACAGCGGCCACTGGCCTCCTTATCTCACATGTCCCCTGTGCCTGCGTGTCCATCCATCATGATTTGATTTTGCTTGTTAACACCCAGATTTCCCAAAGAGTCTTCTTAGTGTTTATAGGTAGCAATTACTGTTGCTCAGATGAGACTATAAAAGTTGGAGTTCAGAGAGGGTACAGTGCTGGCCTGCGATGGTGGAGGGCTCTGCCTTCCTGAAGGGTAGTCAACAGCTTCTGAGCTCAGTCTATGCATGGAAGAGCAAGTAGGGGCGGTGCGTGGCTAGTCCATAGTCCTCTCCTACTCAGTGACGGCATTAGCGGATTGATTCTTTCAGAATTTGTCTTGCGATCTTACCATGTGCTGCTGTGTCCTGGGTGCTGGGATGTGTAGGGTAAATACAGGTGACTGTGCAGTTCATAGTCATGGTGGATACAAAGAGCTCAAGAAGTAATGGACAGCAGTGCAGACCAGACCTGGGGAGGCCCTTCTAGGAGGAAGTGACCAGGAGGCTGGGCCTCCAGGAAGAAAGGGTTTGGTCAGCAAGTGAAGGAGGTTGTGGGGAATGAGCTGAGGGGTCCGGTCCAGGTAAGATATTGAGTGTGTTGGGGTGGAGTCAATGGGAAAGAAGGTTCTGGCCGCCCTGAACCTGGGGATAACCTGACCAGCATTTCAGAAGGTCATGCTGGTTGTGCTGTGGGGAGTAAGGTCTCCTCACCTTTCCTGTGCCACAGACTCCCTTAACATCTGGCAAGCCCACAGGCACCTGCTCAGAATAATAGTTTTAATAAATTAAAATGCATGAGAATGAACAAGTAATAAAATACAAAGGAAGCCAGTTATATGAGCTGCAGTTATCAAAACAGAGCACAGAAATCACCTTTGTGACATAGTGGTATCTGTTCTTCATTCACATGTTAAAAATTAGGCCTGATGGGTCTATGCTGACCTCTTCCCCAAGTAATGATGAGCATGGATGACATCACAACCAGCAGCAGCAACTGTGATATGATTTCTGCTAGTGACAGTTCTAGTACTGTCCATGCTTCTGGGATTTGTCACCTACAGTCATCCTTGAAGGAAAGGCCACGTGCAGTGAGAGGCTGGAGCAAACGAAAGGGTCAGTGTCCTGTCCAAATTCAGACTTCAGGAAGAGAATGCCTGTGCTGGCAGGAGCAGGCACTGAGGAGGGGGTGGCAGTAATCCATGCAGGGGGTGGTGGCTGCAAGGCATGATGGGTAGCAGCACAGTGAGAGAGGAGGAGCTGAATTCAAAGTTGTTGGTGCTGCCTAGGTGTACAGTGTGAGAAAGAGGAAGGAGTGTGTGTGAGCGAGGGAGGTCCCAGGGTTCTGGCCTGGGGGCTGGTTGGGTGGTGATAGCATTTGCAAGCCAGAGCTGGTCCTGGGGCCTGAGGTTTCTGCTGACGAAGCCTTCCTGATTGTCTTTCAGGTCAATGAAATCTACCACGATGAGTCCTTGGGGGCCCACATCAATGTGGTCCTGGTGCGGATAATTTTGCTGAGCTCTGGGAAGGTAAGTGAGCGCTCGCTGGGGTCCGAGGGACATCCAGCAGGCACAGGCCTTCTGTGAAGGCATTGGTGTCCACCCAAACCACACTGCCTCTCCTGGCCACCCTGTGCTTCCTGTAAGGAACAAGAAACTTATGAGCCACCCCTGTTTTCCAGCTCCCCTTTCACGCTTGCCCCTTGTTTAAAAGTGTAGGCTTTGTTATTGTTCAGGTGTGGTGAGGCCAACAGACCAGAAGCTAACGGCCATGGAAAAGATGGTTTATTAGTCACAGATCTCGTCCGCAGGGCCACACGGGAAGGCACCAGACTTGATCTGGAGGCAGCAGGAGGGAGGGGACAGTGTGGACAAAAGCCTTTATTGAGGCTTCTGCAGGAAGGAATGGGCAAAGTGGAGTAAACAGGAGTAAGTCTGGCCACTTTGAATCATTTCAGCAGGCTGTGGGACATAGGGTTGTCCCTCATCCTCTGGCACCTGGCTCCAGGTTGATCAGGGCAGAGGACAGTGGCCCAGAGTGTAAGAAAAGGGTTACTGGGACTAGACTCTGGGTTGGCTGGTTTGCATTTGAGGAGCATGCTCCATAGTGAATTGTTCACTGTCTCTAAGAATTGGCGACCCCAGGAGAGTCAGCAAGGCCACTGATGTCAGAGCATCAAAAACATATGTTAACACACCCCTCACTTGGACTGCTGCCCCATTTTCAACCCTGTGCTCATCCTATCATAATTTAGATGAAGACTCTGCTCTACCGAGCTGTCTTGCCCTTCTTACCTCCTCTCACTGTGACGCTTGGAGCCACTGTGACACTTGGAGACATTCTCCCAGCGGCATGCAAGGGTCTCTGCCTGATCTGTGCATCAGGGGGAGAGCCCCTGGAGATCAGGGACAGGAAGGTACCATGCAAGGAGACATATGACTAAGAAAGGAGCCCACGGTACCTACCAGCTTGGACTGAGCAGGTGCCTATGCTAGGCGGCTGGGAAGCACTGCATACATAGTAACTCACTCAGTGCAAGGACAGGTGGGCAAGTGGAGCTGGGGCCATCCTCATTCCACGGATAAAGACACAGGTGTAATATGGTTCAGCAGTATGCCTGGTGAGTGGCCAGAGGCATTCAGCTCCCAGGAAATCAGGCTTCCAACCCTGGCAACTGAATTCTAGAATGTGTGTTCTGACCCCACTCATGTGTTGAAATCAAATGAGGTGCGGAGTTAATGCCTCCATCCATTCAAAAACAGGGTCTGTCTCAAAATGTAAAATTCCACGTCACACAACTACAAGGCCCGCAGGATAAAAAGACAGTGAAAGGCTCATGTGGCACAGCGATTTCCACAAATGGGACGTTGGACCCATTCTACTTACCCTGGGAAAAATGTCGCTCTTAAGTGACAGAAGCAGCCACAGCGAGGACACCAGTCACAGACCCATAGAGAGCAGAAAGTCTACCAATGTTATAAAGTTAAATTAGTAGTTCTATAATTTTTTTTGCCCTAAAGAAAGAAGATGTGCTTTATTTTAGAAGTATCATAGAACACTTAAAAATTATAAAAGTACTTTAAGTCATAAGGAAAATTTCACTTAATTTTATACAGCAAAAAGTATCGAGGTTATCTTCTCTGACTTGATGCCCCAAAACCAGGGGGAGGAGAGGAGTGTATGACCTGAAAATCCAACTCCTTTAAAAAAAAAAAAAAAAGATCTTAAGAAGAAAAATGTTAGAGCTGCAATTGCAGACTATTTGGAAGAATAAAATCGCGTGTACTATGGAGCCAAGGCAGGTTCACAGGCACTTTCCAAGATGAACAGGGGAGAAGGAAAGCGGGTAACCTTTCATTCAACTCAGTGAGTTAGAACACCTGTCAGCAACCAACACCAAAACCTAAAGAAAGCAATACTAAGGGAATAGTTCAGAAAAAGCAGAAATCGATAAATTAGAAAATAGAAAGTAACAATAGAATCCATTGAGAAGAGAGTCTTGGAAAAGGCCAACCCCTGGCATGTCTAATCTAGAGAGAAATGAGAGGAAACACAAACGAAATGGGTACATTCTAACATAAACTACACTGGGATGCTTTTCCCGGCAGAAGAGAAGCATTCAGGGCACTGTGACATGTGGTGGCTGTTGGGACATGTCCACTCGGGCCTTCTCCCCATCCGGCCACTTGGATGCCCAGTGGTGATCAGTGCAGGTGATCAGCACTGCAAGAGGCTCCCAGCCCTGTACCCAGGTCCATGGCGGGGACTCCAGACATAGACCCAGGGAAGGGAAGGCTGGGATAGGCCTGTACCGGCGTTCTAGTTCCAGTCTCAGTTCATAGGCAGGGGTCTTTGGGAATTCCCATGGGAAGCTCTCCTGTCCCTAGTGGAATAGCTTCAACATGTTTCCTCTCTCCCCCACCCCATTCCTCCCCAGGCCAGTCCTTTTAGCTCTTCCATTCTCAGCCTGGGGCCCCTCCACTGGGACCCTCCCGTTTCTGAGGAATTCTCAGGCCTTTAGAATGAGAAGTGGACACAATTATATAGTTCCCTATCTCTCTCTACCACTAGAGAGAAAATATGGGAAATGCTGGGTCCTGGAAGCAGACAGGGGAAAAGAGCCATCCACTGGTCAGGGTACCTACCAGGTAGCAGATTGCATTTCCCCAGGTCACTCCCATATTGATTACAAAGAAGAATTGGAAATTATGCATGGTTCATCACTTCCCAGTGCTGGCAAAGCTTTGGCTTTTAGTTGGCCTGAAAAGTATCTGTGTCATTGATCACTCAACAGAACAAGGCCTCCTTATTTTAACTACTGTGCTCACTGGTCCCACCCAAAGCCGTTTCTTCTTCTTGTTCTTTTCCTTCACTGAAGCAGGCATGACTGTGTGGTCTCAGTCTGACATCTGCAGAAGAAAGTGGAACCTGAGGTGAGAATTTGAGAATCTCTGGGTCAGGAACCTGGAGATCCTGGAAGATCACGGGTTTCCTAGAGAAATGGGAATATTTCAAATCTGACTCAAAAAAAAAAAAAAGTAAAAAAAAAAAAAACTCCAGAAGTCCCATAACCTTGGAAGGCACTCACTTCTTCACTGTTGTCAAAGTTATCTTAAAATTACCTCTAAATAAGGAGTCAGATCATCTACTTTTGCCAGTGCATTCTCATTCTTTTGCGAGGAATTGTTGAGCAAGGACAGTATAATGCCATATAAACTGTTTCAGTTATATACAGATACACACACACACACACACACACACACACACATTTTGAAATCCACCCAATTTTCTTTTATAGCTGATGTGGTTCCTACACTCAACACTGCCAAAGGTAGCGTGTCCAAGATAAAGTACAGACCTGCGTCACTTCTAAAAATAGATGTGAAAATCCTCAGGCATTAAGAGTTTAATTCAATGATGCATAAGGAGACAGTCCCACCACGATGAATGGGATTTACCCTAGGGATGCGATGATGGTTTGCTCTCAAGGAAGTCTGTTCACAGAATTACTCACATCTGTGTGCCTAATGACAAAGCATCATTCAACAAACACTCTTTGAAGGTCTCCTGTGTTCAAGTGCTGTAGTGGGTGACTGAAATGGTCCCCGACTGCTTCTAGGGCATGGATATGGACATGGAAACAATTATATAGAAGGTTCTGGGGCTCACTTGGTGGTGAAATTTGGGCCATGCAATCCTTCCTTAGGAGGTCAGGGCATGCGATAAGAGAAGTGACTTTTCAGCCACAGGAAGGGAGTGAAAGGGGTAAGTCCCAACATAGGGATGTTTCGGATTCAAAGGCTAGAAGGGAGAGAAAACAGGACGTGTTGGAGGAACAGAGAGCAGCTGTGTCTGAACCGAGGGAAAAATGCAAGGACGGGGCAGCACGAGTTGACACTGAAGAAGCCAGAAGGAGCAAATTGTGAGGGACTGTGTGACCCGCCAAGGGCTTTGGCTTGCTCTCGAAGGCAGTTTCAAGCAGGAGAATGACACAATCTGATTTACGTCGTTTTTAAATTTAGTTTTTTAATTTACATATAGTTGGTATACAATATTATATTAGTTATATTCATTTCAGGTGCACAATATAGCATTTTGACATTCTTATACCTTACAATATGCTGATCATGTTAAGTCTTATAATTATCTGTCACCGTGGAAACTTGTCACGTTATTATTGACTATATTCCCTTTCACCTTGTTATCCATCCTCCTATACCCTCCTTTCTGGTCACCATCCCTTTGGTCTCTGTTTCTATGAGTCTGTTTTTGTTTGTTCATTTGATTTTGTTGTTTTGTTTTTTAGATTCCACATGTAAGTGAAAATGTACAGTGTTTGTCTTTCTCTGTCTGACTTATTTCACTTAGCTTAATATGATGAGGACATGGAGAAAAGGGAATCCTCACGCACAGTATGGAGAATCCTCAAAAAGCTAAAAATAGAACTACCAAAAGCAATCCCACTTCTGGGTACTTATCCGAAGAAAATGAAAACACTAATTCAAAAAGATATGTGCACCCGATTTGCATTTCTAAGAAGATCCCTGGGCTCCTCTGTGTAGAGCTGTTGGGTATGAGAGAGCCTGGCTTAGGAGAGTATGAGTCCCACTGAAAGGGGAACAATGGCAGGCTGTGCTGGGACCATGGCCACAGGGATGGAGAAAGGAGGGTAAACAAAAGAGAGCTTTAGGGGCCAAGCCAGGAGAGTTGGGTCACTAAGTGGGTGAAGATGAAGAGGCACTGAGTCTGTGCTTTGAGCAGCCAGGTAGCTGGTGATGAGAACATAGGAGGTGAAGTGGGGTGTGGGGGAGCAGGTGAGTTCAGCTGCAATGTGTTTTTTGAGGTACCTGGTGCCAACCCAGTGGGGACAGCCAGGGAGAGGCTGGCATGGGGGTCTGTAGCCTGGAGAGAAGAGATGAGACTTGTTTGCAAAGCGACAGATGGGGTTCACAGGGAAGTATGCCAAGTCAAGTCTGGGGCATCTGAGAGAGACGCCCCCTGACTCTGAAGGCATGGGCATAACAGAGGTGTGATCGGCTCCCTAGGAGAGGAGAGGGTATCTCTTGGTTTTTAAAAAATCTGAAAACTAGTAACAGATGGTAACATGACAACCAAAATGATTTTAAAGGTGGAAAAAGAAGCGAATGTCTCTAAAAGTGTTATGCATAGCTAATTCTTAGGACGTTCATAGATATTTACACAGGAAAACAGACGGGTTCCATGGTCAAGTAAGTCTGAAAAATGCCTGTAAAACAAAGTAAAGCAAGCATTCCTTTACAAAATTTTTTCAGAGCCTTTATTATGCAAATATGCACGTTGAATCTCCAAGAGATGGATCAGCATGCTCAGCTTCTCAAACACATTCCTCAACAGAACCTGTCTCCTCATCAACATTCGACAGAACTTGCTTTGGGAAATGCTTCCTTTGTAGTAAAACTGGCAACAAGAAAGAGACACAATACTTTATTACCAAGGTCCTGGGAATTCTAGACAATGTCAAATGACATGACACTGAAGTTGGAAAGAGCAGATAAAATTATAATTGTTTACTGATAATTGTGTGTCTGCAAAGCCCAAAGGAATCCATTGTATAACTTTTACAGTTAATAAAGGACTTCAGTGGCATGGCCAAATATAAGATAATTATACCAAAACTGATGATTTCTGTGTGAACCCACAATGCCCTGGTAGTAGGGATAATAGGGAGAAAAAAGTTCCCTTCACAATAGTAACCAAAAATATAAAATACCTGCAATTTTCCTAACAACTCAGACCCAGGACAGATAAGAAGAAAACTGCACATTGTTAATGATAGAAAAAAAAAGTAAATGAAACGATATATGCTGTTCCTTTTGGGAAGACTAGGTATGAGAGAGAAGTGGATTTTTCCAAGATTAATAATTAGAAATTTGATGAAGTGATTCTAAGTTTCATCTAGAAACAAATAGTCGAGAATGGCTGGGAAAGCCTTGGAGGCCAAGCAAATAAAAAGGGATTTACTTCAAACGTCTTGTAAAGTGAAAATAATTAAAATCATAACGTATTTGCATGTGTTAAAAAATCTATTGAACAAAATGTATAGCTCTGAAATAACATGTGATAAATATAAAAAGAACAGTTAAGTGTTATAAATAAACATATGATAAATGTAAATTTCATATATAGTAAATTTCAGGCATAATAAATATATCATATAAATATAGGCCAATGAAACATACAAAGAAGAAAGTATTGTTCGTAAAGCTCTTCCTAAGCATAAATACAGTAGAAGGAATTGTAAAGGAGATAGATATATTTGAATATTTGAACTATAAATCTTCTGCCAGAAAATACCATTACAAGGCAAACCATAAGTAGGAAAAACATTTGCAATATGGCAAAGATATCCTAATATATAAAGAGCTCTTATCAAAAATAGGAAAAACAGAACTGGCAGTGGAAATAAGTATGTAACAGGAGAAGACATACAAATGGCCAAAGAAGGGTGAAAGATTTAACTTTGATCAAAGAAATAACACGATTGATCATTTTTAAAACACTAACTGTGTTAAGGTTAAGAAGAGAGATTTACCACTGGTTTGGGCAAATGAAGCAGCCACCTATCTGGCACGAGTATAAATATTCACACATTTCTAGAAGGAAATGTAACAATATTTATTACTGCCCTTAAAAAGGGCCTTTGCATTTTCCCATCATTCATTTCTGTGGCTCCGTCCCCAAGCACCTGTCAGAGTTGCAGATGAAGTTGCAGCAGCAAGTCATTGGTCAGGGCCTCATTTCAGAGTGTAAACAACCGGAAACAACCTCCTTGCCCCTGGTAAGGCTCTGGCAGATAATGACAGTAAGTTCCATTTCAAAGTGTGTCAAAGGGCACTGGAAAATGGTTACAGCTTATGGTAAGTTTGTTTGTTTGTTTGTTTTAAACGATATGAACTTACAGTATGATCTTGTTTTTGTGTACAACTCTGTTTATAGAAGGTACTAGAAGGAATATATCAACTATGAGCAGTAGTCACCAGGCTGTGGGTTTTTATTTTCTTCTTTGTACTTTACTGACTTTTCTTAATTTATTGTGATAAGCCTGTTTCTTTTATAACCCAAGCAGTGCCTTTTTAATTATAAAAAAAATTACATTTCAAAAAGTCATTTGAAAGTGGTAGAGTCCGAGTAATCCTGTGTAACTGAAGGAGGGAGGGTCCTAATGGGCCTGAGGGAGGTTCTGCACCGCTGTGCCATGGGGCTCTGTCATGTCCAGCATTCGTTCCTGATTTGAAGGAGGACGTGGAAGAGAATCCACCTCTTCTCTGTGGCGGGTCGGGGGTGGTTGGGGAGGGGTCTGTGTTCTGTCTTGTGGGCACTGTCTTACTTTTCCTATGGCCGGGCCTGGGCTCCACTGTCTGCATCCCTGGGGAACTTTTGGATGAGCTGTCTCGATGTGCCGATACCTTCCTTGCAGCCCTGACCAGTCTGTCCCCGCCCCTTGTGTGCCACCTCATGGGGAGGGGTTCTGCTTTCTCAGGTCATGTTGGTACCCCCATGTTACCTGTAGGCAGAGTGGAGTGGTAAGGGGAATGATCATGGACCCTTTGTCAGGTTGTTCTCCCCAAGGACAGTATGGGAACAGCACAGGTCTTGGGGCTATCTGGAGCCCACAGCCAGCAAGGTGGGTGGCCAGAGCCCATGTGGGCATGGGGCAGCTTCCAGGAGACCAGGCCCAGTGCAGTGAGGGCTGAGAGGGCCCAAGGGGACTAACATCCTCCTTGCCTCCTTGCCTGCCTGCTGGGAAGGGTTTTGAAAATTGGTGATGGTGAGGAGACTGGAGGGGAGCACAAGGGCTGAGTGAGTGGGTCCAGAGCTAAATCCAGATCATACCCACTGAACCCCAGCAAGGCGCTCAGCAGATTGGCCTCAGAGGAGTCAGAATAGAGGCCACACCAGGAAGTGGGGGACAGCCTCCCCGCACCATCTCTAGTCTCCTCAGCCTTGCCAGGACAATATGTTGCCTGTACCTCTGCTGTCCCCAGGGATCCAGCCAGGCTAACCCGTCTCCTGTAACAAAGCTCACCTCATGCTCTGCCTACCTTCTCCCGACCCACCTGACCCTGGAAGCCCAGGGCCCACATCAGGCCCCTTCAGACAGTGGTGGGTACCTAGGGGAGGCAGGCACCCATCATAACCTTTTTGTCCCAGGGGATTCCAGAAAATCACAAGGCCAGACTGATGCTCTGTCCTCCTTTGAAGAGCTGCTGGGTTGTGAAGGGGAAGTGAAGTCCAGGGTGTGAGTCTTGGTTCCCTTAGGAAAGATAGGCTGCAGAATGCAGGCAGAGGACAGTAGAGCTAGGAGTTGGCTGGACGAGGAGGAGAGACTATGTGGAGACCTCACCAAATAGGACAGGGTCGCTGGGAAGGGGGTCACATGCCTAACCAGGGGCTCTGGTTTCCTTGAAGGACACTGTCATGGGCTGCAGGGCTTGGGAACAATGTCTGTGGGAAAGAACAGGCCGTCCCACAGACCTAGAGTGATCAGACAACACAGGAGGTGATAATCCACAGGGAGCGGCTATGAGAGTCAAGGCCCCAGCCAGACCCATGGAGCATCTCAAAACACATTTAAAAGGAACTATTAGAAAAGAGAAATGTGACAATAACCAAGATACGCACAAATATTATTAAATTTCATACAGACGTAAAATCACTCCATCCAGTTGCTATACACGTTTCTCATTCCTGCATTTACCTTGTGTGGACAGTTTGTGTCCACTGGCCACAGACACCACTTGGCACAGCACTCAGGTGAGGCCTTGTTTTCAGTTCTCCAAGGGATGTATGTTGTGGGAAGCAGGAGGACATGTGCCCAGATGGATCCTGGGAACTGCCTGCTCTTAGGAGTAGAGCTCGAGCTCCCTGTGAGGTCACAAGCAAATAAGCTCGTTTCAGGAAACAGAACTGGGTGAGGTGCCCTGGATGGAGTGGCCAGGCAGGCAACTGCTCAGGGGGAGCTGAGGGCCAGAGGCACAGCCGTGGCGGGCTGGGAGTACAGTTTGGCTCACCATGAGGATGAATTCTCATGGACTGCTCTTCAAGGAACTATGTGTTTCCAGTTAAGTAGTGAGGCCCTCATCCCTGGAAGGATTCAAGCCTGGCAAAACCGAGGTGACTGCAGCTAGGAACTTTGTGAGGAGAGGGTCCTGTACTATGTCCTCCCGAGGTCCCAGGGGATTCTGGGGGCTCTGAGGCTGAGACCCAGGCTTGGGGCAGAAAGTGGCCCAGGTGTTCAGATCCTGTTTTTATTCCAAATTGTGACAGAAATAGACCAGCTCCCCCATGCCTGTCCCCAGCCCAGGCCCCCTAGGCTCCAGCAGGAATAAAATTGGTAGCACTTGTATAAGTGACATGTTGTTTGTCTTCCAGCTTATGAGAAGCCTCTGAGTTATCTCAAGTTTTTCCCAAAACATTTTTCTCCATTTCTTAAAAAAAAGAAAAGAAAAAAAAAAAGAAATAAAACCCAGCAGAAGAAAAAAGATTATCTTATTTTATATGATATGCCATCAGCCAGGGAGCAGAACATGGGCTGCACTTGACGGTTGCATAGCAACTGGCTTTTCTATTGATTTTTTGAGAAGGCACACAAGCTACTGAACTGTTCTCACTTTAAATATTTCCACGGATGAGGAAAATCAAAACAAATGGAAGTCAGAGACTTGAGGACAATCAGAGAAGAGCAACAGGTATCTTGCCATGATGAGGCATGACCACTCATAGGAGTTCTTCAGTCTTGGAGGGGAAGGTCTGAGATTCTGAGCCTCTCAGTGGGTTCTGGGGCTGAGGGTTCAGCACGCCCAGAACCATGGCTCAGTGTTCAAGGGCTCAGTGCCACTGTCCTCTTACTGTGTGTCCTGGGCCATCACCCACCTGCTCTGGACGTCAGCTTCTCCACCTGTGTGAGGGGCAGTGTAGGGGTTCCAGAACACCCCAGGAACAGCCCTGTGATCTCTCTAGAGTCCGGGTCCCAACCCCAACCTGATGGGGGCCAGTCCCTGGTCATTCTGGCCCCTGATGAGCCAGACCTGCCAGGGTCCACAGACAGACAAAAAATGCTGGGCTAGACCTGCCATGCGAGGTCCGCTGCAGCTGTGCTCGAAAGGTCATGCTGAGACACCTGTGCTGGTCGCCTGGCTTTCTCCAGGAAAGGCCTTCCAGCCACAGGGAGGATGGCTAGAACATGCCCTGATGACAACGGATCAGGCAGGGAAATGAGGAGCGGGCCTCCTGGCCTCACTCTTGTTTTAATTCCGCGCTGCCTATCACGATGAGAGCTGAGCTCTTCACCAGCCTGAGCTTTGGGAGAAGACCTCCAGCTTTGATGCCCATGCTGGCCCCCGCCAGGGGGATGTAGTGTGAATTCTGGCTATGTTGATCCTTGTGGGATCTTCAGTGAGTTATTTGCCATCACCGAGCCTTAGTGTCTCCAGTAAGATGAGCACATACTAGCAATGACAGCAGGAATGAGAGTGTTCCTGTGAGTTACCCATCTGTTGTACCCACTTGGGGGTCAGTCCCTGTCTGTCACCCCGTAGGTGACTTTACTTCCTTCTCTATCACTACAGCTCTATGGGGCAGTCACAGCATCACCCCCACCTGACAATGAGGACCCTGGCTCCAAGAGGCCAGCAGCCTACCAGGATCACCCAGTCATGAGTCACTTGGCTTTGGGAAGGAGGAGCTGGGCACATACACCAGAGGCTGGGGAGCACGGGCTCCAGGCTCCTTGCCTTTGCTCCCTTCAAGGGTTCTCCATGCCAGCCAGTCCCCAAGGAGGGCAACTTTGCCACCCCCCAGGGGGATACTAATGGCATCTAGCAGGTAGGGGCTGGGGCACAGAGGTCAGTCCCCATAGCAGAGAAGTAAGTGGCCCCAAATGCCAGCAGTGCAGGGGTAGAGAAGCATGTTTGTTTCTCCACAGGACTGGGCTCTGTGCCCGCTGTCCTGTTTCCTGTATGTTTGGGAGAGTGGTCCAAGGCAAGACCACCCTGGGGCCAGGGCAGTTGAGAAGGCTTTGGTGGACTGAAGCACAATCTTCTGGGACCTGAGCCCCCAGAGCTCCCGGCAATGCCTTTGGGGGCACCACAGGGTCTTGAGTCATATCTCCATCTTTATCATCATGGTCACGACTGATAGGACAAGGAACATTGGTAGGTGTTGACTGTTAAGATCAGAATTCTCTGCTCCTGGCTTTACGTTGCAGTTGTGCCCATTTGCAGATGGAGAGCTGGGGACAGAGAAAAGACCTGTCCAAGAACGCAGAGCAGATGATGGATGAGCAAGTATCTGATCCCATGGCTCTAGGCCCTTGTGCTGCCCAAGGGGGCCTCATCTGTCACCATCTGGTGCCCTGGCGAGCTGCTGGACAGGCTTGGGGTCTGTGGGGCTCCCTGACATGTGGCCACATGAGCAGAGCTCTATGGTGGCCTCAGGTCTGGACTGAAGGAGGAAAGAGCATAAATAATTCGGCTCATTCAAGAGCAAACAGTGGAAATGTCAGAGGGTGGTGATGGCAACAGAACTCTTGGGCCAGGTCTTAATTGACTTATTCAGAGGAGGACCCCAGAGTCTGTCAGCCAGCCTCTGAAGTGCTCCCTGCCTGGTGCCGGCAGGGCTCAGAGCTGCAGCCCTGGCACCACCGTTTCTAGGTAGCAGCGCCACCTGGTGGCCACCTCAGGCCGCCCTGGCTCTCCCATCCCTCTGAGTAGGAGAGATGGGTCACCTCCACTCCTTTCTAGTGGTGGGATTTGGGGCAAGTTAGTTCAGTTGTCTGAGATGTGGTTCCTCATCCAGAAAACAGGACAATGACAGCACCTATATCTTAGGGCAGTTGCGAGGTTTAAATTAGACCACACAAACCCGGAGCCCGCCAATTGGCACAAACATGAGCCCTACAGCTGCCACCCAGCCCAGGGTGTGGACATGCTCCATCCATGGCAGTTTGCTCTGGACAGCTGAGCATGGTTCCCTCTGAGGGAAGACTGGTGGTCTGTGAGGTCCGAGGTGGGCTGGCTCTGCAGTTGCCCCTTTGCTGAATTCTCTCATGGTCCCCACCCCAACAGGCAGAGTCTTACAGCCACTTTCCTAGACAAACAGGCAGGCAGGAGACAAGCCCTCAGGCCGGGGGATCCCAGATACCACAGGAAGCTGAATGTGAGAACTTTTCTTAATTGACACAGGTGTTGCTTTCAGCCTCCCTCTGTCATTTCTGAAGGAGAGAAAAAGTCTCTTCTGCTTTCTTGGAGGGGACCATAGCTCACACTCTGTGGTATATGGCAAGGACATGGAATGGCAGGGCCTAGGGTGCCCCAGAGAGGGGTCCATCTGAGCACCGTATGGCCGCAGGAAGTGGGAGAGGAGGCCAGGTCTGGGCAGGTCCCATGGCTTAGACCTCTGTCCTGGGCCCCAGGCCTGCCCTGCGTGCTGGTGTCTCTGCTTGGACATCACTGTCTGTGAAGGGCCTTCAAGGCACAAGGGAAGGCTAGATCAGTGATTAGGAGGTGGGAAGAATAGGTCGAAGAAAGGTCGGGCCTGGGGTGTAGGAGGCAGGAGCTCGTGCGTGTTTGTTTGGGGGCTGCCACCAGGCTAAGCAAACCTGCTTCAGCCAGTTTTCTGTCCTTTTGAACCTCTGCTCCACCAACCTAACTTGGGTCCCAGGCCAGCCCTGACAGGGGCAGGCAGAGCACCTGGACTAATCGCCCCTGGCTGCACCTTAAGAAGTGGGAAAGCTCCCCCAAACGAAACTGCCCAGCTCTTCTCAAGCGAGCAAGCGGGGCCTGAAAAGACCATCCCTCAACCATGTCCCTGGGCACTGCAGACCCCACATTTTCCCTTCAAATTTTCAGTCCTTTCCCCATGCCTCCACATAGGCCCTGTTGCTGGAAACCTGTGTCCCCCCTCACTTGCCAGCCCATTCACCTCCCTTTCTCATCTCCTTCCATCCTGGGTCCTGACTCTGCTGACATTACACCATCCATCTCAGTGGCCACCATCCCTCCCCACCGTCTCCACTCCCTTCTTATTGACACAGAAAACTCCTTCTGAAATGCACACAGGCCCTGTGCCTGCCATGGAGCTCAAGGTTGAGGTCAGGTCGCAGAATGGCCCCAGGCCCCCACAGGCCCCTGAATGTTCCAGACCCGGAAAGGATGAGGCCCTTGTTTCCTCGTGCCCATCTGAGGTGGGCCAGGACCTTGAGAGGGTTGGGAGGTGGGCAGAGAAATAAGAAGTAAAAGCAACTTCACATCTTGATGCCTGAATGCTGACATTATCCTCCTCCTCAACTTTTCAGGGTGTCCCCCGTCCATCCGTCCAGGCTGTAGGCTCCCAGGGCCTGCTGCTTAGTGGCTATTTATTTCTGAGGTCTGCCTCCCCAAGGTCAGCATGCCTGGTGCAGCCCCACCAAGCCCTTCTCTCTAACCCTCTCCTCCGAGAGTCTCTTCAGAACCCAAAATCTGAGAGGGGGTCCCAGACGGCTTCTGCTCTGAGCCCTGCAGCACAAACCCCTGTGGGCTGGAGAACATAAGTGGCAGGCTGCCTTCTTGGTATAGGCAAGGAAAAGACAAGGCAAGAACAAAACACAAATCAATATCTCAATAAATTATCCTGCCATAGCAGTGCGATCACTTTGGCTGCTGAGAGGCGCTGGAAACCTGGGCTGGACCTGGGGAGCCCAGCGTTTGGGAGGGAGGATGCGTGCTGGCCAGCGTCAGTCCAGTCTGGAAGGATGGGAGGAGGGGCTGTCCTCTTGGGGAACTTTATACTAAGGACCTCAACCTGGTAGCCAGGGGAATGTGTTTTGTTTTGTGCATGCAACTTGTTTTAATGTGAGCCAACATTTACTAGGAGGTAGGCTTCTTTGTAAAAGCCAGATTTAAAGACTGGCCCAAGAAATCCAGTCTGTTCTTGCGTGCCAGTAGTAAGGGGCGCTATCATTGCCCTCTCAGGTGGGCATGAGCTCCTTGGTTTGCTACAGTCCTCGCCACTCCCTATCGCCCCCGCTTTCTTGACCATAATAGAACATTGCTCTGTCCTCACCTCTTCTAAACTGGACAAATCAAAGAATTATTTTTCTTACAACCAGCCTGCCTCACTGATTTATATTGCTCACCTTGGCCCTAAAGGCATTTGAATTTACAGCATCCCCCCAGCACTTTCCAAAAGCCCACCCACTGAATGCTTGGTCCTCTGTCCCCAGCCTGCTCCTTGTCCCCCTTTGTCATCCTGGCTCCTGCCTTTGGCTCTGTCTACCACTATGGTCCTGACATGGGAGCATCTTTGTGGCTGGACTCCTGACTCCTCCTCAAAGACATGGCCAAGGGTGTGGGATGTAACAACTGTTCCTCAGAGAGCAGCCCCAGTTTTCATCTACCAGCCAGTGCCCTGGACTAGATTTCCCATGGTCTACCCAGTGGAGGACATGAAAGAAGTTTAGGACTTTCTCAGCTGCAAATGACAGTAACACAACTCAAATCAACTTTCACAAGGAGAAATTAACTGACACACATAAATGAGATGCAAATCTGCAGCAGGTAGTCCCCAGTGACCTGGCTTCCTGGTACTCATGTATGCTCCCCTCAAGTATGGGCTGGACCTAGATTCAGTTACAAACAGACTGTGGCTTCTATCTTAGATGTGCACTCTCTTTGGTCTCTTGGTCACTCATCCTGGGGGAAACAAGCTGCAGTGTGGGGAAGGGCTTGTGTGGTATGGCAAGGATCTCTCAGTCCAGCAGCCCACAAGGACCTGAGTCCTGTCAGCAGCCATGTAAGTGGGAATTGGTCCCCCCAGGGGAGCCTGCAGATGAGGTCAGAGCCTCTGTCCTCAGCTGGCCATCTCATGACTGGCCTGGAGCCAGAGGCACCTATCTCAGCTGCTTTCAGTTTCCTCCTTCATGGAAAACACATTTGGAATAACTTGTTATGTAGCGATGGATAACAAACAGACCTATTGGTAGGCTGGCCTCAGTCTTGGGTGAACCAGGCGTCTGTGTGAGGATACCAGAGTCAACTTCTTTCTTGCCTGGGGTTCTTTGTTGTCATCTTCCTTGGACAAGGTTCCCACCTGTGGGAGGCAGGGGGCAGGGGCAGCAGCTCCAGGCTCACTGTCCTACACCTTTCCAGCTCCTTGGCCCATTCATGGCGCCAGGAAGATGCATAGTAGAGACTGGCTGGACTGGAGCTGTCTCACCCTGAGCCCATGGTCAACAGAGGTGTGTTTAACAAAGGGGGCTGGGCTGCTGATGCCAGAGAGCAAAGGCAGAAGTAACTGTGACCACCAGCGCATTAGAGGGGATCAGGCTAGAATTGTCCAAACACAGGGAACTTGGGAACTTAGAACCCTGAGGGTAGGCAGAGCCATCATGGAGAATAACCTGACATTTGGGCTGAGAGACACAGCCCTGGAGGAGACAAAACCCCTTTCGCTGGAGGGGACCTAGCAAAGCTGCTGAGCTGGACCCCAGGCCTGACGGAGGAGAAGGGGCGGCACTCTAGGGGGCTCTGCAGCTTATGTGAAATGGTCATTAGCGGTCTTTGTGATGATCCTCTGATTTGGACTTGGGCTGGCAATCTCAGGTTCAATGGGATATAACCACAAGACCCCAAACTCTAGCATCTAATCCAATCTACCCATAAGAGTCCCTTCTTTCTCATTCCACCTGAAAGCTCATTCCCTAGAAGGGAGATCCTTTCTCATGGTCTCTCCTTCAGAGCTGTGACTTCTCAAGCTACGACCTCTGAAAGTAGCTACCACCCACCTGACCTGTGGAGGTCTAGCTTCGGGGTGATGTAGATGCCTTTCCCCTCCTCAGCCCCTCTCATATCAGCCTGGTGGACGAGGTCGTGCTGAGAAACAAACAAGCCCACGTCCCAGCAGCTCACAACAAAAATTTATTTCCTGCTCATGCTATGTGTTTCACACAAGTTGGCAGAGGACTCTGGTCTCATTGTCACTTAGAGCCTGGGTGGCAGAGCAGCCATCATCTCAACATTATTGGTTCACCTGCCAGAGAGGAAAAATTTCTGGGGAATGTCTCATGGGGGTAAGTAAATGCTCCAACCAGGAAGAGACACATCACTTTGGTTCACAACTTATTCGCCAGAGCTGGTCATGTGGTCCCTTCAATCACAGTGGCAGGACAGGGGCAAGAAGTGTACCTCCTTCCCCCTTCTCCAGCTTTTTCTGGGCTATACTCTCTGTGCCAGTGTCTAACAGGTCATGATCACCTCACTCCAGTCTATGACTTACTTCATTAGGACCTGATCTATTTTTTTTTTTTAATAACAATTAATCTTATCTCCCAGCGGTAGTTGGCTCTGTGCTTGCGCCTTGGGACTGGTCTGCCATTGTGTAGGTCACTGGCTTGGATAACACACAAGATTCCTGGAAATGACCAGTCCTCCCTGGCCTTGAATTGCTCTCCTTCCTTGTGGGACACCCTGGCTTACTAACAATACACTAGACCTACTCTTTGCTGCTTATTCACACAGGGAGAGATGTTTGGCTATGCTTGATGGATAGATTTATGGGAGAAAAGAAACAACACTTACACACGTCTACCAAGAAATGTGTATCCCTGCTTGATGGACAGGTGTGTCTTTAAAGAGGAAAAGATGACACCCAGGACTTCCCTCAGAGGGAACCGCGCAAGTGATGGGAATATGTGGTGGAAGTTGAAACCGAAAAGCCTGGTGTGAGGAGTGAGAGAGAAAGGGATGCGTGCCACTTGCAGGAGCCTTCCTTTTGTGATGCTTCATGCATGTTTTATTTGGGGAGGCAGTTTAGAGCAAAGGACTGAATATAGACTTTGGTTTCAGGCTTCCTGGGTTCAGATCTCAAATCTGCTCTCTAGCCGTGTGACCTGGGGGGCTTTACTTGGCTCCTCCCAGCCTCAGTTTCCCTCCTCTCAGGGTGGTTGTGAGGCCCGAATGCCAGCGCCACAGTGCAGAGCATGGCCAGACTCGGCTATCAGTTATGTGTCACCATACAAAGTGGTGTAAGACTGCTCCTCTCCATGGCTCCTGAGAGGTCAGCGCTACGTTCCTGTGCTTTTTGTGGTCCCCTTGCTGTATCTGCTGGAGTTTTTCTCTCTGTTGTGTTGTTTTCTGAAAATTTCTTCAAACAGGGTGAAAACATAGGATTCTCTCCATTTCTCTGGGCTCACACGCCATGTTGGGATTTATTTGTGCATTGCCCGAACTGAGAGCTCTTTGGGGCAAGGCCCATGTGGCATTTACCTCCTGTCCAGTGCCTGACAGAACATGGGGATGCCTGAAAATGAGCTGGGCTGAATGGGCTATTAGAGGCCTTAGATGACCTCAGAGCTTTGCTTCCACCTCTCACCTGAAAACTGTGCAGTGACTTTATGTATGACTGAAGAGCCAAGAATAGAGCCAAGTAGGAGGTGGGTCTTGAGAGGGACTGGGGAGCGGCCTTCATGCCACCTGGGCTAGGTTCCCAGTGGATGGGGTGTGTCAACACACCAGGCTGCTCAACCCCCAGCTGGACACTAACCCTTCAGTGTATCTCCTGCCCCTGCAGTCCACAAGCCTTATCGAGATTGGGAACCCCTCCCAGAGCCTGGAGAACGTCTGCCGCTGGGCCTACCTCCAGCAGAAGCCAGACACAAGCCATGACGAATACCATGATCACGCCATCTTCCTCACACGGCAAGACTTTGGGCCTTCGGGGATGCAAGGTGAGCCTCACCCCTGAGCGGTTTGGAGAGGCAGGTCCTGGCAGCCTTTGCCCCAGCCAGGGAAGGGTGTCAGGCAGGGGTCAGTGCCAGTCACCCCTGGCTCTCAAAAACCACCAGGGCCTCTGCTATTTCCCAGAGGAAGCCATACCCTCCAGGGAAATAGCGAAGACCAGAAGACAAAAATGAGCAGAGTTCTGGGGCTGGCAGCCCAGAGACCAGATAGGACCTGAGACTAGGTTTCAGAATTGTGTGTTGTCCCCAGTGTTTAAAAAACAAATTTGAATAAGTTCTTAACCATCGACAGTTTAGAGATTTCACTTAAAAATTTAAACTATGTAAAACTGACAGATCTAAAAGAAGAAGTTAACAAGTCTACAATCATGGTTGAATATTTTAATGCATTTTTCTTAGTAATAGAAAGAACATAAGAAGATAAGAAAATCAGTAAGGAAACAAAAGATTTGAATTAAACAACCCGACCTAACTGATATATATAGGATGCTACACCAGACGACTTGAGAATGCCCAATCTTCACAAGTACACGTGAAAATAAACCCAAATAGACTATGCTGGGTCATAAGGAAATCTCAACAAAGCGTAAAAGATCAAAACCATAGAATATATTCCCTGACCATGACCAAACTGGAAAAGAAAGATAACTTGAAAAATTATGAATTTCTAAAAATTAAATAATATATTCATAAATAATCCATGATTCAAAGAATAAATAACAGTAGAAATTGAATATATTTTTAAACTGAATGATGACAATATGACCTATCAAAACTTATAGATGGAGCTAACACAATGATTAGATTAGTGTTTATAGGCTTAAGAGCATTTGTTTTTTAAAAAAGGACTGAAAAATCAATCACAGAAACATCTATCTCAAGAAATTTGAGAAAGAACAACACTAAATTCAACAAAAAATGAAGGAAGGAAATTACAAAGGTAAGTTAAAATGAAAAACAATAATACAATAGAGAAATGATTTTGGTTTCAAATTTGCTTTAGTTTATTTAAAATCAAAACATGGATTCAAACAGAATAGCCCTGAACAATACTAATTTTAAACAGGAAAGAAAGAAAATACAAATTTACTAAAATCATGAATGTAAAAGGGACATCATTACAAATTTTATTTTAAAAAGATAATAAGATAATGGAGAAGTATTTTGAACAGCTTTGCGTCAATAAATTTTCCAGTTTAGTGAAAGATAAAAATTCCTTGACAAAATGAAATCTGAGAAAAAATAGAAAACCTGAATGGTCTCAAATCAATTAAAAATATTGAATTTGTAATTCAAATTCAAATTTACTGAATTCAAATCCAGTGTTATATTAACTAAAGCTACTATATATCACAACAAATGCAAGGTTGATTTAACATTTAAAAAGCAATCATTTCAATTTAGAGGGTATTGACAAGTTGATTCTAAAAAGTCTTCCTTCAAAATAAACTCCTGGACCTTATAGCTTTACCTAAGAATTCTTCCTAATTTCTGAGAAAGAATAATACCAATCATATATAAATTCCTACTAACATTGAAACCAAAATCTAAGGACATTTTAAGAATAAAATTACAGGCCAGTCTCTCATGAATACAGTTACAAAATCTCAAACAGATAAAGCAAATCAAATCCAGTGATATATTAACTGGATTTAATATATACACTAAATTTCACAATAAATTTCAATTTATTCTAGAAATGCAAGGTTGAGTTAACTTTTAAAAATCTATCATTGTAATTCAGCACATTAACAGGATAAAGAAGAAAATTTTATATGATCATCTCATTTGATCCAGAAAAAATATTTGACAAAAATCTATTTATTATGAAAAGCCTTACTGAACTCAAGACTAAAAGAACTTTCTAAATGTAATAATGGGTATTTCCCCCCCCCAAAAAAAAACTATAACAAACATCATGTATAATGTGGAGATTTTGAGAGCACTTCCCCCAGAGTGAGAATGCCTGCTATTACCACTTCCCTTCAACATTGTAGTAGAGGTTCTAACCATCCTAGCCAGTGAAATAAGACAAGGAAAAAAATAAAAATTTAAGAATCAGACAGGAAAAAATGAAACTCTCATTTGAAGATGATATACTTGTGTACATAGAAAATCCAAAGGAATATACAAATAAATCATTAAAATTATTAAGTTTCTGGGTATCATATCACTATACAAAAATAAATTTCTATATTCAAACAACAAATTAAAATTTAAAAATTAGTACTATTTACAATAGAATAAAAAGCAGGAACTACCTAGGAATAAGTTAACAAAATACATCCAAGACCTAGACCTGAAAACTGAAGTTATAAAAGATTAAGTCAGTGAGGGGGTAAACCATGCTTGTGGATGGGAGATGCACTGTTGTGCAGATGCCAGTTTTTTCTAAATTGACCTATAAAGTTAGCGGCCATGCATTCTAGTTGAAGTGCAGTTCCAGCAGAACGTCTAGAGGGTACTGACAAGTTGGTTCAAATGTTTACATAGAAATGTGACAGGCCAAGAATAGCCAAGAACAATTGAAAATGATGATCAAAGTATTCAAAACTTATAAGAATACAATAGTTAAAGAGTGTAGGGCTGGTGCACGGTTGACAAATGTATCATTAGAACAGAATAGAGTCCAGAATTGAACCCATGTATGAACATTTGATTATTGCAAAGGTGGCATTTCAGAGCAGAGAACAATGACTTTTTAACAAGTGATGCTGGGTTGATTGAATCTCCAAATTGAGGGGAAAAAAAACAAAAATGAAGTCTGACACTCCCATGTTATATGCAATCATACTGGTGAATTTTTTAGATCTTAACTTAGCATATTTTAGATCTACATATGAAAGGTGAAATAACACTTGTAGAAAATAATATAGGGTATCGTCATATTCTTGGAGTAAGAGAAGATTTCTTTAAAAAAGATAAAAAGCACACTAGTCACAATAGAAAAGATAAACAATACCACATTCACATTAAAAATTGTTTTGTGTTAAAGGCATCATTTATCTATTGGAGAAATAGTCATAATACATATACAGTATCTAATGAAGAACTTATATCTAAAACATATGAACTATGACAAATCAATAATAATAATAATAATAATAATAATAATAAAACAACCCAGTGGAACCATAGACAAGAGACTTTATCAGGCTCTTAACAGAACATGAATGATCTATAAATATTGGAAAAGGTGCTGAAGCTCAGTAGACACTGGAGAAATGCAATCAAAATCACAATTGGAAACCTTGACACACCTAATGGAATGGTTACAATAAACAAGACTGAAAATCCCACATCTTGGTGAGGATGGGAATATGCAATTCTCATACTCCCTTGATAGGAAGAGAAATTGGTGCAACTACTTCGGAAAACTGTTCAGCAGCACCCATTAACACTGAGCAAAAACTCACCAGCAGGAGCACACCTAGATAGCACCCCTAGAAATGCAGGCACATGTCACTAGAAGATTGTGCAGGGATGTCCGAAGCAGCATTACTTATAACTCTTAAACATGGAATAATTTAAATCCATCAAATCCAGGAGAGCAGATAAAGAAACTGTGATAATAATCATATAGTAACCAGAACTGCAGCCACACACCACATCATGGATGAGTCTCACACACTGAATGTTGAGTAACAAGCCAGACAGAGAATAATATATACTTAGGATTCCATTTATTTCAGCTTTGGAAGTGGTCAAACCTAATCTGTGTTGTTAAAAGTCAGGGGAGTAGAGAGAAGGGGCAAGTCACAAGCAGGGTCTTCTAGAGTGCAGGGACGGTTTTATTTCTTGACCAGGGAGGAGCCCACCCAGATGTGATCACTTTGTGATAATTCATTAGTTGTGTCTTTACGGACATACTTCAAAAAAAAGGGAAATCTGTACAAAAATATTTATTCAGAAACATGGACCTATTTCACCCATTGCATCCTCCATGGGTAGTCATTTTTGTTAGTTTCTGGTTGATCATTCCATTAATTCCTTTTATAAACATATGCATATTTATATGACATAGGTGCTTGCTCTTACTCCCAACCCCACCTTCTCCCCTGAATCATTACATGCTGCTCTACAGCTTCCTCCATCCTCAGCAGAGAGATCTGCTGACCACCTGCTCATATTTGCCTGATGAGGGAGACTTCTCAAGTGATACTGGTCAGGCTAAGAAGATTAGTTTCTATCAATAAACCATCACTGGCACTAGAGTGACTCCCTTTGCCACACTAATCAGCACCACAATGGGACATGAGTGGGAACAGAGAATGTGACTTCAGTCCCACTGAGCACAGAGCAAGGCTTCTAGTTGGTGTCAGTGCCCTTTCCAGTCCTACAGCAGATGGCCAGCTGACAAATAGAGCACTGTTGGCTGTGTTGTTCCCATGGAAGCTCTAATGGGAGCAGCACTATTCCAGAGGAGGGGAAACTGTCACAACTCTTTAATTAAGTAACCTCTTCCTTCATCTAAAAATATGAAAGGACAGCCAAGGATTATCAGACATTAAAAAAATTATGACATGAAAAAGATGGACTAACGTGGAAAACACAATTAGAAAACTGACACCAGAAGAAACAGAAATAATTTAGAACATAGAAAAGAACTTTTTAAAAAGTAATATTCCCAGAATGTTTGGGAAAATACATTTATGAACCCAGAAACAGGTTGCTAGGAAGAATGAGAGAACAAGAAAGAGTTGTTATGAAATTAAAGATATGATGGGTAAAATAGAAAGTTCAAAAGCTGAAGTAAAATGTCAAGGGCATCCAAAAAGATTGAAATATGAGAGAAAAGTTAGGATATACAGACAATTCAGGAGGTATGATATGTATCTAATAAGATTTTCACAAAGAGAGAACAATAGCAAAATAAGAGGGAAGGATATAAAGAGAACTGATAAAAATACTTTTTGAAATCTTCAGATCATAAAGGCCTATATAACGCTGAATAGGGTAAATAAGAAATACTTGCAAAGGAACATACTCATCTGCATGTTTTGCATTCAGAGGAAAAAGAGAAGATCTCAAAGTTCTGCTCTGACACAGTGACTCAAGAACAATCACCTCAGTATCCACAAAGCAAAACATACTTGAAGATACAGATTTTCTTGTTTATTCCAGGGGGAAAAGACAATCATTATATTACTATACTTGTACAGGCAAGTCTAAAACCAGCACACCCATCATACTTTCTTCCCTTCTCTATTTTTTCTTTAAACAAACTGTCTTGGGATCTGCTTGTGGGGTCTCAGGGGAGTGAGGTGAGGTGAGGCTTCCCAGAGTTGAGGACCCTTACTTTGTGGGCCTCTAGGACCCTCGGGTGTCATAGCAGAGGCTCTCTGTGGCACACACACTCCCTACACACTTCTTTATCATGTCCAGGCCCAAATAGCAGGTCATATTCCCTGATTGTGCTCAGTTTTAGGTGGGGTTTCAGCATTAGGCCTCCCCCAAACATCTCTCACCCCTCCTCCCCAGCCCCTACTTCTGCCAGTGGGAACGTGTTGGTCCTCTAGGCTTCTCTGGGACATCTAAGGAAAACCAGTGACCAGGCTCTGCCCAGCAGGGGCACAGTCTTCCATAGGCCAGCCTTGCAGGCCTTCACATCCTCTGGCTGGGCTGTCCCAGATCCCTCAGGCCTGCACTTGCTTCCTGTCAGCCTCCGTTTTCCAGGGCGGCACAGGGTAACTGCATTGGCAAAATGCAGCACATCTCCTCGTTATCAGTTGTGAAGTCAGAGCCACTTGGCTGGGGGTGGGGGTGGCTGGAGGGTCACTGTGCATCCATGTCAAGGGTATGCCTACTGCCACTGCCACTTTTTACCCTCACTCCTCTGGGAGCACAGACCCCTGGAGGAGCCGGACCCCTCAGTATGAATGTGGCTCAGTCTTCTCAACTAGAGCGCAGGATTGGCAGCCGAGGACTCTGTGGGCCTCATCGTTTATGCTGGGTCCCCTCAGTCCACCCAGCTTGTCGCCTCTGTGTGGCCAGCAGGCCAGGGCAGCATGCCGGCTGTCCTTGTTCACTCTGCTAGGGAGCCCGCCCTCACTGCAGCCCCCTATGCCCTCTGGAAATGGGTCTAGCTGGGGTCTTATAGTGAAGACCTTCTTGTGGTGGGCTTGGGGTGTGATGCCAGGCAAACCAGGGGCCAGAAGCTCACTCAGCCGGGCAGGAAGGGGATATGTGGCGTGAAAGAAAATGGTAGGTGGGAGGCTGCTGAGGTGACAGAGTCCTCCCAGGTGAGACCTGGGCTTGGGCAACTGACCCCAGCTGCAGGGTGGACACTGATGGGCAGGGCTGAGGCCTGCTGCCAGTGGCAGGAATCTCCTGAGCTGTACCAGCCAGGGGCAGTTGACTGCTCATTGGCTCTGGGGATGGTGGGGGGCATTGGGGCCAGGGTCACCTTTTTTTGGGTCGGGCTCTGAGTCTGGAAGCTGGAGCCACCCTTTGTCTCCTCCCAGGCTATGCTCCTGTCACTGGAATGTGCCACCCCGTCCGCAGTTGTACCCTGAACCACGAGGATGGCTTCTCCTCAGCGTTTGTGGTGGCCCATGAAACCGGCCATGTGTAAGTGGCCTCACCGTCCTGTTGTCTGGGGCTTGAGGGGCCTTGCTGCTCCTCTGTGCCCTGAGAGGGACACACCCCACATGAAAAGCGCTGGATGAGATGTCCTGTCCTCCCAGCACTATACACCAGGCCCAGGGGCCACTTCCTGTTGAGGGAACTTTTCAAAGGAAGGGCTGAGTGGGTGTAGTTATGCCATCAAGGCCCAGGTGGGTCCCTGCCCCATTTTACAGGTGAATAACCGAGGACCCGAGGGAAGCTTATCCAGGAACGACAAGTGAGGTGGGGTGTGTGTGCCCCAGGCACCCCCGGATCTTGGGGCTGGTTGGGCATGGTGGGCACCCTCACGGGCTGTTGGGTTCATGTGGGCGTGTGTGGAGGGGGTGCCTGAACAGCTGGGTTTTGATGCCTCTGCCTCACTGCATCCTCATGCCACGTTACCCTGCCTTGGAGACAGCATGCTGAGGGGGCTGCTGCTGGATGCCGTCTCCCCAGCGAGCCCCCAGCTGTAAGACTCGGGATGATGGAGAATCGGTACTACCAGGCTCAGGGCAGACCACACCAGCAGAGGTCCAGGTGCCCAGCAGAGGGAGGTCAGGGGGCCCTCCTGGCATTTGGGTGGAGTGCAGCTAACAGGTCAGTGTGGCCAGGGGAGGGTTCAGTAAAGTTGCTTGGCTCCCGCACAGGCTGGGCATGGAACATGATGGGCAGGGCAACCGGTGTGGTGACGAGGTACGGCTGGGCAGCATCATGGCGCCCCTGGTGCAGGCAGCTTTCCACCGATTCCACTGGTCCCGCTGCAGCCAGCAGGAGCTGAGCCGCTACCTACAGTAAGTGCTACCCCATGTCCCCAAGGGTGATCCACAGCCCTGGGCTCAGATGTGAGAGGGTGCAGCCTCAGGCACAGGGGAGAAAGAGGGAAAATGCAGTGCAGGTTGCTGTGGGGGGGTGTCCTACTGTTGGGGTCACCTTTAATGGACACCTGGGATCTGGGCAAGCCAGGTCCTGGGTAACTAACATGAAGGAACAGAGATGCATCAGGGAAACTGAGGCAGCACAGCCGAGAGCCAGGATTTGCAGACAGGCCTACCACCATGGGTCCAGAAGGGGCCTTTGGCTGCCTCACGGGTTGGATGGCCAGTCCGCTGAAGACAGCTGGTGGCCCCCATGTGTCCCCTCACAGCTCCTATGACTGCTTGCGGGATGACCCATTTGCCCACGACTGGCCAGTGCTGCCCCAGCTCCCTGGCCTGCACTACCCCATGAACGAGCAGTGCCGCTTCGACTTCGGCCTGGGCTACATGATGTGCACCGCGGTGAGTGTCAGGGGAGCCTGCACCTCTGGGGCTGAGTGGGACAGGCCTCTCACATGGTGGAATCTCCCTCCTCACCCACCACCCCTCATCCTGTCACACCCTGGGCCCACCCAGCCAGTCCGGACTTGGTCCTGGGCAGAGAGCACAGCGCTGACAAGGCCTGTGATCCGGGGATCAGCAGGGGATGGTGGGGGGTCTGGTGAGGCCCCCAGTGTGGCCTATAGCTTCCCTAGGAAGAAGCCAGGCGTGAAGGCTGAGGGGGAGGGGCTCCAGGAGCAGGAGTCACAGTGCGAAGGTCTAGAAGTGATGGGACACAGCATGCAGAGGAGCAACCAGTTGTCCCCTAGGGTTGAGTGCCAGGACAAGGCAGTCAGCAGGAACACTGGTCATCAGAACTGAGTGTCTCTGCTGCTCGAGGCCCACCCTGGGTGAAGCAGTGTAGCAAGAGCTCTAGTGCCTGGTTGTGTCTGACTCAGTACTCATCTCACCTGCATGTAGGAAGTAAGCAAAGCATTCCCACTTTACAGATGAGGAAATTGAGGCCCAGAGAGGCTAGGTAAACTGCTTAAGGCCACACAGCGAACAAGAGGTGGATTCGGGCATGATGCAGGCATGACAGCTTAAAGGACGTAGTGGGTGGTGGGGAGCTCTGGAAAGGTCTGGAGAGCAGTGGTGTGGCCAGGTCTGTATCTCTCAGGGACGTCCTGGAGGAAGGGCTAGACAGTTCAGGAAAGAGGTAATATGAGGTCCAAAGGACCGAGGCCATGTCTGGAGCAAGGGCAGGGCCTGCTGGAGCAGAGGGGAAAGCTTTAGGAGAGAGTCAAGGGGTAGACTTTACAGTGGAGGAACAGTGGGTGCCCTTAGGGCCCTGTAGTGGCAGCCCTTCCCTGCCACCAACCACTCCTGCCTGGACCAATGGGATGCCCACCGTGCCCTTGTGCCAGACACACTGGCTTCCAGCTGATCTGTCCAACAGGTTCCATGAGGGGTGCAGCCGCCAGGGGTGTGAGGCTGGAGAGGCCCAGTAGCCCACAGGGACTAGAAGTAGCAGTTGTACCCTCAAGGTTCCATGGCCCTAGAGTCACATGAAGCTCAGGTTACCCACTGGCCACACAGGCCTGTCACAGACAGCCAAGCTATGCCTGGTTCCACAGTAGAAGTGCGAGGGAAGTGCCTTGGCCAGCGGCTTGTGCTCTCTTCCAGTTCCGGACATTTGACCCCTGCAAGCAGCTGTGGTGCAGCCACCCTGACAACCCCTACTTTTGCAAGACCAAGAAGGGCCCCCCCCTGGATGGAACCATGTGTGCACCTGGCAAGGTGAGTTGGGGCAGAGGGCAGGGCCTGTGACACACTCACATCTCCAGGGACAGTCCCTACAGGACCTGTGGGCTAAGGCCGGGGACCTCCTTAGGGCCCATGCAGCCTTCTCCTACCTCCTTTTTAACCCCCCCCCCACACACACACACACACGAAGACACAACACACTCAGCTTCCCCCCATTGTGCTTCTCACTCACTATTCCTTCTGTTGGAGCAAACTTGATGTCCCAGAGCTCCTCACTGTGCTTCCACACCCCCACTTCGGAAACTCCCTCCTCTGAGGAGCAGTTTCTGGGTTCCCTGCATATTATGAGCAACTGGGTCACTCCACCTTAAGGCCAGCATTGGGGTCTGACGGCTGCTGGGTCCCCAGGTCCAGCATCAGGCTTAGCCTCTTCACCTGCAGAACCTCGGTGCTTGCCCCGTCTGGCTGACTTGTGCCTGAAGTTCTCACCAGTACCTGGCCCAGGCCCACCTGCTACTCTCCAGCAAATCTACACACAAAAAAAGCCATCTCTCTCCAGTCCTTCCTTCCTAACTCTGGGCCTGATTCTCATTGGCTCAGATAAAGCTTCACGCCCACTTCTCGGCCAATCACTTGCTAGGGGGCTGGCTTATGTAGACGAGTCTAAGCCTGGTTCCCAGCCAGCCAGGGCCCAGCCCTAGAAAATAGAGCTAACAGCCTGAGGGAAGGGTTGAGGGCCTGAGGTTCCTCCAAGTGGATCTTAAAATCTGCTTAATTTTATTTTGTCCCTGATGATGCTTCTTAAAGCTACAGATTTCCAGACCTTCCCTGAAGATTTTGTCTTGGCATAAGAATCAGGAATTGTTTTGTTTTTTATTTTCTTCATTATAGTAAAATTCACATAACAAAAAAATTCAACATTTAACCACTTTGAAGTGTACAATTCAGTGGCGTTAAGTACATTCACAATGCTGTGCAACTGTCATCACTGTGTAGTTCAAGAACTTTTTCATCACCCCAAAGCAGATTCCATTAAGCAGTGACTCCCCACTTCCTTCCTGTCTCCAGCCTCTGGCAACCACTAATACGTTTTCTGTCTCTGTTGATTGGCCTATTCTGCAATTTTATATAACTGGAATCATGTAATACATGGCCTTTTTGCCTGGCTTCCTTCACTCAGCATATTTTCAAGGTTTATCCGTGTTGTGCCTGTGTCAGTGCTCCGTCCTTTTTTGGCTGAGTAGCTTCCCACTCTCTGGGTGGACCACACTGTGCTGATCCATTCAACCTTAGGTGGGCATTTGGGTTGACTCTACCTTTTGCTTTCTGTGAATGTGCTGCCGTGAAAACTCACTAGCTTGTTTTATTTGAGGATCTGGAGACTTATATTTTTAAGAGGTACCCAGGTGATTCAGCTGTGCCCCCAGACTTAATGAACTATTAGAAGTTGGAGTTGGGACATTGGTAGTAAAACACCAGTGACCTGGTAATATCAGACTAACCATTTAGCTGGGAGTGCCACGAAAGGAACAGGGCCCTGAGGCATTTGCCGTTACCCCAGCAGGGGCTCGGTATACTCTGAGCTAGCGAAGAAGACTAGCTCAGCATGGCTTTCTACCCCAGGCCACCCCTCCCAGTCCACCCTGGGCAGAGAGAAGGTGGATGGAGTGGGAGGCAAGCCTGGCACACACGTGCGTGCCTGGGGTGTGTGGTTGGCCTTCGCCCACAGGAATCTGGCCACTGGGAGAACATGGGCCAAGGAATGCCTGCACCCCCAGCTGAGTGGCCCTCCTCCTCCTGTGGGGGAAGGTAGGCAGGTGTGGCCAAAGTTCCTCTTTCTCACAGAACTCACTGACCAGGCCATGGCCCCTCACTCTTTTTGGTGGTAGAATCCTTTGTTAATTTAGCCTAGTAAATAAAATTGCCATTTCTGTGTTAAAAGACAGAGCTGTACTGATTGAGGGGGCAGAGCTGGAGCTCAGCTCAGCCTGCCCTGGTCCACAAGAGCACAGGTTGAAAACTGTCCTGAGTCGGGGATTCTCAGTATGGGAAGTGGGGGTGGGGTGGGATGGGAGTGGAGGGGCAAAGGGAGAGAGAAGGAAGGAGGGCACCTCCTCTGGGCCTATCAGAATCCTCCACCTGTGTGCATTTGTAAATTTTGATACCTTACTTACCACGGCAGTGTAATTTTGTTTGAAAGGTTGTTATCCCTTACGTCCCCTTTTCCAGCCAAAAAAGCCACAGGGGCCAGGAGAGAGGGGGAGCTGGGAGGGAGCAGGGAGTAAAGTCTGGCCAGATTGGAGAAGCAGAAGATCATCTTGGGCTGTATTGAGCATGGCTGTTCCTCTCTTTTCCTCTTTGTCCCTGGGTCCCCCAGCAAGGTCACAGCCTGGTATCTTCATTGTCACACTCCTCAGTGGACCATTCCAAGCACATTTTCCTCCTTGGCCTTCACTGCCACATCACACTCCTGTCACATACAGTTCTGTGTGTCCAAAATTTCCAAGGGACAGAGCACTCTGTGTCTGTCTTCTCTACATAAGATGACCTGGTGAGAAGGAGCAGGACAACAGATGAGCCCTTTAGCTCATGGCTCACTCACAGTGGGGCCGGTAGGCAGGGGATGCCGGCAGCATCTTTGGGGTTCAGCACCCTGTTTCTTGGCAAGATGAGGTAGACAGGGCTAGGGTACTTAGGGCCAGAGCATGTGTGGCTTTCTCACGGAACCCAGTTTTGGGTGGGTGGCTGAGAAGGGAGAGATGACGTGTTGCCCTTGGACAAAGTAGACAATGGACCTGAGGATTAGGCTGAGGAAGCTCCACATCCCTCAACTCCATATCCATCCATCCATTTATTCATTCATTCGCTAATTCATTTCCTGTGTCAGGCCTGCTCCACCTCCATTGTATCTGCTGTCTGTGCCTGTGGAAGTTGGCCATGAATGTGAGGAGACAGCAGTGACATGTGGCAAGGAGAAGAATGGGGAGTGGCCTCTCGGGGAGTTCAGGGAGACTCCTGATGGAGAGAAGTGGGAGCAGCACTCCAAGTGGGGGGTCTGCACTGGGTGGGGGCATGGTGAGGATGGCCAAGGAGGGTAAAGAGAGGAGATGCTGTTTCAAAATTAGTGCATTTATAGGATTAATATTAATTCAGATAGAACTAAGTCAACAGATTGAGAATGATTGCCATTGAAAAGAAAATTTGTTTCTCGCATATCTTAAAAGGAGTGTCCCGCCCCTATTCCCTGTCACACCACATGTGGGGGGAAGGAGCAGACACCAGGAAGCATCAGGGTAAGTGAAGAGGCAGAGGCTGGTGATGGTGGGGGAGATGGAAGGACTGATTGAGCTGAGATGGTGCTTCCTATGCTGGCTTGGTGTCCTGCCCTGTCCAGGGTGCTGGAGATGTGGCTCAGAGCTACTCTCAGAGGGGCATGCCCTGTGGCCACACAGCTATGTCAGATACCGTAGAGGCAGGGCCAGGTCCTGGGAGGTGCTGTGACCTGCAGGCCGGGCTGGTGGGCTTCCCTTGCCCTCTCTGCCTGAGGCAGGTCAGGGCAGCAGGTGGGGTGTAGGCCCAGCAGGTCTAAGATTGGCTCTTTCTCGGTGTGTGTTGGCGGGATAAGTCTTCTGTGTACTCTCTCATTCACAGGGAGTGTTTTGGGGAAGAAACACCAACCTTAAGTTTTCATGAACTTCCTAGAAGGACTGTTTCAGAGATGCATGGCTGGTGCAACAGCCCCAGATTGCCCCTGTGTCATGCTCGTGTTTCCTGTATAACTGAGAACTGGCAGGCAGGAATAGTGACAGGGACAACCCAGGGTCTGGGCATAGGAAGTCAAGCGCTGGGTACTTCCTTCCTCACTGTGTGACCCTGAGCCATTCTTTCCTCCTCAGGCAAGTCATCTGAGTGCCCAATTTGCTGACCTTCATATCCCAGGCTCCTGGCCTATGGCATCCAGTGGGGACATGCTGGTGGGTGGGGGACAGACACTCACGATCTCAGCAGATCAGAAATGCTAAATGTGTACTTTCTGGAACAGAACGGTCTGCCTCTTAGGCTTCCTGACCCACCAGGCCCTGGGTGCATTGGTGCTATCTGCAGCACTTGGCCCATGAGGCAGCCCAGTCAAGTTTGTTCCAGGGTTCTGTGATGCGCTCCATCACGTGCCTTTGTGCTTTGAAATGTCAAAGTCTCTCCACTGGATGAAATATTTGAAAGCATTTAAACATATTCTATGTGGCATTTAAATAATATTAAACATGTTTCTTTTATAATAATGCTGAGGTATCAAAGTATGAAATTGTGCATTTAGGGTAACTGCACACTATTAAACTCTCAAGGTCATCTGGGAGGAAATAAACCAAAATATTAGAGGGATGGCTTCTGTGTGGTGGGGTTAGGGTGTTGGGGAAGGATGTGGGGCTCAGGATGGTACCTGGGCAGACACATGCATGAAGGGAGGGAGGAAAGACGTCATAGTCTGTTCAGTGCCTGGTGTAGTTGGCAGTAAAAGGTGACCCAGTCATACAGGGTCTTTGATGCCAGGCTGAGGGTTAGTCTTCATCTGTCTGCAGGGGAGCCCACAGAAGTTTTGAGAGAGAGCAGGGCTGGCTTTCCTGTGAAGCTTATGATGTGTCAGCTCACCTTCACTTGCCTGGGCTCCTTTCAAGGCCCTGGGCGGGGCCTCACAATATGTTCACATGGTAGTATGTTTTCTTAAATTTTACAAAAAATATGTTAAGTGTAATCTATTAAGACCACTTTTATTTTCACTCTACCTTCTCCTCTGATACACTTCTGGTGTTGGCTGGCATGAGAGTAGCTATGGGTTTTAGCTAAGAAGAAATTGGACTCGGGATATATTTATTGGCTTATTTATATGGTTCTCAGTATCTCTCGTGTATAGTTAAATTATTGTATCTGTCCAGGCATAAGAATAACTTCCAGAAAAACTTCTACTGTCACTGTCAACTCACCCATGGCGATAGCAAGAGGGTGTGCTGTGTGCAGTCCACTCTCTGGAAACCAGTGGGGAAAAAGGCACCTCTCTACACCCAAGGTCATGACTGCTTCTATAGTTTGCAATAGTTTATGGGTTTTTTTTTGGGGGGGGGGATTTGTCTCGCAGATGGGACACTTTAAACACAGACTGACTTGGATATTTCTTTAGAAAGGCCAAGTGTAACAAACTGGTCTGCTCGTCTATAAGCCACCAAAACCTTCAAATGTACACATTACAAAAAATAAGGGAAACCTGAATGCAAATGGGATACAAAAAGTTTATTCAAAATATTGATAAAGCTTTCTCAATCAGTTTAACTGCAATTTTGAAGGTCATTTTGGAATGCTTCCATAAAATAACAGAGAAACTATACACTTGTGATCTGGATATAACCTTCTTTTATCATTTTTGAATTTACTTATTAAAGAAAATTTATATAAAAATGAATGGAAGATAAATATGAGTTTTAAAAATGAGTTAAGAAATTGATAGAAATAACTTTGACAAAAACATAATTGTAACCAAAATAAAAAAAGGTTCAGATCAAACCAGAAGCAACCATTCACTAGGAGGAAGAGAAGTGTCAATGAGATGTAACAGACAGGCTCTTCAAACACTTGACAGCTCAATTAACGATGAGGGCTGACTCTAATGAACACATTGAAAAGCGTTTAAACTTCTTTCTGATTAGACTGAAATGCTGACAACACCAAACACACCGTGAAGCTCAGAGTATTACCCTGACATAAAGGTGTCCGGCAGCAACAATAGCCAAGAACTACTGATTCAAAGAGCATTTAAAATCAGGCTCCGACCAAGAAAATGTGAAATGCCATAAAATTCACATCAGTAAGCAGAATAGATAGTAGTTTCTCCAAATTCTATCATCCTAAATGCTCACTTGACATCACCAATAACTTCTCTACATTATTGATAATAAAGAAAAAATTTCTCTCAACATGCTAGAGCAGAGGCTGGCAAGCTATAGCCCCCAGGCCAATCCCACCTGCCACCTGTTTTTCCCCCCTAACAGCTTTAGGAAGACATGATTCATCTTTAATTTCACCCATTTAAAGTGTGTAATTCAATGGTTTTTGATATATTCACAGAGTTGTACAACCACAACAATCAAAATATAGAACCTCTTTGTCACTCCAAAAAGAAGCCCCATACCTGTTAGCAGTCACTCCAATTCATCCATCCCTCCTTCCGGCTCCCAGTT
The DNA here is from genome assembly GCA_028627145.1 of Eidolon dupreanum. Taxonomy (NCBI): domain Eukaryota; kingdom Metazoa; phylum Chordata; class Mammalia; order Chiroptera; family Pteropodidae; genus Eidolon; species Eidolon dupreanum. The sequence continues at coordinate 35,448,671 of CM053515.1, forward strand.
CTAGGCCATCATTAATCTACTTTCCATCTCCATAGATCTTCCTCTTCCAGGCATTTTATATAAATGGAATACTTTACAATATGTGTCATTCTATGACTGGCTTAATTCAGTTAGCATAATGTTTTCAAAGTTCATCCATGTTGCAGCATGTATCAGTGCTTTATTCCTTTTTATTGCTGGATAATAATCCATTGTATGGATATACTGTGCTTTAATTATCCATTTATTAGCTGATGGATATTTGAATTGTTTCCACTTTTTAGCTCTTATGAGAAATTCTGCTATGAACATTTGTGTACAAGTTATTGCATGGGTGTGTCATTTCTTACGGGTATATACCTAGAAGTGAAATTGTTGGATCTTACGGTAACTGTGTTTAACATTTTGAGAAAATACCTGACTTTTTCCCAAAGCAGCTGTACCTTTTTACATTCTGACTAGCAATCTACAAGGATTTGGATTTCTCCACTTCCTCTCCAAGGCTCATTGTCTGCATTTTTATTATAACTATCCCAGTGGATATGAAGTGTTATCTCATTGTGGTTTTGATTTGCATTTTCCTAGTGACCTATGAAGCCAAGCATCTTTTCATGTGCTTAATGGTAATTTGGATGTATCTTTTTTGGATAAATGTCTGTCCATATTCTTTGCTTATTTTTGCATTTATCTTTTTATTATTGAGTAAGAATTCTTTCTACACAAGAACAAGTATACAGGTGCCTTATCAGGCTTGTCAGACGTGTGGCTTGCAAATATTTTCTCTGTTCTGTGAGTTGTCTCTTCACTTTTGTGATGATATTGTTTGATGCACAAAAGTTTTTTGTTCTGGTAAAGCCCAGTCTCAATATTATTTCTTCGTTTCCAAAGCTTTTGGTGTTGTATCTAAGAAACTACTGCCATTATGTCAAGAAGATGTGTTCCTGTGCTTTATCCTAAGAGTTTAGCTCTTACGTGTAGACCTTTGATTCATTTTCAGTAGTTATTGGGTGTGGTGTGAGGAAGGGGTCCAAGCTGATTGATACTTTTGCATGTGGATATCCAGTTGTCCTGCACCATTTGTTGAAGAGACTCATCTTTTACAATTGAATTGTCTTGACACCTTTATCAAAAAGCATTTGACCATATGTAACAGTTCCTTTCTGGATTCAGTTCTACACCATTGATACATTTGTCTATCCTTATGCCAGGGCCACACTGCCTTAATTACTCCTGTTTTGTTTTTCTTCGAGATCATTTTGGCTATTCTTGGTCCTTTAATTCTCTATACAAACTTTAGGAATAGTTTCTCAGTTTCTGCAAAATTCCAGCAGGGAGTTGGATAGGGTTGCTCTGAATCTGCAGATGAATGTGGGGGAGCGTTGCCATATCAACAGTATGATCCATGAACATGAGGTGTCTTTCCATTTACCTAGATCATTATTTTCTTTCTACAATGTATTATAGTTTTTGGTTATACATATCTTTTATTTAATTTATTCCTAAGATTTTCTTCTTCTTCTTTTTGATGCTATTGTAAATAGAGTTGTTTCCTTAATTTCGGATCATTCATCGCTAGTTTATAGAAATACAATTGATTTTTGTATATTGATCTTGTATGTATCCTGTACCTCACTGAATTTATTAGCCCTAATAGTTTTTTAGTGAATTCCTTAGGATTTTATATATAGAAGATTATGTCATCTACAAATAGAGATAGTTATACTTCTTTCATTCCAATCCAGATGACTTTTATTTCTTTTTCTAAAACTTCTAGCACAATGTTGACTGAAAGTGCTATGAGCAGACATCGTAGTCTCATTTCTCATCATAGGGGATGAACATTCATTCGTTCATCATTAAGTGTGATGTTAGCTGTGGGTGTTTCACAGATGTTCTTTATCGGGATGAGGAAATTCTCTTTCATTCTTAGTCTCTGAGTGTGTGTGTGTGTGTGTGTGTGTGTGTGTGTGTGTGTGTGTTTATGAAAGGATGTCAGATTTGCCAAATGATTTTTGAGTCTCAAGGTGATCAGGTAGTTTATTCCTTATTTTATTAATATGGTGTATTACACCGATTGATTTTCGGATGTTAAACCCTACATTCATGGGATAAATCCCACTTGGTCGTGGTGTACAATCTTTTAATATGCTGTCATATTTGGTTTGCTAGGAATGAAATTGCAGTCTGTTCAGTGCCTGGTGTGGTTGGTGGTGAGAGGTGGCCCAGTAATACAGGGCCTTTGACCTTGTCTACCCAGGTAAATTCTGAACCCTCCACAGAGGCAGGGTGTAGCCAGTCTTTGAGCCTTGCTCAAACCCAGGAGAGCTCTTAGCTGTCTTTTTCCTAATTCTATTATAGTTCTATTTGGTTTACCATTTCATTTGCCGCTCCTAGTATCTTTGAGCTACTGGCCTCCTTTTCATTGTTCTACCAAGATTTCTGTTGTTTTGACAATGCCCTTAGGCATGAATTTCCTTGTGCTCTGTCTAAACAAAGTCAGTTCCTTCAGGGAGAACTATGGAGCTCTCTGTTCTGCTTTTCCTCTTGGGAAGACCACTGTTCCATTGCACTGGAGCTAGGGGTAGGGTGGCCCAATTCTCTCAGAGTGACACCAGATAGGTCACTGTATAGGGCGGTAACCCTGGTGTTCTTGGCTTGCCCCTTTCAGCATGGAAACTCTGCCCTACAAGCGAGCTGGGGGAGGGGCTTTCGGGATCCAGTGTTCTTGGTCTGTCATTCCTGGGGGAGAGCCTCTATCCCGGGACTGGGGCTGGGTGGGCAAAGGGAGCCCCAGTCCTTTTGGCTGCCCTACCTGACATAGACTATAATGTAGAGTTGGGAGGTATGGAAGGTGGCAGTGGCCTGCCTCTCCCAGGTGGAAACTGTAACCCCAGCCTGGGAGCTGAGGGGAGAGGGAGCTCCCCCTTCTAGGCAGCAAAGGGGAAGAGATGCAAGAGGATTGTGGCTCAAATGCCACAGACTTTCACTGTTCTTACCAAGATTTAGCAGATTTTCTTGAATAAATATTTCTCCATTTATTGTATTGACCTTAGGACAATTTCCAGATACTTTAAATGGTTGTTTTTAAAAAACAATTTTCATCAGCTAAGTGGTTGGTTGTTTTATTGAGGAGAGAGTTCACCAAGCTCCTTACAACTCTATTCTTGAATTTCTATTTGCTGTCTGTTTTTACAAACAAAGTTTTATTGGAACGCAGTCATCTGAATTCATTTATATGTTGTCTGTAGCTGCTTTCATGCTCCAATGACAGAGTTAAGTAGTGGCAACAGAGATCACTTAGCCTATGGAGTCTAAAATAGTTACTCTCTGGTGCTTACAGAAAAAGTTTGCTGTGGAATGACTGACTACATTATCTTTCTATCTCTCTATGGAAAACAACAGTACAAAATTATTGTTATGTGGCGAGAGAATGAAAGAGTACATAGTGAGAATTTTGGGAAAACTTGTGTCAGTCAATTATTTTGAAAAAAATCATTGTTCTCCACTATTGGTTGTTTGTGGTGTTGATCAGTTTCTAAATTTTTAATTTTTTTTGTGATGTATTTTCTTATTCTAAATTGATATTATATTTCATACCTGATTTAGTATTGTTAATTTTGCAATCTTCTTAAGATGGGCTTCCAAATTGTGTAAGTGTCCTCACTGTGGGAGGAAGGGGAGCAGTGTGATTAGGTTCAAGTTGTAGAATGTGTCCCCTCCTCTCCAGTGTTCTACTTTCTATTTTTCTTAATTTTTATCATGTTAACATGCTGCTTGAACTTCATTTCCATATTTTCTTTAAATTGACTTTTCTATTTAAGCAAGTAGATCTGATATGTTTCTGGAGTCAATAGCTTGGTGTGGGGCAGGCTCTGGCTGTAGGGATAGAGTAGGCCGGACAGGAGTGGAAAATAGTGGGAGGCCAGGGCAGTGGTCAGGGGTGCTGGGTGGGCCGACACCTCATGAGGATTCTCAAGGGGATTAGAGCTTCTAGGGGTGAGCAGGGCCCCCTCTCCCTTTGCCTCCAGGGCCTCATGGACACTGCAGGATGAAGGGTAGGGTCATGCAAGTGGTGGGTCAAGGAAGTGAACTTCTGTCTTCCAGCACTGCTTTAAAGGACACTGCATCTGGCTGACGCCTGACATCCTCAAACGGGACGGCAACTGGGGTGCCTGGACACCCTTCGGCTCCTGCTCGCGCACCTGTGGCACAGGTGTTAAGTTCAGGACCCGCCAGTGCGACAACCCACAGTGAGTTGGCCCTGACGTTTCCCAGCCCTCCTGGGTGGCAGCTGCTGTCCCAGAGACCCCTCCCTATCCTGCAAGGCTCCTGTGGCTGCGCAACAGTTCTGGAGAGGGTGAGCAGGCCCGCAGCCCCTCCTCACCCTCCCTGGAAGGAAACTGAGACTCCGAGAGGGAGGCTCATAGCCCAGACCACACAGCCTGCTGGGAACAGAGCTGGCCCAGGAGACCTGGAAATTCAGCCCCCTGCACCTTCCTTTAGGCACTGGCTGACTCTGCCCTTCTTGGTCGAGAGCACCAAGGAAAGAAGGTGGAACAGAGAGCAGGAATTGGGCATAAGGAGGGGGAGGGCTCCCTTGGGCCCCAGGGAGCAGCTATTTGCTGCCAGCCAAGGGGCAGGGGCAAGCGACATGCCACCTGTGGCTAGCTGCCTAGGGGAGAGATAGCCTGGAGAGATTGCCCTCGAGCCCACCAGATTCTTACCATATTCCCCCTCCTGCTTCCCAGGCATAGGGCCTGCTGTACTGTCCTCCCTGCTCTCTCTCTCTGTCCCTCTCTTCCCACCCCACCTTATAAATATCTCTCTGGTTTGTGTCCCCTTTCTTATTCATACCCACGCCACTCCCTCTGCCTGAACCCTTGGCCTGGGCCTCACCCCGCGTAGCGCCCATAGAGAAGGGCAATGTGGAGCCAGAGGGCTTGGGCCCTGCCACCCTCTGTGGCTGGGGTGGGTCAGTGAGCCCCTGGACTTCAGGCAGCCTGCCCATAGGGTCATTGTGGGTACAGGTATAGTAATGTGAATGATGCCTGGCATGTGGGAAGAGGTCCCCTCAGATGTCAGCTCACTGGACTTCCACCTGCCTGTTACAGGCCCCTCAGCTGCCTGGAGACATGTGGCTTTTGTCTTTATTTTTTTGGCATGTTCAGTGTTTTTAAAGACTTTGATTTACATGAAAATATTTAAAATCTAGAATTTAATATAAAAAACCAAACCCGATTTCCAGCTTTCAAACTGGGTGTCATAGCAATGCCAGGCCCACATACAGGCTGGTGGGCAACTCAGCCATCTTCATGTACCTCCTCCACCCCCGGGACTTCTTAGATATTGGGGTTGGGGCCCTAAACCCTAGGCCTCGGGCCCCAGCTCATCCCCCTTCTGTGGGCCCTGCCGTGGCTCCCGCAAAAATCATACGTGACTTTCTGTGCATCTTTGTTTTTCCAGGGGAGCCGGTCTCTAGCTTCACATCTCAGAGGAGCCTGTGACCCCAAAATTTAAGCCCCGCAGGTCTCTGGGACCTGTCTAGACTGTCTGGGAGGGAGCTGGAGGGGCTGAGCAATTATAGCTCTGGGGAGAAGGGTCAGGTCCACACTCGCCAGAAGGACCTGTCTCAGCTGCCCCTTCCCATGCTGAGGGAGTGACTTGGGCCCAGGATGCACAGTTGGGGAGCAGGTCTGGCCTGACTCCCCCGCCCGCTGTGAGCATCTAAGCCCTGACTCTTCCCGCTTGATGCCAGGCCTTGGGCTCTGGTGGACTCGCCCCTTGGCCTGCTTCTGGGGAACTCATGTGGTCTCGGAGTGGGGAGGAGGTCCATGTTCTGTCCCTTCTCACCTGTGTACTCTAGGGATTTTTCTCCTCTGGCTGGCCCAATCTCCTTGGTGGCAGCAAGAGACAGGGGCAGAGGCAGTGACAGGAGCAAAGCTATGAGCCTGTCTGTTCAGAAAGCCATCAGTCCCGGAGAGCAGCCAACCTCTGCCCAGTGCCTCTGCGTCAGTGACTGTCAGACAACTTTGATACGGCCACACAGAGCTATGACAACTGCTCAGTAATGCCATCCTCATCTGCGTCAGCAGAAGACACGCAGCTGCAGTGACCCAAGCACTTCCCAGATCCCAGGCTCCACGCAGCCTCCTTGTCAGCACCCCAAGTAGCCCCATGGGCCACCCCTTTCATTTGTCCTCCAGGCAGTAATCGCCAGAATTCGCACTGCCCCATTTTAGTTATACTCCCTGCACTAGTCTGCAGCTTTTCCCGTGACACTGGGACAAGTGTGAGGATACCTCCACACAGTCCCTAGTTGGACCCTGCTTGCAGGACAGAGTTCCTCTGTGTTCTTCACTATCCCCACTCTTGTGATTGAGAAATTGCAAATGATCCAGTCTCCAGCTCTTCACCTGCTCTCCCTTCCCTACATTCCCCAGCTCCTGCTCAATTTTGGGGTTATAAGGGTTCCATTCCAATAAAGATGCCTGCTGTCTGGGCTGGCCAGGGGCTCTGCTGACAGCTGGCCCTTCCTGCTGTTTCCCCCACCCACGCCTGCTGCACGGATGTCCCAGGCTCCCCACTCCTGCACCCCAGCCTGCTCCCCCTGCTGGTGACACCCTTGTTGGTGTTCTTATTGGTCTGTTTTGTCCCATCGGTGACCTGGTGGCAACCTCAGAGTTGCCCTTTCTTCCAGTCTCTCCTCAAACACTGACACCTCTTGATTCTTCCTCCTTTCTCGGATCATTACTTCCACCGAGTCCCTTGAGAGCACAGCAAGTGTAAGGGGCCTCATGGAAGCCAGCCCCTTTTCACCTCTACTGTGCTGCAACAGCAGTCGCTGCCACTTGTCACGAACAGATCATGGCTTTTGCTCAAGTCTCAAGTTCTGCTTGTTTCTGCCACACCTGGCAAGTGGTGACACTGAGGCCCCCAGAGCTCCTGCCAGGTGCTGGCCTGCCACTCCCCATCCCCCATCTGTCAGATGCCCCTGCTGTTGCCTTTGCTGCGGGGCTAGTGCATTGTGGACTGGTGCTGTTCTCAGCGAAGTGAGGGAGTGATAGACATGCAGCCAGAATTCTCTGAGGTGGAGGGAGGTGGGCTGAGTGTCTGCTCATGAAGAGCCTGAACACTGGGATTCCACTACTTCGCAGTTGCCTTCTGAGTTCCCACCCTGGGTCAAGCACAGGCCTGGACCGGGATGCAGAGGACGCACCACTGGGTTGGGTCCTTCTGCTAAGCAGAGCTGCTCCCGACCCTTGAGACTCAGGGCACTCCCAAATCCCACAAGTGGCACCCTGAGTGCTGGCCTCTTTCTGGTGGCACCAGGCTGCATGTCCTTTGCTTTCTACTCCAGCCCGGCCAACGGGGGCCGCACTTGCTCGGGTCTGGGCTACGATTTCCAGCTCTGCAACACGCAGGACTGCCCTGACAGCCTGGCCGACTTCCGCGAGGAGCAGTGCCGCCAGTGGGACCTGTACTTTGAGCACGGAGATACCCAGCACCACTGGCTGCCCCACGAGCACCGGGATGGTGAGCCTCAGAGTCGGGGGTGGAGTGAGTGCCCAGAGGACAGGTCAGTGGGTGGACTGGGCTCCTGGTGTCCTGTACCACTGATTTTGTGTGGGCAAGACTTCTGGCAGAGGACCTACCAGCAAAGCCCACCCTGGTGGTGTGGCTGCCGGGGCCCCCCTGGGTGGAAGCTGGGGGCTCCAGGCAGGACAGCAGTCCCAGAGGTGCCAGAAAACAGCTTGGCCAAGGATGCAGGGGAGGGTGCAGGAGTGGGGAGGACTGGTGAGTGCCTGGTCTGGCTGTCACCACCTGGTGGGTAAGTCTGACCCTGTGCTGTGAGGCCCACCCAGGGATGAGGCAGAGACAGGGATGGGGCAGAGACAGTGCTGGGCCACCCTGCCAAGGAAGCAGGTTACCTATAGCTTTCTTGTCTCTCAGTCGGGACTCAGCTTCCAGTATCAGAAAACATGACTCCAAATGCTTTGTGCATTAAAAGGCACTTATTGGCTCCTGGAGACTAATAAGTCTGGTCGTTTCAGTCATGATGGTGTTTGTATTCCGTTTGTCCCCCCACACCCTATGATGGAATTTTAAATTTCTTCCAGGCATGGGGCAGGGGATGGCAGCCGGCATGAGCCTGTCCTGGTACCTCCGTCATCCCATGTGTGCCCCACCAGAGGAGTGCCCTGCAGGGAGGTCTGCCAGAGCAGAGGGGGTCCCCCTCTAAGGCAGGCTACCACCTGGTGGGCCGGATAGATGGCCATCAGATAGTGACCCAGTGTTTTACTGACTTCTAAGAAAAATGAGAACAAGGGAAAGTGCCAGGGACCCGAGACTGACTCAGGGGCCTCTGGCCTTATTTGGGTCTTCAGATGAAGAGCTGGCAAGCAGCCAGTTGCCTTCTGCCAGGTGTTGGAGTTTTTGGGTGGGACCTTGGGGGCCTGAGACCCAGGCTCTCTGACACAGCCTGGCTCAGTGGGAAAAACTCTCCTAAGTCCAGGGCTCCTGGGTCCAAGGCCCCAGGACAGAGACTGAAGGCAGTTGTGGTCTTCTGGCCCCTTTCTCACTCCAGGGCAGGTGCGTTGGGGGGGCAGTGACTCCTAAGAAGACCTTCCTGGAAATTTCTCCTGAGTGGATTCAGGAAGGGTGGGGAGTAGTGCAGCCAGCATGCCTCCCCAACACCCACTGCTCCCCTTACAGCCAAGGAGAGGTGCCACCTCTACTGCCAGTCCAAAGAGACCGGGGAGGTGGTGTCCATGAAGCGCATGGTGCATGACGGGACACGCTGCTCCTACAAGGATGCCTTCAGCCTCTGCGTGCGTGGCGACTGCAGGGTGAGTGCCGCAGGGCCGGTGCGGGGGCCCAGGGCGGCAGCTTCCTGGGGTTGTTGAGGACTTGTTGCGCTTCAGCAGGCAGAGTGTCAGAAACAGCACCTGGAGCAGGGCAGGCTCTCAGCAAGTGCTGGTCTGCTGTTGCCTGTGCTGGGGGCTCTCAGCTTTGCGTATGCCTTGGAGCCATCAGCAGCTCGGGGACCCTCCTGAGACTGACCCCGTCCCCGGGTGCCCCTGTGAAGCACTGCCACATCCTTGCACTCTGCTGGGCCCTGGACAGTTTACTGTTTCACAATGGCCTGCATTGAGCCTTGTTAGTTTGGCTCTTTGTAGAAATGCCTGCTGTTTTCTGTTGTTATGTGTTTAGTTTCAGTCTCAGGCTGACACAAGTGTGGGGTGACCTCAGCATGTGGCAGTGACCTGAGCACAGACTTGTCCCTGCCAGACTCCCTAGAAACAACGGAAAACCTCTGTAGTTTGAGCAGACGGGCCTGACTATAGGTGTCATAGAGGCTGACTCTCCTCAGGAAGTTTCTGGCAGAATGCCACAGGCACCCCTGAAGGAGTAGGGAGGCTGGGAGAACCTAGGGCTTCTCCGCATTCATGTAGGATGGTGCCTGAGGTTAAAGAGGCTCCACCAAGACACAGAGGCAGGGGTGGGAGAGGCTGGCTCGGCTTGAGCCACGCAGGGAGGCCAGGCCACATGATCTGCTCAGACAGTGAAGCCAAATCTTCAGAGACAAAGATATCAGTGGTCCCTCTATATCCCTTGGACTTTGATTCATGGAGGTGATTGTGTGATGCCACAGAGAGGTCAATGCTATTGAAAAAAGAATTTATTACTTACCCTTCCCAAAGAAGGGCATTGCTATGCTATGCAGAACCACATGTGGAAGCACCGGGTTAGTCAGGAGGCAGAAAGGAGCAGAGAAAGTCTTGACTGGAGCTTGTGTTATGGTTTCCATGGGAACAGCAGGCAAGGCAAGACAAACAGTTTTGGATTGACCGTTTTGAATCATTCCAGCAGGTCTCAGCTATAAGGGTGGTCTCAGAGTTGCCTGCTGCCTGGCCTGGGATGATTTCCCTAGTGGAAATAGTATTGTGACCTGTGAGAGATAAAGCAGGTGGCTGGGTGTTTGGCTGGTTTGCATCTGAAAGGCCTCCTCCTAACCCAGCTCTTGGCCATCTCTAAGATAGCCATCTCTGGCTAGTCCTGGGACATCATAAGACACAGAATATTTTTAAAACCATGACTAATACAGGCAGTAAGCACGGGAAACATTTCATAGCAGACATAGCTCTAAATGGCAGCTGTAAATATGGCTGCAAACCTAACAGAGGATTCAGAGCACCAATTTGCCTTCTTAGTGGGAGCAGATGAGAGCTTCAAAAACAAAAATATTTATTTACATTTCTCTATGACCATATTGCAAATGTTAGAAAACAGAGGAGACAGGAAGGAAAAATTGAAAATGTGCAAAGGACATGGGTGGTAGAAAAATGAATTGCATGAGTCCTAACACTACAAGTGAACGTGAAACTCTTATTTTAAAAGAATCTAATACTGGGTGGAAAAATACTATCCAAGTGATTGCTGTCAATTAGAGAATATCAAAACACAATGACTCTGGAAGGTTAAAAGCGAAATGGCAGCAAAGATGTATGCACACATAATACATACACCGCAGGGAATCAAAAGAATCAAGAATTAAATGAGGCTTCCAGAGTCATTTTGTTTTGATAAAGGACACAATCTACTACCTTGATAAAGTAATTACATGCTATAAAATATGTCATCTAAAAATTACTATGAGAAAAAGAGAAGTGGAAATGAGCTGCCATATTTCCTTCTCTAATAACTCACGGATAGGATTTCATGACAGATTGGAAGGGAAGAAAGCCGCATCCCATTAGCTATGTGCCCCTCACCATGTGGCAGGTACCCCACCATCACCACCAGCATCCCCACCTCGGCTTGAACCGAAATGGAACCAAGCGGTCACCCTCATTTGGTTGTGTGGACAGCTGCAGCAGCAATGTGGAGCCATGTAGGGACACATGACCTGTCATTGGCCCCATTAACCCTTTTAGGATCTGAAGTGAGGTTTCAGGCCAGTAAGAGAGCCCTGTACTTCACTGGCTTCTTGGACTTGGTTAAAGTCCTAGTATCATCTCTCCCTAGTTTACTTACAGACTGCGAGATATCAGTGTCTCCCGAAGGTCTGTGGACGTGTGCCAAAGGTGGATGTTCCCAAGCCAGGGGTGGTGCCTGCCTGGGCTGGGTGGTCGCAGCACTTGAGATGAGCCAGCCAGGAGCTGCCCGGACAAAAATCCACTGTGTTAAACGCCCCTCTTGGTGGCAGGCAGGGCCCTGATATCACAAGTAGTGAAAGGTGAAAAGAAAATGTGCCTTAGAATGGAGGAGAAATGGTGACAGGTCATTTTAATATCTCTCGAGGTTTGACATATCAAGTAGTTAATTTACTGTTTTCCTTTTGTTAACCATCTGTGACTCACAGAACAAAAAGCTCAGTTAGAACAACTGTTTTCAAATATGGCATGCTATTCATTTTCTTTTTGTCCGAATATCCTTTCTCTCTTCCAATTAGTTGGATCTCCAGTTAGTGCAAGCCTCTTTAGAAAGAACATGTGAGTCAGTGAAGAACTCCTAAGAGCTGATTCTCAACTAAGGCACTTGATACCTGGGCTGGCTTCTGTCAGGTTGGGCTCAGCAACCGGGACAGTGCCTTCACTGACACCTGTGCACATCTGTGTTGGCAGCCACCTGCCGCTGCAGCTCTGAGGCTTTTCACTCCCAGTTATTCTGTAGAAAATCTGAGCACTGATCCCCCTCAGATGAGAGGCTGAAGCAACCCTTCCCCCAGGGAAGTGTACTGCTGACATTTTGCACCCAGTTCCAGTGTGTAGGGTTCCCCCACACCAGCTCGGGGTTCAACAGTTCTTAGTTCAGACCCTGTCTACCTGGAGGTAGCATCAGATTCCACAGGCTGAGGGCTCAGTCCTACAAGACTGCCCCCACCCTTTCAGACTCCAATCACAAGTCCACGTGTGATCTGTGCTTGTGATAAACTGGCTATAAATTGGAGGTTCCCGTGACCCTCTCCCTGGGTTTGATTAATTTGCATGGGAGGCTCCCAGAACTCAGAGAAATATGTTACTTACCTGATCACTGGTTCATTATAAAATGATATAACTCAGGAGCAGCCAGACAGAAGAGAATCATAGGGCAAGGTGTGGGGGCCTTCCATGCCCTCTCTAGGTACACCACTCCCCTAATCTCCACATGTTCACCAACCCAGAAACTCTCCAACCCCACCCTTTTGGGTTGTTATGGAGGCTTCATTACACAGGGATTGTTAACCCAAAAATAAAAGGCCTTTCAACATGAGAGGCAACAATCATTTATTTGAGATCAAAGATTGGCTATTTAGGACCCACCGATTCAGGCAGAAACCCAAATAATGTTTCGATTAGGAAATGATGGTAATGAGTGTTTATGAGAAAGGGAAGGGGAACAATAACATCTATAGAAGGAAGGCATTTCTATTGGTGCAGGTAACATAACACAGGGATGTTAAGTCTAAACAATGTTTTTAATTTTCAGTCCAGTGGTCATCAGTCCAATAGTCAGAATAACTACTTCTTTCTTGTTATTTTTGCAGACAGTTCTTTGAGGCACAATGTTGCTTTAGGCCTATTCCAAAGGTTATTTTGACCCATTTTAACATCTTAAAGATATGAAGCTTAAGACATGTGAGGCAGTTCTTGTGGGGTGACAGCTCCAACTCCATTTTAAAGTGGCTCCATTTATTACTTTTTTACAGTATGATTGATTAAATTATTAGCCATTGGTGATCGATTCAGTCTCCAGCCACTTTCCCCTCCCTAGAGGTCAGGGAGTGGGACTGAAACTTCCAAGCCTCTAATGACATGGTTGGTTCTCCTGGCAACCAGCTCTTATCCTTAGGTGTGCCCCAAAGCTACCTCATTAGCATAAAAAAAGACACCGTTGTAGCTCTCAGCACTGGAAATCCCAAGGTTTTTAGGAGCTCTGTGCCAGAAATAGATGAAGACCTAATATGTATTTATTATAAATCAAAATATGTGTATTTATTATCCGTGTTTATTATAAATCTAATATTACAACTGCCCTGGCCTGAAAAGGATTCTCTCACACTGCTTTTTTCCCCCAGTGTTGTCCTCCTCAGCATTACCTCTATCCTTCACTGAGGTCACACTCTGTGCCAGGCAGCATATTTATAAGGACCATCTCCTCTTACCTTGGCAATAGCCCTGGCAAGGTGGGCTGCTCTGACTCCATGTTACAAATGTGAAAACAAACTCAGAGTTTCTCTTAAGACCACGTGGCCAGCATGTGGCACATTTGTGCTTTAAGCTCAGACTTCTGTGCCTTAAACTTAAAAGACCAAATTTTCCCCCAGTTTATCATGTTCCCTTCCTTTGCTAATTTTGTTCCCTCATAAATCATTTTTTAAAAAAGAACATGTTCGTTTTATTATTTTTCACACTGCTCACTTCCAAAAAAAAAAAAAAAGATTCAAAAGGCTTATGATCATACAGATCAATAAACCCAAAGATTGTGAATTTCTGTACACACATTAAAAAATGATGCACAACTGCTGCTCTGTACCCACTTCATGGTCTAGAGCCCCTGCCCTAAAAGGTCCTTGTGAGACAAATGTCAAAAATATAAGAGCAAAGGGAGATGAAAAAGGCCTCTCTCGAGGTGGTGGTAAGAGGGTCTTGAGGTGAGAATTCACACTGAGCTTCCTGGTAGCCAGAGCAAAGAGGGAAATATGTGATGCCATGGCACACTCTAGGGCAGGGGAATTCGAGCAGCTCAGGAGAGGCCATTTTCCCTTCTGAGCCAGGAGAGCGGTGGGTGTGGATGTCATTATGAGAGTGGTCTTGGGCCCTAAGCCCACAGGGGATGCTCCCTGTAGAGCCTCTGTGGTCTGGGAATGACATGCTGCCAGGGATTTAGAGAATGGAAGAGACTGAGTTATCACTGTCTCTACCAGATGGTCCTGAACAACGGAACATTCCGTTCCATGTGGAATAATTTTCACTACTGGAGTGGTCAGTGTTGAGAGAATCTGTTACATGAATGAAGGCAAAAGTGTTTCTACAACTCTTGTCACCTCCTGTCCAGACACCTGAAGACAAACCGAAGAGGACCTTGTGTTCTGGGAGCAATGTGAAGGCTGGGACATCCAGGCCTAAGCTGTGGGTGGGAACCCAGGGTGGGATGCGGGGAGGGGACACTGCATGGCCCTAGGAGAAGGGGCAGAGGACAGGTCCGAGTTATGGCCCTCAGAACAGAAATGTTCATTTGGAGGCCAGCCTGCCAAGCTAGGACGGTCTCAGGATGTGGCCCTATTCGTCCCTGCAGAATCCTCTGAAGTCACACTGTCCAGATGAGCAAATGAGCAAGGGGAAGTGGCTGGTCCTCAGTGGGGCACATAGGGTCTGTCTTGCTCAAAAGCCCTGTCTCCTACCCCTGTGTTGGGAATTGCTAAGAAGGAATGGCCAGGGAACAGGTACCAAGGCCCTGGGGACACAAGTCAGGCCAGAGGACGAGTGGGGAAGGGGTCTCACATGTGCACTGCACCTCCCTGCCCCCCTGCAGAAGGTGGGCTGTGACGGGGTGATCGGCTCCAGCAAGCAAGAGGACAAGTGTGGTGTGTGTGGAGGGGACAACACCCACTGCAAAGTGGTCAAGGGCACATTTACACGCTCACCCAAGAAGCTGGGTGAGTGAGCCCCTCCCCTGGCCTTGCAGCCTGAATGTCCCCAGTGCCTGGCAGGGAAATGTGGGATGGACTCATCCCTGGGATTCTGTCTGGGTTCCTGACTGCTCTGGGGATGATCCGGGAGGCTGGGGTCGTGGGGGAACCTAAGTCAGGACAGCTTGAGCCAGACCCCAGGGGGATGAGGGACAGGGAAAGTAGGGGTCCGGGCAGAGGATGCCAGGATACTGGTGTGTATGGTGGGTCTGAGATGTTTATTTGAGGGGCTGAGGGGACCCCTCCCCAGCCCTCTAAGGCTGTGGGGCAACTGTGGGTCCCCTAGGTGGCTGCCAGCAGGACTACACTTCACTGGTCAGTGCAGGCTGCTGCCTCGCTGGGTGGGCGGTCAGGGGCCACAAAATACTGGGGGGCCTTGAGTCACCTTTGGGGTGAGGCCCTCCATGCCTCATCTGCACCTGAGCAGCCCCTCTCCTCTCACTTGGCTTTGTCCCCCCACCCAACAAAGGTTATATCAAGATGTTTGAGATCCCAGTAGGAGCCAGACACCTGCTCATCCAGGAGGCAGATAACACCGGCCATCACCTGGGTGAGTCTCAGAGCCCAGGGACATAGCAGATCTGCAGGCTGACTCCTCTGGAGATCGGCAGAGACCCTGGAGTCCGAGGCCTGGCTGTGGGGGGCCACCTCCCCGTTCCTGGATCGGCCCACATGGTAGACCTTTCCTGGGGTCACCTCCCACTGGAGAGGCACACGTTTGGATCAGAGGGCTCCTGGCAGCAGCCGTGGGGAGGTTTCTAAGACATGCCACACCCATGGCCCACAGAACGGTGACTCCCCATCTCAAGGCCAAGAAAACTTTCCCTCTGTCCACCAGAAGGCAGGCAGGTGTGTAAGCAGCAGAGTCCTGGGCAGCAGCCCCCCCTCACCCCCACCTCAGCCAGCAAATGCAGCCTGCTAGCCTCCCCTTGGCATGCCTGGATCCCGGTGGTCATGGTTGGTACCCCCTCTGCTGTTCTCAGCCATCAAGAACCTGGAGACAGGCAAGTTCATTTTAAATGAAGAGAACGAGGTGGGTCCCAATTCCAAATCATTCATCGCCATGGGTGTGGAGTGGGAGTACCGGGACGAGGACGGCCGGGAGACACTGCAGAGCATGGGTCCCCTGCATGGCACCATTGCTGTTCTGGTGAGTCCAGGCAGGGGCCAGGCCCGCCTCCTCCTGGGTGCCCAGGCCAGGGGCAAGTGACCACTGGAGAAGGGACAGAGGGTCCTGGCACCCTGAGACTTCCAGCATCCTTCTGGCCACGCTTGGAATAGCCCGTTTTTTGGACCAGGGACCTAACTATGTGTCAGGAACAGACATGGAGCTGCCAGTCGGGGCTCAGCCCCTGGGTGACCTCAGGCCAGCCCTCCCCTAGAATGATACTTACAGCCACCTCTCTTGCTCCTTCATATCTGCCATCAACTCTAAGCCCTGCCACACCCTGGGATTGACTGATGGTGCTCAGGATGTTGGACCACCAGACCCGGCCACACTGAACTTTGTCCCTGAGTGGGAGTGGGCCTCAGGTCTCCTGAGTTCAGGACCACAGGCTGCCCCTGTTTATGGGGTGATAGAGGGGCCTTGATTTTCTAATCACATTTTAAAAGTTAATTTTAATTGTATAAGTAATATATTTTATCTGTAAAAAAAATCAAACCCCTGCAGATGAGGCTCAGGTGCCCCTCAGCTAAGGTGAGCATACTGTAGCTGACCCCACACCACACACCCTGTCCCAGGGTGTGTGCTCTGCTCTCCTTGTCCCTGGGGTTGTTGGTGACCCGCCTGTGTCACTGCACACGTGGGCGGTCTCAGGACCTGTGCTTTATGTGTGGGTAAATTTGTCTACCTGCTCAAATGTATTTGTAATCCCCAAATCAACGCTCGAGGTGCTCTTCACATTGGCAGACAAGTGCAAAGCGGTGAAAACATGCCACCTGACGCTCAGGTCCCAGCTGAGGTGGAACAAGGTGACATTCTGCTTCTTGGTTCAGCTCCTGCTGAAAACAAGTGTCCTTTTCACAGTCTGTGTAGCACCATTTCCCACATTTTTGTGCTTTCACGGGATAATTTGCTGTTTAAAATGTCTCCAAGCGGTGCTGAGGCACCGGTGTCCCTGTGTGGCAGGCGCGTTCGATGAGCTTCCTTCAGGCCTGAGTCAGTGCGATGGCCCCAGTTCGCCATTAGCGATTAACTTCTTATGTTAATAAGGTGCCTTTATACAGAAGGACCCATAAAATAAGGTTATGTGTTGACCGTGGATGAAAACGTCACAACCAGAGGCTCATAGGATGCTGACCTTGTATCTCCTGTGAACAGGGGTTCAGCGTTGGGGGCTTTCTAGAACATTCTACCGCAGATAGCAAGGCTGGGCTGTGAGTGGGCCTCAGCTGGCCTTTCTAAAGTGGTTTTGAGGAGGTGGGGAGTGGGTCAGGTACATTCATA
The DNA here is from genome assembly GCA_028627145.1 of Eidolon dupreanum. NCBI lineage: Eukaryota > Metazoa > Chordata > Mammalia > Chiroptera > Pteropodidae > Eidolon > Eidolon dupreanum. Next base: position 35,465,770 of record CM053515.1, read on the forward strand.
GCCATGTGGGGCACAGGTCATCCCGCAGGGAACCACCCGGATCTCGCTGACATACAAATACATGATCCACGAGGACTCGCTCAATGTGGACGACAACCAGGTCCTGGAAGATGACTCCGCAGGCTACGAGTGGGCCCTTAAGAAGTGGTCTCCGTGCTCCAAGCCCTGCGGTGGAGGTGAGGGGCCTTCTCGGGGTCAGGGTCCTGGAGGAAGTGAGGCCTGAGTGGGGAGGGTGTTCCAGGAGAGGGGCATCTTGAGCCCACCAGTGCCCTGCTGACCACCCAGCCCAAGGTGTGTGTCGGGCGTGAGAAGACTGGCCCCAGGGGCCAGGGTGGCCGAGGCAGTGAACTTGCCCTGGGATGGGGCAGAGGGTGAGGAAGAGGGTGGTGTTTAGGGTAGTAGGCCAGATGCAGCCAGGGCATGTGAGGGGTTTGGACGATGCCAGCATGAAGCTGCCTCAGGGTGGGAAGCAGGAGCTGGCCTGGAAGGAGGTTGCCATGAGAGCATCTTGGATGGGTTACTGTGGCTTTGCAAGGCAGGGCACGAGGAGACAGGGGCTGTGCTGGAGACGGGTGGAGGGCCCCTATGCAGTAGTTTCTCCCTGTTCTTGTTCAGAAAGGCCTCCCTGGCCTTCCCGGGTCAGGGCTGTGTGCACAGGGGCCCCTCCTGCCACAGGCCTCACGGAGGTCATGGTTGGGGGAGACATAAATATGGACAAGAAGTTCTGATTTGCCCAGTGTGCTCACTGCTTCTGGGGGGCTGGACAAGATCAGAGCAGGAGAAGACAGCTTGGCCGGCAGGAGCAGGATAGACCTCCCTCAGATGCCACATGGGGTCCCGTGCCTAGAGGACGAAGAGGAGTTTGCCGAGGGCCTGGGCCAGCCACTCCTTGGTGCAGGCAGATGGTGGGCCCCTCTTCCAGAGCTTCCGCCTGGGTGGTGGTGCCCAGCCTGCTGTTGGGCCTCCTCAACTCCCTGGATCTCATCCGTGTGTCCTATTGACTCTCGCTCCCACGTATCTCTTGGGCCCATTTGCTATTCCCGTCTTCCCAGTCCTGGTACCACCCTCACTCCCCACTAACCCTCATGTGTTCACTTTCTCCCAGAGTGACCTATTAAAAGGGCAGATCAGACCATATCCCTTCCCTTTGTTATAGTCTTCAGCAGCTCCCTCTGTTCTTGGGATTTAAAAAAAAAAAAAATTCTCCTCACGGCCTCAGAGGTCCAGGCAACTTGATGATGGCCTGTTCTACTGCCCACACCGGTCTTAGGTGCTTCTCCTAGGCGAGCCATGCTTTTGCCTCAGGGCCTTTGCACAAGCTGTCTCCTCCCCCGGGGGGCCGCTCCACTGCATTCCCACTAAATCTTCCAGACAGCATTGTGATGCCTCCAGAGGACCAGGCTGGATCAGGCTGTCTGGCCATATTTTCTTGTGTCTTGCTCACTAGGCCAAGGTTTCACGACTTCGGCACTGCTGACGTTTCAAGTTCTATAATTCTCTGTTTGGGGCTGTCCCACGCAGGGTTGTATCCCAGCTAGTGCTTGTGAATGCCAGTGGCGCCCCCCGCCACCCCAGGTCGTAACAACTGAGTGTCCCAGACATTGCCAGGTGTCCCCAGGGGCAAAATTGCCCTCAGTTGAGAACTGCTGCAGTAGGCCGTGGGGGGAGAAACCTAACAGGAAGTTTTCCCATGTTTAGCCAACTCCTGGCTCATACCAGGTCCTCGGACATATTAATTCAAGGTGGAATAAATGGCTAAGCGACAGGAGAGGAAATGAAACCTTCCTTCCTGTCCCAGGAGGCCAGCCAAGGGGCCAGGGAGAAGGTAGTCACTCTCCCTGGCCTCTCACCTTTCTGTGTCTAGCTCGGGCCTGGCTTGGGCAACCTGCCCCACTCTCTACCCCCATCAGAGTGGTGGAGAAAACTGGGCTGAAGGTGCCAGTGAACCTGCCCTTCTGCAGCCCCTGGAGGGGCCACACTGCCCCAGTGAGCCCCCTCGAACTCTTGTCCTCAGGGTCCCAGTTCACCAAGTATGGCTGTCGCCGGAGGCTGGACCTCAAGATGGTACATCGAGGCTTCTGTGACACCCTCGTGAAACCCAAAGCCATCCGCCGGGCTTGCAACCCCCAGGAGTGCTCCCAGCCTGTGTGAGTGCCCAAGGCTGTCCGGGGCCCCCGAGTAGCTCTGAGCTTCACACCTCCCAAGATATTTGATGGGTTCTTTCTTGCTCACCACATTGCATGGGGTCTAACATGCTGCAGGCTGTATGCTACACCGCTGCTTCTGACCTGCAAAATCGAAACAACATGGTGCACCTTAGAGATGGTGAGCAGTAATGCTCAGAAACTGAGGGGAAATTGAGGCTCAGGGGGTGCAGGACTGGCTTCTGGTCCTGTGGGAGATGTTTCCCAGACAGTTCTCTGTAGCAGCTGCATCCTTGTCCTCCAGCCCCAGGGGTTGGCAGGGCTGTATATCCAGGCTCTGAATGGGGAAGATAGCTGGTAACTATGTGGGGACATTTAGGGATGAGTGATGATGCAGTTCTCACTGCTGCCCGGAAGGGTGGTGGTCATGTCAGCAGAAGCTGAGGGCAGAGAGCAGAGACCCAGAAGGGACAGAGGCCAGCAGAGTCTCTCAGGCCTGGGCTGTCTATGGCCACCCCTTCTAGGTCCCCAGCAGTGGACATACATGGCGTCCCTCACCTCCAGGACCCTTGGCAGGGTGCGGCAGGCCTACAGGGCACCTTCATGCGCAAAAGAAAGGCTGCACCTGGGGGAGCAGGCTGCCTTTGCTCTGTCCACCTGGGCCACAGGGGGACTGATGGTGTCATTCCGCCCTGGCAGGTGGGTCACAGGTGAATGGGAGCCATGCAGTCGGAGCTGTGGGCGGACGGGCACGCAGGCTCGCCGGGTGCGCTGCGTTCAGAGGCTGCACAACAACACCACTCGCTCCATGCACTCCAAGCATTGCAACGACGCCCGGCCCGAGGGCCGCCGGGCCTGTAACCGCGAGCTCTGTCCTGGGCAGTGGCGGGCCGGACCCTGGTCCCAGGTAAGTTGTCCCTCTAGCCCCTGTGTTCTCAGCCCCTAAACCGAGCTGGGTGAAACTGTGGTGGCCAGGGTGCCCCATCTTTGTCTAGACTCAGATCCTGCCCTGGGCCACATCCGGTCAGTCTCAGGGCACCAGTGCTGCTACGGGGTCAGTGCTCTATGGGGAAACGCGGTGGAATGTGCATTTTCGCTTCTCAGGGCCAGGTTCTCACATGCTGCAGGGACCTGGGATCCCCGGAAACATAGAGCAGCCTGGGGTCCAGGATCCAAGGGACGGCCTGGGTTTCCATCTCTGCGGGCGGAGGTGTGGACTGGAAGGCCAGCCAAGCTTGAAGGAGGGGACACAAGCAAGGGTGGACTTAGACTGGGCTGGAAAGGGTGATGAGGACGGTCTCAGGGATCAGAGGGGCAGTTCTGGGGACAGGGCAGAGCAGAGGTGATACATCCAGCTGCAGCCAAGACTAGCCACGGGCTCCACGATTCACTGGAAGGATCACAGGGCTCAGCAGTTGCACACATGGTGTGGTTTATTGCAGTAAGCTCACAGAGTAGAACCAAGGAAGGGAAGGGTACATGGCCCAGTCTAGAAGAAACCGAGCACATGCCTCCAGGTGTCCCCTGGAGTGGGAGTCACCAGGCGTGTGCTTAATTCTCCCAACAATAACGTATGACAACACATATGAAGTGCTGCCAACCAGGGACCACCTGAGCCTGGATGTCCAGGTTTTCCCTGGGGATCAGTCGTGTAGGCATAGATGCCTGCATGGGTGATGACATAAGGTACTGAAGCTCCAGGCCCCCGGTGGAAAAGAAAGCACTCAGCGGAAATCACGGTGTTCCTGTAAACCGACTGGTGCAGCATGACTCAGGCCTCAGGCATGAAAAGCACTCATCCCAGACAGAACATCCCATAACTTGGTTCCCAGCTGCCACCCAAGGGTCAGTCCCCAAAACAGACCTTTCCTGGGACTGGGGGATTTGAGCAGCCACATCTGCTGAGTCAACACTTTCCCATGCGCAGGGTGAGGTTGTGAGAATTACCCTTAGCCAGGGCTGGGCCAGTTGTGAGCCAAGTCTGGGAATGACTGCTTCTGCTGCCCTGCCCCTCCGCGCCCCCCTTTCCCCGGTGGGTAAGGCAGAGGGGGCCAGGATGGAGGGGCCAGCAAGGGTGCTGTTGATTTAGAGCCTTGTGGGAGGTTCAAGGGGAGAGGTCCTCTGACAGAGCCTCCTGGGCTCACTTAGAACCTCCCCAGTGGCCCAGTGCACAGCAGGTTTCCCTGGGCCTTGGGCCACCTCCAGCCAGTGCACCCAGAAGTGCCAGGCCCTGTGTAGCTGCTCTCTTTAACTCACAGTAACTCAGAGACATAAGCATGTGTGTCCCCTCTTCAGAGCCTCAGGACATCGAGGCAGCCTCCCAAGGATGAGGCAAGGCCGGACAGGCCTGTAACCCACAGTGTCCCCTCTGCCCATTACCACTTCCCACGTGTTATGGGGTCACATGCATGGGAGGTTTTCCAGGCCCAAACTAGCGTGGGAGGTGGCCCTTGACTACCGACTCTCCACCTACAGTGCTCGGTGACCTGTGGTGACGGCATCCAGGAGCGGCCAGTACTCTGCCGTACTGCGGATGACAGCTTCGGGATCTGCCGGGAGGAGCGGCCTGAGACAGTGAGGGTCTGCGGGCTCAGCCCATGTCCCGGTAAGCCCCCTGCTGCCCATCCCCTGGACCGCAGCATACGAGCCCCAGGACCAAGGGCAGGGCCAAGCCAATGCAGCTCTTCCCATAAGAGGCCAACTCAGCATCCCTAACTTTGAAAGAGAAGCTGAGCCCTCGCAGGCCAGGTTGGGCCGTTCCCAGCAGGGGATGCAGGGGACTGCTCATCGCTGTCAGGCCAGGTCCATCCCTGCCTTCCGGGCATCCCCTGTTGCTCTGGGAGATGGAACCAGATGCGCAGTGACAGCACAGAGGGGCTCAGCCAAACAAGCACCTGTGCCCAGCCCTGCCCAGAGAACAACTAGAACACTGGCTACATGCAGAGACACCTTGGCAACTACCAGGCATGTGACCTCTTTGGTCCCCGAAATAGCTCAAGACATAGATCCCACTACAAGTGTTATATAAAGCAGGGATCCCCAACTGTGGCCTGTTAGGAACCAGGCTGCACAGCAAGAAGTGAGTGGCAGGAGAGAGAGCGAAGCTTCATCTGTATTTACAGCTGCTCCCCAGAGCTAGCATCACCGTCTCAGCTCCACCTCAGATCCTCAGGCATTAGATTCTCATAGGAGCACTGGATCCTGATGCCAAAGAGGTTGAGGAGCAGTGATCTACAGACAAGGGAGACTGGGGTCAGGTGTGCCTGCCCCCTCAGCTGGGGGTTAGATCCAGGGTTCCCTTGGTCCCTGCATTCCTGGAGAGGGCAGTGAGTGCCCTGCTCAGCAGACATAGGATGAGGTGTAGAAGAGCATCACACAGATCAGAGCTGTAGCTGCACCACAGCTGACACCCAGGAGGCTGGGGTCCACCTGTCACAAGGGAGAGCCTTGAGCACCACACTGAGCCCTTCCAGGATGCAGGGGCTATAGAGCAGGGACAGGGCCTAGCCTGCTGCCCCAGCGGCCACAGTCCCTTTCTCTTTTCTCTAGGAAATGTGTCTGACCCCTCCAAGAAGAGCTACGTGGTGCAGTGGCTGTCCCGACCAGACCCTGACTCACCGGTCCAGACCTCGTCAAGTAACCGGCCCGTTTATAACTCTGCCTCTGCCCTCCAGTGCATGCCCTGCGCCCTGTGGAGCTTGCCATGGGCTCCCCTCCTCTCTTTCTATGGAAAACTCCCCTGACTCCTCCTGAGGGCTCTTGGTTGAATCTGTTTTCTCTGGGCCTCTGTGCTCGACCATCTCCTTTGGAGCCACCTGGCTACCTGGCTGGGAGGGCCAGCCTTGCAGAGGTGTGGCCCGGGCATTCGCCTCTTGTGGGGGGCCAGGACCTGGTTGGTGATGGCTTGTAAAGGGTCAAAGATCTGTCTGTCATGGTGCTGGAGGGGCCAGAGGCCAAAGTGCAAATGTGACCACTTAGTGACCTGTTCGCGGGGCCACATCCCTCCAGGCTGGAGCTGCAGGTCGGAAGTTGAGGGGAAGCCTTCCCATCCCCTTTCAGACGCACCCACCCCGAGGCAAGCGAGGCCATGGGGGTCTCGGGCATGTGGTTCTGCGCCGCCAAGCTAGGTGGCACAGCGCTGGGTGTCCAGCGGTGCATCGGGGGTTCCCGCTGCCTCTGCTGCTGCTGCTGCTGCTGCTGACCCTGTGCTGAGTGTGTCGTCCTGACTCGTGCTTCCTGTGGCCTTTGTGTCCTACTTACACAGCCCATGCCCCCATGCCCTGTCTCCTCGGGGAGTTCAGGTCAAATGGAGGAGGATGTGTCCCTCCAGTGGAAC
>CM053515.1:35472349-35540146 GCA_028627145.1 Eidolon dupreanum
GGTTTCCCAATCATGTGGCTTGGCTCCCTGCGCCCCTTGGTCTGTGTGGTGACCAAGGCACTCTCTAGCCACCTGTGCAGGAAGGAGATCGGTGACCAGTGGGCGCTGACTGTTGTAGGAGCCCTTGGAGGCTCCCACAGCACTGCCTTACACCAGAGGGCACATGCCTGGCCCCACAAGTGACCTGTGTAGCATCCTGCATCACTCCCACCACCTGCCCCAGCCCTATCCACCTGTGAATAGCATCCCTGCCAACTGCGCCAGCCTCCAGGCACTAATTACTGTTATGTAAATACTCGGTGTGTAACGCATACTAATTCTCATGACTGTTAACTTCCAACTTTGACGAGGCCATGTGAGTGACACAAGTGACTCTGGGAAGGTGCAATATGCTCTGGGCGTTGTGCTCTGTCTATATGCACTTTGGTTTATCAGGGATATTTTATTAGTGTTTTGTATGTATTTATGACATATTATATAGGTTCCATTGTCGTCGCTTTTCTGGTTTTTTTATGAGACATTAGTGTGTGCCAAAGTGACTATGAAAATGACCTTTTATTCTTATTAACGCTGGAAAGACTTCCTGTCATGCAGCCTACAAATAAACTCAATAAAAGTTCAGTGAAACTGGGTGCTTGGGTTTTGCACGCTGCTGGCTGGCTCCTTCTCTTCGCCTCCGTGGCTGACGGCACTGTGGACCCATGGGTGCCTTCTGTTGCATTAGTTCCTTGGTTTCTAATTCAAATACTTTACTGCCCCCCTTCCCCCTGCTCAATGTAGATGTTTAGGGTCTCTTCCCCATGGAGACATATACCCCCTCCCCAGGCAATTTTCAAAATGTGACAGCAGCCTGAAGATAGTCCACCAGGATTTTGAGCTCTGAACCGTTCGTGCTAAACGAGCAGCTCCGGGAATGTGTTTCCTCGCCTGGTTGGAGGTTTTAATAGGAAAGGGGCCCGGGTGGATTTCTCCCATGGAATGTGGGGTCAGTATCCAAGACAGTGCTAGTCCAGGTCCCTTTACCCTGAACTGCTGCCAGGCTACCGCGCTGGTGCTTGGGACAGCTGTCCGCTCTCTCTTCAGGGAGAGGAGGTGCCTATGTGCCTCAGGAGAGTCTGGGTCGGCAGAAGGGCAAGGTAGCAGTGGCTCTGGGCACCTGGCCAGCAACATTCACAGGTGTATGCTCATCCAAGCCTGCCCTCAGGAGTCACAGAGCCTGTGCGTTTGCTCACCTTGCTAACAGGGACCAGACAGAAGGTCAGGGCCCAGCAGGGACCTCCTGATCTGGGGCCTGAGAGGCGTTCTAAGGTGAGCATCTCCTTTTTCCCTTCCTGGGAAGAGGTCCCCTGCCAGGGAGGAGGGAGATCATGAGAAAGGACGGCACGGGGGCACCCTGTGTCATGGCTATGGGCTCCAGGGCACAGTGCCACGCCCAGGTGTCAGTCAGTGGGGTGGGGGTCACAGTAGCTGCAGCTGAGTCCAGCCTGCCCAGAGCTCTGACCATTCAAGAATTCCAGCCCAAGACAGACAAGGAGACCAAGGCAACTTGTGTCTGACAGACCTGCATCCATCCAGCCCCTTCCCAGGCAGGCCAGGAGAGGTCTCGCCCAAAGGGCTCCTTGCTATGTGCCCAGGAAGAGCCAAGGCAACAGAGGGTGCGTGGGTGGACAAGGGAGACCGACCTGTCAAAGGCACAATGGCAAATGACACTTGGCCAAGAAGAGAGAATGAAGTTTTCTTCACCCCAGTCCTTTCCAAAGTGTGGGAATAGGGGTGACTTAAGCGGCTCCTAAACGCGGCCTGAGTGCTACCGAGCAGCCCCTTCCTGTCTCATTCTCCATCATGAGCACGTGGGAAGGAAGCCTCGCTCTGTGTGAGTTCTGGCATCTCTCTCACGCTTGCTCATGTCTCTCCAGCTCAAATCTGTGTGGGCTGGGGTATCGCTCTCAAATTTGAGGAATTAAAATTGGACTTAGAAATTGACATTAGAGGACTTAAACCTGTTCTTTGTATTTGTGTTTTGGGTCACCTTATTACTACATGAGTTTTCTAGGAATGATAGTAGTATAAAATTTTCATCTAAAATAAATTTTAAGTTAAAAAAAGGAGTTATAGGAGGAAACTATTAAGCAAATAGTAACATGGGTGGTGGTCAGATATAGCCATGATTGTGGAGATGGCACACAGATGACTTCAACTTATAAAATATGAGTTTACTATCAACGATCTGTTCATGAAAGACAATAAATAGGTCTTGCCCAGAGTTAATTGCTGCTGGAAATGGCTGAAGATCAAGTATTGTGAAACAGAAGTTTTTATCTTAGTAGAGAACTTGGGCCCATCAGTGCCTTAGGATGCATCACTCTCTCAGGTGGCTCTCTGCTCAGTGATACTACTAAAAAGTACACAACCTTTGGCGTCCTTTTAAGAGCAGTGGGTAATGATTATTTTGAAATTTTTCTGGGCTGATATTAGCATAGCCAAGCTCTCGTCAGTAACTTTCTCAATTATTTATTCATTCATTGAATTAATTTTTAAAACCTTAAAGCAATGCAGTCCAATAGGACCCAGAAGTCCAATATGTATGCCAGGTGAGGGGAGGGACCCTGGAGAAGGGAGCCTGGCCACAGGCCGTGGCCCGCCTATCTGTGACACGAAGAAGGACTGCTCCCGCCAATTCGTCCATTTGCTTAGCAACATGTTCCAAGCACTATAGGTGTCAAGCTCTGATCCAGGCACTGGGGACACCGCCAAGCACCTGACCAGAAGTCAGCAAACTTTTTTTCTCAAGGGCAAGACAGTAAATGTTTTAGGCGTCAGGGGGCCATGTGGCCTCTGTTACAACTACTCAGCTCTGCCTTTGTGATGGGAAAGCAGCGAGAACAGTAAACGAATGGCGGTCTGTTGCAGTACAATCTTACTTATAGAACTGGGTGGGGACCGACCTGGCCTGAGAGGATTGTTGGCTGACCCCCTGCCCTAGGCCGCACTGAGGTGTGCTCCTCAGGTCCCCAGCCAAGTAGGAGACAGTGAGGGAGGTGTTTAATGCCCCTCTTGTTATGCTTGAAGGAAAAGGCTCAGGTGACAGGTTGACAGGAGAAGGCGAAGCGATATGGCAGGGGCTGCCCTCTTCCCATCAGCACTGCTAGGCAGGCTCTGCCCTGTTCTGTGCCTTTGCTTCTAGCAAGAGCACCCTTGCGTCAACCTGAGGTCTGTGACCATTGGTTTTCACCCAGCTCGCCTTCGTGGCTGGCAGTAAAGGGAGAGGGCCCAGGAATGGGGAAAGGAGCGCGGGGGCAGTTCTGAGCACCCCCACCTCCACCAGCTTCAAACAGGACTGTTCAGATTCCATCTGTCTCATACTTTGGGCATCTGTGTCAGATTTCATCTACCAGTTTTCAAACCCTGAAAGCCACATCTCTGGATCTGCCAGCTTGACTTCTGGATTCAGCCCTTGGCTCTCAGCTGCCTGCCCGCCCGCCTCTCTCCCCCAACGTCGTGAGCCTGTGGCTTGGTCTCAAGGTCAGGAAAACCAGGGCTTGTCCCGAACAGCCTGCTGGTGTTCATCTCTTCGAACCATGGGTCCTGCAGCCAGTCATGCCTCCACCCGATTTTAGAAGCTCAGAGCCAAAGCCGAGTCCACCTCTGGTGGTAGGTGCCTCTGTGTGTTCTGATCGGTGACATTTCTATTTTAAAATCCACGATATCCGTGTTTGTTATTCGCATTTATATTTTTCATGTTTATTCATTTATGTGTCCTTTGATTCACTGTTTTAGGCTCTGAGGATAGAGGGAGGGTCCAAATATAACTTGGGGCTCTGCCCTTCAGAGCTTTCAGAATAATGAAAAGCCAGGCATTAGTCACCTTATCCGACAATTAAATGTGAACTTGCCAACTGGGATGAAGTGCTGAGAAGGGGAGACCCATGGCAGCAGGTGGCTACATCCTGGAGAGATTGAATGTCTTGAGAGGGGTCAGGGAGTATCTACCTGAGGAAGGTGTGTTTCAGCTGAGCCTGGAGGATGAGATGCGAGTAGTTAGAGGAAGAAGGGAGGCACAGAATGTGCAAAGTCCCTGTGGCCAGCAGGAGCACAGTGCAGAGCATGTCTGAGACCTGTATATGGCTGTTGAGGTGATGGGACAGGTCTTCCTTCTGAAAACAACAGGAGGCAATGCAGGGGCTTCAATCAGGACAGTGATGTGGTCACATCTCCAGCTGAAAAGCCACATCCTGACTGGAGCAGTGTAGCTAGGAGGAAGGATGGAGATAGGCAGGCAGAGAGGAGGCTCTTACCATAGTGCAGCCAAGACACAAGACGGCTTGAGCCCGTGGGAGAAGACGTGGACGTATCTGAGAGGGTCCAGGAGGACAAGCGGATGGACTTAGAGGTGACTGGATAGGGGATGCTGGGGTCTGGTGTGTGCACCTGAAAGGCCATCCTCTGAGACATGTGGTGGCAGCACGAGTCACACCTGAGGAGAGTGAGGGAAAAGGAGGGTGCAGTAGAGGTTTGTGTGGGAGGTTTAGGGCCCTCCCTGTGGAGGGCAGTGTCAGCCAAGAAATAGCAGGCAGAGTTGGGCCTGTGGAGGCTGGGGATTGGGAATTTACAATTGACCAAATATCCCTGTTATGTGGCTCATTCTTTCATGCTGAATGAATTTTTGTACATCATCTAAGTGTTTGTGTTGTGTATGGAATGAGGTGGTAGGGAAAACGGAAGAGGAATGGAAATTTGGGAAGAAGATAGAGTGAAGGGGGAGTGGGGGCAAGAGGACCTGGGTGGGTTGGATTAACACAGGTGCAGACAGAGTTGGGACAGCCTGGGAGAAGGCAGCTATGTGGAGAGAGAGCGGCAACGAGGGCTTCTGAGGAGAAAGTCAGGGCTCTCCATGCAAGCTGGCCATGGATGACAATTTCTTGGGTGGGAAGGAGGTGGGGTGTGCTGGGCACAATGGTTAGCCTATGTGAAGCCATCAAACTATGGAGCAGTTGGCTGGGAAGCAGCTAGATGCTCAGGATGGCAGGGCATGGGGCTCTCGGGTAAGTTCAAGCAAGTGGAAGAAAGTCCAGCCAAACTCAGGTCATTTTTAATTTCCCTTAAGGCACTTTTCAGAAATAAAAATCACCTAGGTAGTGTGAGTGAGGACAGGAACAAAACATGAAGGGGTGTGGTGAAGACACAGCTGAGGCTCTGGAATCTGCTCCATTGGGTTTTAGGATTTGGTTCTTTTAGGTTTAATTTTGTTATAGTTACCAATTGTAGATGACTGTAATCTAACTCTGCTACACAATTTCATTGGGTTTACCATGGGAATGTCGCATGTAAAGACCTGACGATGTCCCATTCCTTAGGATGAGCTTGGAATCACTTTCTGAGAACAGACGGGCCTCACTTCTGTCTCAAACTTTGAAAGATACTAAAAAATATGGACTCAGCTGGGCGGGGAGCACTGCCCACAGCTTGCACTCCAGGGTAAGGCTCCAGGGCGCCGCTGACAAAGAAGCCACACAGACTTATGGCGTGAGCTCGCTTGCCTCTGTGCTGTCTCTGGGCTCTTTCCAATGCCACCTGCAGCAAGCCACTCTCTGTGGGGGAATAGAGTCCCCCTTATTTTGTCCTTTGGTTATTTGTCCCACTTTTCTCTTTCAGAGGGCCGCTGCCAAGGCGACAAGTCATTGTTCTGTAGGATGGAAGTCTTATCTCGCTATTGCTCCATCCCAGACTACAACAAGCTGTGCTGCAAGTCCTGTAACCTGCATGACAACCTCACTGATGTGGATGACAGGGCAGAGCCTCCTCCTGGGAAGCATAATGACATCGAAGAGCTCACGCCCACCCTCCCCATACCCACTCTAGTCATGGAGGAGCAGCCTCCACCAGGCCCGCCCGTGGAGGTGCCTCTCAATGCCTCCAGCAGCAATGCCACCAAGGACCACCCGGAAACCAACGCCGTGGATGTGCCCTACAAGATCCACGGCCTGGACGACGAAGTTCAGCCACCCAACCTAATCCCTCAACGGCCGAGCCCATATGAAAAGACCAGAAACCAAAGAATCCAAGAGCTCATGGATGAGATGAGGAAGAAGAAGGTGCTCGGATAGTTCTAATAAAATGGAAAGGCAGCATCAATAGCAGTTTGTTCTTGCTTGTAGAGATATTCCATGGGATGGCAAATCCTGTGTCATGGAGATGAAGTAAAAATTTCTGATTCCAAAGGTTTTGAGAAAACAGAGTGAGGATGACATAAAAAATATATGTATATATATGGTCATGAGCACGTGGCAACAAGGTGAGCACATGGGTTTCCTGGCCCTAGAATGTTCTAAGTCTCATCCTGGGGCTTGGTGTGGGTGGGATGGCCCACAACTCCCAGCAGTGCGGGCGGGCAGGAGGGCTAACTTGGAGAGCCAGAAACCATTGGCCTCAAGTTTCTGAGCAGTGACTGGGGATTTTCCTTTCCTCAGTGGTGACAACCGAGGACATTTCCTTCCAATCCCTGGGCCAAGGCACAAGCCCTGTGGGGACTCGTAGGCGAAATGGTGACAAATTTATTAACTAACCAGTCACTAAGATGAGCACAGTGATGCTTTGAACTCCACTGCCCTTGAGGGCCAGGCAGGTGGCAAGGATGAGTGTGGTGGCCAGCTGGGGAATGGGCCTAACCTGAGAGCTTTGACTGTCAGCTCCAGCATTGCTGCCTCCATGAGAGCTGGGCCCTGTTACCAGATAACATGCTTTTCTGTAGAAGTCTAGATTTTTGTCTAAAAATTCGCAGTCCTTAAAGGTCAGTTTAAAATATTAGAAGGAGGGCTAGGAGTCTGCTAGGGTCAAAGCCTCTGGTCCCCAGACTTGGCCTGACACAGGCTTATGAGTTAAGGACTTGGGGAAAGCCTGCTGACCCATGCTCACAGGCTGTGCTGAGCATCTCAGCCAGGTCTGTGCTGGGAAGCTGTCCACTTCTGAGAAAGTACCAAAAACCCTGTAAGTAGGGTTTGAGGGTAGACCTGAACAGTGGGCCACATTTCCTGCAGGAGGAGAAGCAGCCAGGTGCTCTAGGCCTTGTTCCTCTCTATAAACCCGGCCACGCTTGTCCCCTCTGGCCAGCCTAGCCTCAGCCCTGCAGCTTCCCAAAGAGGCTCTCTCCTCCCAGAGTGCATCGGAAGGAGAGGCATGCGCTCTGCTGGAAAGCCCAGTGAGTGGTCAAGGCCCTGACTATCCCAGAGGGGTGGGACTGCAGCCACCAGGGTGACCACATCCAAAGGACTTGCAAAGGGGCTTGTGGGAGGTAGGCTTGCCCTGCTCCTACTTCCATCCTTTAGAAGTCTCAGCAGTGAGCTACAAGACTGTCCTCCAATGAGAGGCATCGGGTGGGGGTGAGGAGAGCTTGCTCTGTCTTTTGTTCTTTCCAAACTGTACTGACCTCTCTTTATGGCAGAATGGTGCTTTGTGAGCAAGATGTGAATGAGAAATAGGAAAGGAATGGGAGTGAATGGGAAGATGATGGCTGATTTTTTACCTCTTCCTGCACGGAGACTAACAGGCCCCTTAAACATCCCCAAATTACAAGACCTGGGGGCACATTCGCTCCTTAGGTGGGCCTACCCTGACACATAGTTCTTGAGCTTTTCATATCCAGGAAAGTTCTAAAGCCTTTTTATTCCTGCCAGTCATAAATCTTAGAGAACTCTTATTTAAATCCCCACTACATGGATAAGAATACTGAGGCTCAGGATGACACCATGACAGCTACTTTATATCAAGTTTTGCGGTGCTAAATCTCTGTCTGAATATGTGCATGTGTGTGGGTGTGTCTCTGTGTGTGGTCTAAGGGACAAAGTGAGGGTGTGGGACACAATGAGAACCATCTCTGGAATGAAGCTTAACCTTCCAGCTGGGTGATACCCAGCACCCCCTCCCCTGGCATATCTGCCTCCCTCCTCTCTGCCTCCACGTCGAACACATGCTCATACGTGCTCCAGTGTCTCAAAAAACTTGCTGGCTCCTAAGAACCAAATCTGCTCCTTTTGGAAAAAACATTTTTGAACATCTCTCACAGTATCACTCCTTCCTTAATAAGACGTGGTCAAAGCACTTTTGCAAACCTGCCTCTATAATGAGGAATGGGTCTCTCTGCTTTCCCTCTTCACTCGAGCCCCTGACAACTGGTGCTATTCACAGCCTGAAGGACTGGTGGCTCTTGCTTGGGTCCATCCTAGAATGTAAAAAATTCCGGGTGACAGACCCTGGCCAGAGAGTACCACTCAGTTTACCCAGCCTGGGAGCATTGGGATGGGAACATGCCATTCCCTGATCCCTGCAAAACAGGGCTGCGTGTCGGGGGCTGAAGGTCTTTGGGAAACCCCAGGGAGATGTTGCCAGGGGTACCTGTAATTTGCTGGAGGAAGAGAGATGCACTCTTAAAGGAGCTGTAGGCCAGTTTGGCTATGACCCCACATGCCATACTCAGTGCCTTGGACCATATAGCTGTAGAACTCTCCAGAACTAGATGGTCCTCAGAGGTCTATCTGTCTGAGGAACACAGTGTTCACCCAGCTCTGAGGAGCTGCAAACCTCCACTCAGTTTGTTGCAATGGAGAGCAGACTTAACAGTCCTGAGCTTCCAGAGGCAGCACCTGTCTGTGTCCCTGGGCTCCTGCTTCCTGGGGGTGGCACAAGCACACGAGACTCAGATGTTCTCGTCCACACTTCTGATAAAATCAGCCAAGGAGCCCGAGAGTCACTTGATGTTCATGGAGAGACTTGTGCCAGAGTTTAGGGACATGGCTCGCTGATCTGCTCCTTTTGGAAAACCAGTGGAATCTCACTATAAGCCTTTCATTTGTATTTTAAAGGTTTTTGTTTGTTTCTTTGTTTGGAGTCTATAAATGGTGCTCAATAGCAAAGTCTTTATCAGATGAAGCATTATGACTATGTACTCCTGGATGACAGGCGGCCACCACAGGAATCACCATGGTGCTGGAATCAAATCACATTTTATCTTACTGATCACAGCAATCAATACATTTATTTTCTGTATAGTAAAATTGGGTTTCTTGATTTTATAACTTATTAAAGTCAAACGTCTATGTTTTTGCACATTATGCCTGTGTTTGTGTTCTTACCTTGACTGCACTCATCCCCTATCCCAACTCAAACTTGAGCAGATGAAAGAATGCACTGCCCTCATGAGGCCAGGGGAAGGGGAACCAGTAGGCACTGAGCCAGGACCCTGTAAAAGATGAGAGGTACCCAGAAGGACCCAGCCCTCTCCAGCTGCCCATGGAGCTGGCTTTCACATGATTGACTCAGCCCACAGCTCCCAAGGAAACCTTTAGTTCAGAGAGGACATGAAGAATCTCCAGGCACTTCCTCCTCCCCCCTGGTGACAGTTCTCTCCCAGAGTCAGTTAGGGCTTCTGAAAAAAATACTAGAACTGAGTTTAATTTTAATTTCAGAGAAATGACAAAAAGTTTTTTAGTATAAGTATGTCTCGTTTTTATACTAAAAGGTTTTACATTGTTTCTCTGAAATTCAAATCTAACTAAGAATCCTGTATTTTTCTTTGCTAAATTTGGTAACCCTACCCATAATCAGTGTTTCGCTTTTAAAGACAAGTCCATTCACTCTGGCCCTCTTTGATATTAGTGGGTGCTAGGAAGGAGAGAGCTTGAGTTTGGAGGAGGAGATATCTCCTGTTACCCTGGGCCAAGGAGGAGACAGATGACCTGTGTCATTGCTGGAGAAAGGGAACAATCAGAACTCTTACTCATTTGTACAGAGACTGGAGGTGGCTTGGGAATGCACTGGATCTCATCTTATTCATGGTAATTTGTTTTGACTTCATTTTTATAACACAGTTCTTAACAACAAAGGAGAGGAAGTTGGAACAGATGTGTGTGAGTCTGTGTATTTGGAGTTGGGGAGGGAGTGTAGCTGGGTAAGCAGAACTGGCTTGAGATGAAATATTTGCAAAGGTCATTCATAACCGAATAGTCTGGATAGGTTATTTCAGAAAATAGTCCTGGGTTATAGAGGAAGTAGGAAGGAAGCCCCAATCTGTACTTTCTGAAGAATGTGGATAAATGGTTAAGAGGAGCCAAATGACGTAATTGCAGAGGTTGCCCTCCTCACGGTATTGTGTAAGTTCCTGAACAACCACACCATGATCATACCCATTGGTTTATACCTCATCCCAGGGGAACACAATACACTCCTATCCTTAGAGGCCACGGGGCCAGTTCCTTCTATACCTCATGGTCCCACACAGTTGTTTCTTTTCTTGTGATATTAGATATTGCTAAGCCATATTCCCATTATTGTACATTCAAATACCTGTCTGCACACCCCAAATCATGCATGTCCTAGAGGGTCTTTTCTTACACCCTCAACTTTTCCACATAGGAGCTTTCACATTCATGACCAAGTGGAGACTGGATAGGAAGTGGTTGCCTGTCAGAGTAAGACTTCCACATCGTTTCCTGTGTGTGTGTGTTGGGGGGGGGGCACCCCAGGACTGTTGAACCTCAAGTACATGTAAAAGATACACAAAACAGTGTGTGACTCCCCACGGTGCCATAGAAGCTACCAATGACTTGGTTCAACTAAGGTGCTTCTAGTTTCTGTAGGTGAACACTTAGATCACTGATTTTCAGCTTTTTTAGTTCTATGCATTTATGGCTATAAATTTCCCTCTAAGCACTGTTTTAGCTATATCCCCCAAATTTTGATATTTCATATATTTATTATCATTCCACTCTAAATATTTTCCTACTTTCCTTGTGACTTCCTCTTTGACCTGAGGATTATTTTAAAAATGTTGCTTAATTTCCAAACGTTAGGGAATTTTCTAGTTATGAATTGTTACAGATTTCTAGCTTACTATATTGTGGTCAGAAAACATTTTCTGAAAGATTTCAACCTTTTGAAATTTGTTGAAGATGATCCAGGAGGTGGACAATTTTTGTAAGTATTGTGCATCACTTGAAAAGAATGTTGGCAATTATTGGATGTAGTATCTTATTCATTATTTAAAGTTTGTTAATTTGTTATTCAAATTCTTTATATCTTGATTTTTTTGTCTTCTTATTCTATTAATCTGATAAAAAGTAATTTTAATACCTCCCACTGATTGTGGGTTTTTCTACTCCTTGCAGTTTTATCATATTTTCCAATCTTAAAAAAAAAAAAGCTATTTTACTATTTTGAGGCCACATTAATGGGAGCATACAAATTTCTAATTATATCTTTCTTGGTAATATTATTATTTTACATTTATGAATAACTAATTTTATTTCCAAAATGAATTTGTCTTGAAACGTTTCTCCCTGTTAATATAGCTATATCAGCTATCTCAGTTTTCTTTTGGTTAATGGTTTCACAATATAACGTCTTCCATTCCTTTACTTTCAAATTGTCTATGTCCTATGTGTTCTATTTGTACTTTGTAAATATAATATTTAATATGGTCTAAAATGTTAATATTTTGATTAGACCATTTAGTCCATTACATTTACCATCATCACTGATACCGGTGCTCTTATATCTACCTTCTTTTGTGCTATTTATCCTGACTATTCTGTACATTTTTTCCCCTCATCTTTCTTGCCTTCTTTTGGATTGGGTGCTTTTTTCCCCATTCCATTTTAGCCCTCAGTTAGTTTTGAAGCTACATACTGCTTTTTTCTTATTTCAATGAGTACTCAAGAAATTTCAACATGCATTCTTAACTTATCAAAATCTATCATGACTCTTAAAGTGACCATCTCTCCAACAATGCAACAAAATAGTCTTCTCAAACTATCTATGCTAAAAGATAAACTTTTAACATTTTCATTTCATTGTGGCCTAATAAAATATAAAAGAATTAATAGATTAATAAAGCAGAAAAGCAAAGACATACAAAATACACACTAGAAAACAGAAACTTAATCATAAGATTATAGAATGCTTCCCCTCCCCAACACCTGACCACCAAAGCAACAAGGCTCCAGGATAAAAGCAGTGGATTACAACTAAGAGAGCTATAAGACAAAACTATTTAAGAAGGAATTCTTAGGTAACCCAAAGACAATAGGAAAGTGAAAAACTAATTCACACATACACACACACAGAGAAATGAGAGGAAAGTGAAGCCTCTAGCACCTATAGCTACAACAGACATTAAATACTGCCCAAGTCCTAAAGATTAATATGAAAGCTCACAGTCAAAGCCTGAGTATCCCACTTCCTGTGACCAGATACATCATGTTCAGCTTTCAAAAAACTGTTATAAGGCATGCTAAAAGGTAAGGAAAAGACACTGTGAAGAGACAAAGCAAACATCAGAATCTGACTTAGAAATAACACCAAGTTATCAGATAGGGAATTTTAAAAAACTCTGATTAATATGTTAAGGGCTCTAACGGATAGTAGACAACATGCAAGAACTCAGGATCAATATAAGCAGATATATGGAAAGTCTAAAAAGAGAATAAAAAGAAGTGCTGAAATCAAAACCACTGCAACAGAAATGAAGAATGCCTTTGATGGGCTCATCAGTAGACTGGATGGAGCCAACAATGATAAGTGAGCTTGAGGCTACATCAATAGAAACTTTCCAAACTGAAATGCAAAGGAAAAAAAGAACGAAAAAGATGGGATAAGTTTTGCATCTCCTTTGCCCAAGATTCCTGCCTAATGGTACTTGTTCACTCTGACCTCATATGTGCCCTGCAGTAGTTACAACTCTTTGATCAATGATTTTGTGATTGTCTAGTTTTCTTTGATAACGTTTACCAAAATTGTACTTGAAGAATTTTTTCTGTACATGAACACCACCATCCATAATTAAGAAAGTGTTACTAAACTAGCATTTCTGTGGGAAAGAAACCATACATCTGCATTTTTGTTTTCAGATTTTGTACAACAGACAACACACAACTCTAATTCCTGAGTGAAAATAACAAAACTGAGTCCTTAATACCTCAACTTTCTACCTGGAGGCACTTCACAGAACATGGTTAAGAAAAGAGGAGCCCAGTCAGAACACAACAATCTTTCTGAGGTGAAAAGATATAAATCAAAGTTTGCAGCTGCTGGGGTGTCTGGAATGTCTGGTACAAACTATAAGAATAGAAGGCAGCTGCTCAGAGAAGTAGCTCTGGAAATCTGCAGGGTTATCCTTGAATTTTAGGCTAAATAAGCTGCAAATATGCCGTGAAAAAAGTGTCTGTGGAAGGGCAAAGAACAAATATCTGGGAACTGTGAAAAGAACAAAGATTCTATAGTTGACACAAGGCTAAACGCATGGAAGTTCCAGACAGTCAGAGGGAAGAGATCTCGATGAGGGCCCAAGCCCTCAGGTGATGGCCTAGAAAGGCTACTCCTAAGGAGGCGGGTACTCCTAGCCCTGGAGTAAATGGTACTCTACACCTACATGCCTATAAACGTTTGTGTCCCCCAAAATTCATGTTGAAATCTTGTCCCCAATGTAACGGTATGTGGAGGTGATACTTTTGGAAAGTATGTAAGTAATCTCTAAAGAATGGGATTCATGCCCTTATAAAAGAGGTCCCAGAGAGCTTCCCTATCCTCTTCTACTATATGAAGACATATCAAGAAGATGGCCATCAGTGAGCCAGAAAGTGGGACCTTACCTGATGCTGAAGCTGCTGGTACCTTGATCTTGGGCTCCCAGTCTCTAGAATTGTGAGGAATAAATTTCTACTGTTTATAAGCCCCCTGGTCTATGATATTTTGTTATAGCAGCTCGGACAGACTAAGGCACACACTAACGGAGCTTGAAAACAAACCTCTCTAAGTGACAGAGGCATAAATCAATGGACTAGGATGGAGTCCAGAAATAGAACCACATATACATAATCAACTGTTTTTTTTAAAAAGATGAAAAAGCGAGTCAATGTAGAAAGGAGGGTCCTTTTCAAAGAATGGTGCTGAAACAGCTAGATGTCCACATGCAAAAAAGAAAACTAAACTAAAATAAACTAAACTAAAAAAACAATAAAGCAACAGACAAACAAAAGAAGCCTTATCCTATACTTCACACCTTACACAAAAATTAATTCGAGGTGGGTCATAGACTTAAATGCAAAACATGTAATTTAAAAACTTCCAGAAGAAAGCATAGGTGAAAATCTTTGTAGTATTGGGTTAGGCAAAGATTTTTTAGACATGATCTATAAAATCTTTTTAAAAAATTAATGGACTTCTAATATCAGCTCCATATTTACCACACAGCACAATACATTTTAGATTCTGAAGTATTGGAGAGCATGTTTATTATCAATTCTTATGAATTTTTGGAATATTTAGGCATACACACACAGTGGATTACTTTTGTTTTCTAAAGACACTGTTAAAACATAGGAAGTGAAGCCACATAACTGGAGCAAGATATTTTCAAATTATTTATTTGACAAGAGACTTGTATATAGACTGCATAAAAACTCTTGAATCTCAGCAATAAACAATGAAACCCCTCCCCCCAAACAGTCGAAGATTTGGACACTTCACTGAAGAAAATGAGTGAATGGTGAGTAAGCACATGAAAGATGACCAAAATCACTAGTCACTGGAAAAATGTTTTTTTAAACCACAATGGGATAACATTACTAACCTGTTATTATGATTAAAATGGAAAACAAACAGATAATCAAAATAAATCCTGACAACACCAAGTGCTGGTAAGGACACAGAGCAAGGGGAACTCTGACATACTGTTCCTGGTAATAAAAATTGGAACAAACAGTTTGACAAACAGTTGGACAGTATCCCATAAACTTAAAAATTTACTTTCCAGGTGACTCAGCAATCCTATTCTGAAGCTTTACCCAATAAAAATAAAAATAAAAATAAACACATACACAAATGGAACAGGAGATCTAAGACAAAATGTTTGATATGTCATCATGGGAATACCAGAAGAAGTAAGAATGGAGCAGAAGAAATATTTGAAGTAGTAATGGCTGATAATTTTCCAAAATCAAATAACAAATGCCAAATCACAGATCAAAGAAGCTTAGAGAACAATAAACAGGATCAATATCCTCAAAATGAACAAACTACAAAAACAAAACAAAACAAACAAACAACAACAACAAAAAAGAGAAAAATTTTAAAAAGATGCCAGAAGGGGAAAAAAAACTTACTTATCCAAGAACGATAAAATTTATGTCAAACTTCTCATAACAAACCATGCAAGCAAGAAGAGTTGAGTGAAATATTAAAAATGTCAAAAGAAAAAAAATCCCACCAAACTAGAATTCTGTATTCAGTAATCATTTACAATTGAAGGAGAGTCCTTTTCATAACAGGTTTGCCACCAGAACACAGGTGTCGTAAATATCAACACTATATCTAAGCCAAAATGGGAAAAGAAAAGACTCATAACAACATCATTGTCATTGGACACATAGATTCCAGCAAGTCTACCACAAATGGTCATCTGATTTACAAATATGGTGGGATTGACAAAAGAACCATAGAAAAATTTGAGAAGGAGGCTGCTGAGATGGGGAAGCGCTCCTTCAAGTATGCCTTGGTCTTGGAAAAATTAAAAGCTGAATGTGAGTGTGGTATCACCATTGATATCTCCCTGTGGAAATCCGAGACCAGAAAGTATTATGTAACCATCATTGATGCCCCAGGACACAAAGACTTAATCAAAAACATGATTACAGGCACATTACAGGCTGACTGTGCTGTCTTGATTGTTGCTGCTGATGTTGGTGAATTTGAAGAAGGTAACTCCAAGAATAGGCAAACCCATGGGCATGCCCTTCTGGCTTATACACTGGGTGTGAAACAACTAATTGTTGGTGTTAAGATGGATTCCACTGAGTCGCCTTACAACCGGAAGAGATACAAGGAAATCATTAACGAAGTCAGCACCCACATTAAGAAAATTGGCTACAACTCTGACATAGTAGCATTTGTGCCAATTTCTGGTTGGAATAGTGACAACATGCTGTAGCCAAGTGCTAATATACCTTGGTTCAAGGGATGGAAAGTCACCCATAAAGATGGCAGTGCAAGTGGAACCACACTACTTGAAGCTCTGGATTGTATCCTGCCACCAACTCATCAACTGACAAGCCTTTGTGTCTGCTACTCTAGGATGTCTACAAAATTGGTGACATAAGTACTGTCCCTGTGGGCCGAGCGGAGACTGATGTTCTCAAACCCAGCATGGTGATCACCTTTGCTCCAGCGAATGGAATAACTGAAGTAAAATCTGTTGAAATGCACATGAAGCTTTGAGTGAAGCTCTTCTTGGGGAAAATGTGGGCTTCAATGTCAAGAATATGTCTGTCAAAGACGTTCTTTGTGGCAATGTGGCTGGCGACAGCAAAAATGATCCATCGATGGAAGCAGCTGGCTTCACTGCTCAGGTGATTATCCTGAACCACCCAGGCCAAATCAGTGCCGGATATACACCTGTGCTGGATTGTCACACAGCTCACATAGCTTGCAAATTTGTTGAGCTGAAGGAGAAGATTGATTGTTGTTCTGGGAAAAAGCTAGATGTCCCAAAGTTTTGAAATCTGGTCATGATGCCATTGTTGATATGGTTCCTGGCAAGCTTATGTGTGTTGAGAGCTTCCCTGACTATCCTCCTCTGGGCTGTTTTGCTGTTCATGACATGAGACAGACAGTCGCTGTGGATGTCATCAAAGCAGTGGACAAGAAGGCAGCTGGAGCTGGCAAGGTCACCAAGTCTGTCCAGAAAGCTCAGAAGGCTAAATGAATATTACCCCCAATACCTGCCCCAGTCTTAATCAATGGTGGAAGAACTGTCTCAGAACTATTTGTCTCAATTGGCCATTTAAGTTTAATAGTAAGTTGATGGTAATAGTTAATGATCACAATGCATCATAAAACCTTCAGAAGGAAAGGAGAATGTTTTGTGGACCATTTGTTTTGTGTCGGGGGGGGCAGTTTTTAAGTTATTAGTTTTTAAAATCAGTACTTTTTAAAGGAAACAACTTGACCAAAAATCTGTCACAGCATTTTGAGATCCTATTAAAATGAAGTTTAATGAGAAAAGAAAATGAAAGAGAAATACAGACTTTCTCAGACAAATAAAAATTGAGGGGGTCTTGGGGGTGGCTCCATAGTGTTGTGGTTGGCACATCATGCTTTGCATGCAGAAGGTCCTGGGTTCGTGCCCCAGGTGAAGCCACGGACCATACCCAGAGTGCGCCAGGCCCCAGGTGCACGCCTTGAGCGTGTGGGAGGGGACGCCTTGCCTTCAGAGATCCAGTTCTTAAGGGGAAACGGCAACATCCATGGGTCAAAGGTGGAAGTGTGTGTGGGGGGAAATAAATAAATAAATAAATAAAAGCTATTTTTTAAAAAATTGAGGGGATATGTCTCCAGGAAATCTGCCCTGCACAGAATGTTAGAAGAAGTTCTCCAGAGAGAAGGAAAATGATACATGTCAGAAACTCAAATCTACATAACAAAAGGCAGAGCCTCAAAGAAGAAATAAATGAAGGTAAAATAAAATCTCTTTTCTTATTCTTAATTAATCTAATAGATAACTAATTGTCCAAAGTAACAAGAGCAACAATGTATTGAGTGGTTTTTGCCTCCGAATAAGTAAAGTAAATGGCAGCAATGCAATAAGGAGTGGGAAGGAAGAATTGAGAGGACTCTTTTTTAAGGCCCCTGCACTACATGTGAAGCAGTATAGTATTATTTGAAAGTGGACATAAATTAGTTGTAAATGTATATTGCAAACTCTGGGGCAAGCACTAAAACTTTTTTAAAAGAAATATATCGATATACCGAGAGAGGAGAGAAAATGGAATCATATCAAATTCTCGATTAAAATCAGAGAAGACAGAAAAAGAGGGAAAATGAGAAATAAGGAACAAGTGCAATGAATAGCAGATAGTTATAAACCTGGTAGATACTAACCCAGTGGTATCAATAATCACTTTCAATGGGAATAGTCTAAATACACTAATTAAAAGATAGAAACTGCAAAATGAATAAAAAACAAGACCCACCTATATATTGTCTACAAGAAACCCACTTAATTATAAACACACAGATCGATTAAAAATAAAAGAATGCAGTAAGATATATCATGCTAGCACTAATCAAAAGAGCTGGAGTAACTATATTAATTTCAGACAAAGTATACTTCAGAACAAATAAAATTATCAGAAATACAGAGGGGCATTACACGATAAAGGGGTCGATTCTCAAAGCAAACATAACAATCCTTAATGTGTATGCACTTAACAATAGAGCTTCAAAATAGTTGAAGCAAAACATGATAGAACAGCGAAGAGAAATAGACAAATACACTATTATAGCTGCAGATTTAACCTTGCTTGTCAACAACAGACCCAGGAGACAGAAATCCAGTCGGCACACAGCTGAACACAGCAGAACCACCAATCCAATGAGCTAGCTTACATAAAAGGTTTCATTCAAAACCAGCAGAATACGTTTCATTCCAAAACATATTCTTTTCAAGCTCACATAAAATATTCACCAAGATAGACCACATTCTAGCCATAAAACAGACCTTAACAAATTTAAAAGAATAGAAATCATAAGTATGCACTCAGACTACACTGAATTACCCTAGAAATTTATCATAGAAATATAGGTGGGAATTCCCTCCAAATATTGGAAATTAAACAACATACTTTTAAATAACACAGGGTCAAAGAAAAAGTCTCAATAGAAACTAAAAATATTTTTAATTCAATGAAAATACAATTTATCAAAATCTTTGGGATGCAGTGAAAGAAGTGTTTGAAGGGAAATTTATAGCATTCCATGCAAAAATTAGAAAAGAAGAACTTAAAATCAATAATTCAAGGTTTTACCATAGGAAACTGGAGAATGAAGAGCAATATAAATATATATTGCAGAAGGAAAAATACGCAAAATAAACAATAAAAATTAGAGCATAAGTCAATAAAATTGAAAATAGCAAATCGGTAAAGAAAATAAACAAAACTAAAAACTGGTTCTTTGAAAAGATCATTAAAATTGATAAACTTCTAGCAAGGCTAAGCAAGAAAAAAGAAAGACAGTATCCCTGCTCACAGGTAAACAACAGAGAGAAATTTGGAAAATATAAAATGGAATATCTCATCACAGCATAATTCACAATAATTAAAAACTTAAAACAAGGCTACAACCAAAGTAAGTTTCTGAGTGCATCACTTATTGGCTAAGCAAGGAAATCTATTTACTGATGGTAAATTAATTGTGCTTGACAGCAGGAGCCAAATAAATAC
The DNA here is from genome assembly GCA_028627145.1 of Eidolon dupreanum. NCBI lineage: Eukaryota > Metazoa > Chordata > Mammalia > Chiroptera > Pteropodidae > Eidolon > Eidolon dupreanum. Next base: position 35,491,615 of record CM053515.1, read on the forward strand.
ATTCAGAGAAAATAAACTTATCTTTTAATGAGAACAATTGTTCAAAGAGTTGAGGGCATTGTGAGCAATTTCAAGTCAATAAAGAATAAAGCAGATGATTTTAAGTGGTTTTCCTTGGCTTTCGGTGAATAAACAGATGTTAATAATAGCACTCAGTTGTTGTTTATTGATGAGTCAATTCCACTTTAAAATGACTTAAAAATTAGCCTTTAAAAATAGCTTGTATGGAACAACTACAAACAAAAATATTTTTAAGGAAGTAGAAATAACACTCAGTATATAACCTGAAGTGGAACCTGCTAAGATGTGTTTCAACAGATGGTAAAAATATGTAGAGAGCAGAAGAGGCTTATTTGAGCAACGTACAAAGCTTGTGAAAATGTAAGGTGTTTTAAACCTGTGGTTATTTATTAGTGACGATATTTGAGTCTATTATGTCTTATTGAACAATAAGTGTCAATGGTGAACCTCCTTCGCTCTTATGGACCTAACTGTTGTCAGTTCTGTAAGGGTTTTTGTTTTGTTTTGTTTTGTTTTTAGAAATAGAAGCTGACTTGCTCTGCTGCACAGCAGTTCAATGACTTAGCAGTAGTAAAGTTTACTGCACTTTTTAAAACCCAAGGCTGATAATGAAATTTTTCTGAATGAAAATAATGAAATTTTTCTGAACGAGAACTGTGTTCGAGCACAATGATTAAGAATAAGGTGGCTCTGGAAATTAGCTTTTGCTGCAAACTTAATATTTCTTAATGACTTCAACCTAAAATTAAGAGGCAAATCGGAGTTTCTATGCAAAATTTATTCTGCTGTAAAATCATTTCAATGACAACATTTGAATCACAAGTAGTGTCAAAGTGCTTTATACACATCCCACACTCTTAAAATGTAAAACAAGAAATGATACCTCTATTCCCACAAATATTTTCTGCAAATATAGATTCTGAGCACAAAGTTAAGTTTCATCAGCATTTTTTTGGATCTCAATGCAAGTGTAAAGGTAATTTCCATACAGCTGCTCCTTGACTCAGGATGGGGTTACGTCTCAATAAACTCATCATAAATTGAAAATGTCATGAATCAAAAATGCATTTAATTCACCTAACCTACCAAAGAACATTATAGCCTAGTCGGCCTACCTCAAATGTGCTCAGAATGTTCACATTTGCCTATAGTTGGATAAATTATCTTAGTTTCATCTCAAGGGTCACTGCCTTCCTCTTCTTCTCACCAGAAGAAGATGCTGATGGGTGTTTTGTAGACATGATGGGATTCAAAAACATAAAACATGATATCGAAAAAATGCTGACAACACAGTACACTGTAGAGTATCAGTTGTTTGTCCTGGTGATTGCATGTCTGACTGGGAGCTGTGGCTTGCTGCTGCCGCCCAGCATCTCAAGAACCATATTACATATTGCTAGCCTGGAAAATGATCAAAATTCAAAATTCAAAGTACTGTTTATATTGACTGGATATTGCTCTCACACCATCGTGAAGTGGAAAAATCATAAGTCAAACCATTGTAAGTGGGGAACCATTTGTATTTCAAGTTCCATTGAACAATATGATGGAGAAGCATCCACCTAACCTTCCTTTGGAAATGATGAATCTGTAATGTAATGCTGTGCTAAAAGGAAAATATCAAAAGAATAATCTAATGGAATTCTATAAATGACTTCCAAGCAATGAATATGCTCAATTAAAATCATATGTTCATGGACTGGCAATGCCTAGCTGTGCGAAAGAACATTTTCAAAGATGAAACACATAAAATTTCATTACAGATCAGCTTTAACAGATAAGCAGTTGTTAACAGGTTTTTTATAACTTTTCTGAGCTAGAATTCACATACCATGTAATCCACCCATTTAAAGTGTACAATCCAATTTCTTAGTATATTTACAGAGTAGTGCAACCATTAACACAATCAATTTTATCACCCAAAAAAGAAACTGCACATCCATTAATAGTCACCTGACATCCTCCCCATCCCTCCAAGCCCTTGGCAACCAATAATCTACTTTTTGTTTCTATGGATTTGCATATTCTGAGCATCTTATGTAAAGGGAACTATATAATACGTGGTCCTTTGCAACTGGCTTCCTTTACTTAGCACAGTGTTGTCAAAGTTGGTCCATACTGTAGCATTTGTGTTTTTACTGCCATATAGTATTTCTTTTATTGCCATATAGTATTCCATTATATGAATATACCACATTTTACTTATCCACTCATTAACTGATGAACATCGATTGTTTCCACATTTTGTCTATTATGGATAATACAGCTATGAGCATTCATGTATAAGTTTTTGTATGAATGTAGGTTTTCATTTCTTTTGGGTATATACTTAGGAGTGGAATTACTGAATCATATGGTAACTCTACATTTAGACTTTTTAGGAAATATCAGATTATATTCCCAAGAGGCTGCACCATTTTATAGTCCCACCAGCAGTGTATAAGAGTTCCAATTTTTCTACATCTTTGTCAACTTATTGTCTTTTTTATTACAGCCATGCTAGTGGGTATGAAGTGGCATGTCCTTGTGGTTTTAACTTGCATTTCCTTGATGGTTAATGAAGTTGAGTATCTTTTCATGTGTTTTTTGGCCATTTGTATATCTTCTTTGGAGAAGTGTCTATTCGGATCTTTGTCCACTTTTATTTGGGTTATCTTTTTATTACTAAGTTGCAATAGTCCTTTGTATATTCTAGATAGTATATTATCAGATGTAAGATTTGCAAAATTTCTCCTCCATTCTGTGGATTGTCTTTGTATTTTCTTGTTGATGTCCTTTGGTTCACCAAAGTTTTGAATTTGGTGATGTCTAAAGGATGCATTTTTTTCTTGCTTGTGGTTTTGGTATCATATCTGTGAAAACATTTGTGAAACCATCACAAAGATTTATGCCTGTTTTCTTCTAAGAATTTTATCATTTTAGCTCTTACATCTAGGTCTTTGATCCATCTTTAATTAATTTTGTATATGGTGTGAGGTAAGGATCCAACTTTATTCTTTTGCATTGTTGTCTCAGCACTATTTGTTGAAAGACTCTTCCCATGGATTATATTGGTACAGTCAATTGTAATGATAAGGAATGTTAACCTTAAGCAAAATAGTTATGACCACAATCATGAATAAATTCCTATTACTCCCATTAGTAGGCCTGTACTACAAAAATTAGTACTCAATTGTTATATTTTGAATGTCATCATTAAAAATTTGTGAATTTTTTTTCCTGCTTACTGTACAATTACCTAATATTCTTGATTGTCTCTTGTCCACAAATCTTAAAATATTTACTATCTAGGCCCAAAACATTTGCTGATTCCTGCTTTAGATCATGATATCATGTTTTCTAAAGTGAATCTAAAATCAATTACATTCATTAGGACTCAAATTAATATATAACTTTTAAGTCTAGGTTTTCAGGATTTACCTCATTTCAGCCCCTTAATCACTAGAGACCTTGCTTAAACATATTGAACAAAGAAAGCCCTTTAAAATATCTGTTAATTCTGGTGTGGGAAATGTGATTTCTGTGGTTAAAGAAAAAACTGAGACATGGGTGGAGCAGCAGAGAGCAGTATACATTTATCATAACAATGTCATGAACATACGGAGCAAACTGATCTTTCCACAATTTAATCTCCCAAAATGACAGAACATTAAAAGCCACCAGCAGACTTTTTGGGTGTACATCACACAAATTTTTTCATCTTTTACACTAGGACTTCCTAGGTATAGATTATAGGGTTGGGAGAAAGAAATGTTTTCACTCTGCATTTATTCTGAAAAGTTTTAATTTCTCTTATTCTGCCATAGTCCCTTTTATCTTCCTTTAAGAGGGAAGAGCAGAGATTGGGTTATGGAAGGGGAGAGCAAGTTCACTGGCATCACAAGTGAACTCTATACCATTGTACTTCACTTTCCATTAGCTGTGAATGTTGACATGAATTCAGACTATGTTTATTCTCTTGGCTGCTTCTGTCATATTAACTTAGGTACAATGTTCACCTTTTTGGCTTTGAAAAGCTTCTCATGATAGGTAGGCAGGCAGGCAGGCAGACAGACACACACACACAAACGTCCTGAACAGACACAAAATTTCTAAAAAATTATTTAAAAAATTTACATGCAATAAATTTGACTTTGCTTGATGCAGAGTTATATGAGATTTAACATTGTATAGATCTGTGTGACCATCACTAATCAGGATTCATAACAGCTCGATCACCCAGAAAACTCTTGTGCCATTCTTTTGTAGCCAAGCCCTCTCTTTGCCCCTAGTCCCTGCCAACCACATCTCTAGTCCCCATGCTTATAGTTTTTACCTTTTCCAGAGAGCTGTATAAATGGAATCATATGGCACATAAGTTTTGTGACATTCTTCTCTCACATAGCCTAACGCCTTTGACACTCATCCGTGCCGTACAATATTATCAAAAGTCCATATCTTTTTATCACTGAATAGTATTCTACTATATGGACACACTGCAGTGTTTATCCATTCATCCAATGAAGGTCATTTGGGTTGTTTCCAGTTAGGGGGATTATGAATAAGACTTCTATAAACATACATGTACAGGTTTTTGTATGAATACAAGCTCTCATTTTTTAGAGTGAATGCCTAGAAATGGGATTGCTGGGTCACCTGTATGTTTAACTTTATACAAACTGGCAAAATGGTGTAAATTTATAGAAACTGGCAAAATGACATAACTTTATTCATTTCCACTAGCAATGTTTGACAGTTCCAATAGCTATGCATCCTCACCAACACTTCATACTGATGTTTTACAAAATTCTATTCTAGCTATTCTAATAGGTCTATAGTGGTAGCTCGTGGTGGTTTTTAATATGCATTTCCCTAAAGACTAATGACATTATCTTTTTATGTACTTTATCTGCCATTTGAATATCTTCTTTAGTGAAGTGTCTGTGAAACCTTTTGCCCATTTCCTTATTGGATTATTTTTTAATTGAGTTTTTGAGTGTTCTTTATAATTCTGGATACAAATTCTTTGTCAAATATTTGATTTAAAAACATTTTCTCCCAGGCTGTAGCTTGTCTCATCATTCTTTTAACAGTGTCTCTCAAGGAGAAAAAAAAATACTTTTGATAAAAGCCAATTAATTGGTTTTTTTCTTTTACAGATTATGTTTTTGGTGCCATCTAAAGGCCCTTGCTAAACCCAAGTTCATAGACTTTCTCTTGTTTTCTTCTAAAAGCATTATAATTTTACATTTTACATAAAGATCTGATGCATTTTTAGTTAAGTTTTGCAAGAGATGTCAGTTTTAATTTGAAGTTCTTTTTTTTTTTTTTTTTTTGCATGATCAATTGTTCCAACATCACTTCTTGAAAAGACTATTGTTTCTCCACTGAGCTGTTTTTGTGTGTGCAAAAAAGTCAATTGGCCATATTTGTGTGGATTTATTTCTATATTCTGTACTCTGATCTTGGTTTGTAAATAACATTCTCCAATACAAAGAACCAGGGGTCCCTGGAAAATTGGACAGCACTGGAGTTGGGATAACTTTAAAGAGCAGGGGAAATATAATGTGAGCCTGAGGCATCTGATAGTGCCAGAAAATAAGAGCTAAAAGAAAAAAATAATGGAAGCATGAGAAAAGGATACAGGTGCCAGACTGAAAAAAATCTCCCATTGGCCAAACATAAAAATCTGAGTAACAACAAAAGTTTTCCAGTCAATGCCCTAAATTTGATCCTTGCTTGGAAGCCATTTCCTAATTTTAGCATATCCTGCTGTCTTGGTGAGGCTGGGTCTCTAAAACCATTAAGTGTTGGCTCTTTATTTCAGTCTTCCTACAGTTTCTCCCTCACACATTTTACAATAAGCAGTGAGAAGCCAGGTGGCACCTTGAATACTCTGCTTGGAAAGCTTCTTAGATCATACCAGGCACATGTTTTACTTTCCATACCACGGAAGGTGACACTTTTGCTAAACCTTCTACCACTAAACAAAAGGTCTGTCTTCCTCCAGTTTCCAATAACACCCACCTGACTTTTCTGCAAGTCTTCACCTGCAACTTTGTCAAAGACTGTGTGGTTTCTATTAGTTTATTCAAAGCAAGTAGGTTTTTACTAGCACATACCCACTTAGCTCAGTACCCACTGCCTAGTTCCAAAACCATGCCCACATTTTAGGTTTTTATTATGACAGCACTCCACTTCCAAGCACCAAAATATCCATTAGTTATCTACTGTTGTACAACAAATTACCCCCATACTAAGCAGGTCAAAAGAATATTTACTGACCCACAATTTCTGAAAGTTAGAAATCCAGGAGTGGTTTAGCCAGATGTTTCTAGCTCATTGTGTCAGAGAAGGTTGCAGGCAAGCTTTTGGCTGTAATCTTATTTGAAGGCCAAAGTGAAGGAGAATCCACTTCCAGGCTCAGTCACATGATTGTCAGAAGGCTACAGTCCTTTGCTGGCTGTTGGCCAAGACCTCCAATTCCAAACCACATGGATCTCTCTATAGACTGAGTATCCTCAGATATGGCAACTGGCTTCCCAAAGGACAGATGATCCAAGAGAGCACATGCCCAATACAGAAGCCAAAGTCTTTTTATAACCAAACATTTTAAGTGACATACCATTATTCCTACCATATTCTATTCATTAGAAGTGAGTCACTAAGTCCACATTCAAAAGTAGGGCATTAAGTTTCATTGCTTGGAGGAAAGCCTAGCAAAGAATTTCAGGAAATAATTTTGATACCACAAGTTTATTTCTGGACTGTTTCATTAATCTATATGTCTATTCCTTCTCCAATATCAGTGTCTTTATTAACTGTAGCTTTTTAATAAGACTTAACTAGTTGAATAGTTTGAGTCTTTCAAATTTATTATGCTTCAAGTTTATAATTTTTGGCTATTCCACTTGCTTTGTCTTTCCATATAAATTTTAGAGTTAGCTTGTCTATATCCATAAAAATTCCTACTGAAGTTTTTATGGGTATTGTGTTAAATCTGTAGATTAAATTGATGAGAACAGACATCTTAAATGTATTGTCTTCCAATCCATAAACATGGTATGTCTACTTAGATCTTCTTTGACGTCATTCAACATTTTGTCATTTTCAGCATAGAGATCCTGCACATTTGCTAGATTTAGATCTATTGATTTCTTTCCTTTTGGAGTCACTGCAAATGGAGTAAATTATTCAAATTCATTTTCTAATTATTGTTAGTATGTAGGTTAATTTTTGCATGTTAACTTAATACCTTGTGACCTTACTAATCTCATTAGTTCCAAGAGTTTTATTGTTGATTCCTTGGAATCTTCTAAGTGAACAATCATGTCATCTTTGAATATAGACCATTTTATTTCTTCCTTAAAAACTAAATGTCTTTTCTTTTCTTTTTTTTTTTGCCTAACCGAATTAGCAAGAACTTCCAGTACGAGGTTGAAATGAGGTTGAATGGGAGTGTTCGAAGTGGACATCATGACTTGTTCCTATATTAACATCATTCAGTTTATCACCATCAAGCATTATGTTCATTGTGAGTTTTATTAATTTTTTATTTCTAATTTTCTGAGTTTTTATCATGAATAATCAAATGTTTTTCTTCATCAATTAATATGATCATGTATTTTTTCTTTCTTATTCAGTTTGGATATGTGTCAGTCTACCTTCTCGTATATTTTTTTCTCTGTCATCTCTATTCGGCTAGAGTCCCTCCAACAATTTTTTTTGGTAAATTTTGTTATTGTAGTTTTTAGTTCTAAAATGTCCATTTGGTTCTTTTTTATGTATTATCTATTTTCCTGCTGAGAATTTTGAAGTTCCCATTCAAGAATGGTCACACTTTTGAAACACTGTTGCAACACCAACTTCAAAATTCCAACATCTGTTATCTTGGGACAGTTTCTGTTGTCTTTTTTCCTTACGGACTGCTGACATTTCTCTGATTTTATACTTTGTGTAATTCTGCACTAAAGCCTAGCCATTTTGGATATTATGAGACTCTGGGTCCACATCAGGTCTGAGTCTAGGATTATATGTACAATTATTAGATTGCTTTCTTGAGTTTCCTCTTCTCTGTCACCACCCTGACACATTCTACCTCCCAAAAGCCACTTCCTTTTCCCGGTCTTCTGGTTAAAAATCCAAGGTTTTAAGTTCTCCTCTCTGCTACACACCTCATGGATATTTCTACCGCTGGATCCAAGCATCAGGAAGATAGTGAGAAAAGAAATGGGGATTCTCCCAACCTTTTGGCCCACAGCTCCTCTGACGAGATAGGACCCCTAAGAGGTTCTGATGCCTGCTCAACCACCACTGTCCTCACCACAGGAAAGTCTAGGGGTGCTGGACTTGTCTTCCAATTCTGCTTTCCTTCCTGAATCTGCCTGCTACCATTACTTTTCAAGGTCCTCAAATGGCTGCTCCATACATTCTCTCCAAGGTTTTTAATTATATTTAGTGGGAGAGATAAGGTGGTGCATGCTTACTCCATTTAAGGCAGAACCAGAACCAACCAAAAGTTATTTTATTTCCAGTGATTACATTCCTAGAGGATAAACTCTCATAGGAAATTTACAAGTATAAAGGAAGAAGACTGACTGGAAACTTCATATTCAACTTTTTCCAATCACATTTTGCCTCAATATTTTATTAAAATGTTAAACATACAGAAAAAGTTTTATAAATGACCAATGAACATCTCTACATCTTCCACAAAGTTTCAAATAACAGTTGACAAAATTTTTTACATATTTATATTAAAATATGCTGCAAACATTATGACTTTCCAAACTGAAAACTTCTGCATGCATCTCCTAAGAATACAGACATTGTCCTATATACCTAAATAACATTATCCCTTCTAGGAAAATTGAACCTACCACATTTTCTAATATCCATTCCATCCTATTACCCCATGTCCCCACAAATGTCCTTCATAGTTGTTTTTTCTGAAACAGAAGGCAATTAAGCATCATACCTTGGTTCTCTTGAGTGCCTTAATCTACACAAGTCCACTTTTTGTTTTATTACATTGGCTTTTGAAAAGTCCAGACCAGTTGTTCTTGTACAATGTCTCAAACTCTGGGCTTGTCTATTTCCTCACTGTATAATTCAACTTGTTCCTCTATTCCTTATATTTCTTGTAAACAAGAAAAGCTGAGATGATTTAGATTTTCATGAAACATTTTCGACAAGACTACATCACACATAATCATGTGTGCATGAGGTGTCAGGTCGGCTTGTGCCACCAGCAGTGAAACTCAATTTGGCAGCCAGCTCTTCCTTATAAAGGCATATCTTTCCTTTGCAGTTGGCATCTCTGATTTTTGACACCATGTACAATAATGTTCCTTAATTTTCTTTCATCTAAATTTTTACCATCCATTAAATATGCCCAATTTAATTACATTAAGGGCTGGAAAATCGTGATTTTTTTTCTGAATCTATCACTACATTTACAATTAATATATGAAATTCTTCAAATAATTTTATAAAGAGCTTTTTTTCTTTACTTTTTTCTTTATGAACTTATTTATCCTAACTTAGCATGTTATAACTAATTATAGTAATTATTCTGATATTTGGTTGTACTGAATTTGACCAGTAGGATACACATTCAATTTGTCTCTTGTGTCCTTCTGACATTAGTTTTGAATGCTTTTTATTTCATAAAAATACTAGGCACACCTTACACTTTCCCTGCTCCAAATATGGAATCAACCATTACTCCAAGGATCCCTGGTTCCTTTTAGTGAGGAATGACATTTAGAAACCAAAATCTGGGTACTAAGCATGGTCACTGCTATTGGGTAATGAAATGTTTTTATCTAGAATATCTTGCAAATGGCTCTATACAATGTTAAATACTGAGGTGTCTTTAAAGGCTTCATTTTCCTTGTAAATATACTTAAACATATAAAAAGATACTTTCTAATGAGCTATGAGATATATTATGCTAAACATTTCAGTTTAATTCTAAAACCCTTCTCATATAAAAGGTTCTACCTAATTTTATTAGAACAACTTTTTAAATGATACCAATTATAAAAATGAAATATAAAACTTGAGGACAAAGGCCTGGGGGAAATAAAATCTTTCTTAAAAACATGGAAAATGTTTGGATAACTAACTTAAACTTATGACTAGAATGTTTAAAATATACACGACTTTACATAAAAGAATTCCTGAAACACATGCAACAAAAACAAACAAGACAATCTTGTACTCCATCTTGGTTTGGGGATTTATGTAGTTATTATAAAATCAGGTATAATTAGGGGCACATTAGAAAATGAACGATTTTAAGTCAATTATTAAGATTAACATGAGGTGGAACATTAAAAATAAAACTGATTAAATTATTGCAATTGTGCCTGACCCATTTATAAAACAAATTACTCTTGGGACTTGAGGTTGGAAATGAACCTATGGTTATCACAGAAAACCAGAGCTGAAAGGCCTAGATTCTAGTCTGGACTCTGCCCAATAAGCTCAATTTTTTTTCCTTAGTAAAATGAAAGGGTATATATAGACTAAATTAAAATTTCTCCTGGCTTTAATGAACTACCTGCTGTATAGTCACGGACTCCGCAAATATATACCTTCATAACTGATGAGAGTATTTGCATGACAGCCTCTGTACTTGCCCCAGTTTACTCATCTTCTCTAGTACTGTAATAAAACCCTCCAGTAATGTAGAATCATATCAAATTAAGAAATAATGTAGAAAAAGAAATGGAAGACTCCATTTGGGCAAAATTTTAATTTTCAAACTAAATTTGGAATTCATAAAACCAGTTTTTAATCATCAAAGGTTTTTGGAAAAAATATACATGTTCCAAAACTGTGTGTATATACATATGTGTATGTGTGTATGTGCATATGTGTATATATGTATGTATATACACATATAACTTGCTTGTGAGGCAGTTCACAAAAGGTGAGCTTATTTCCATGTGAAAATTAGACTTCAAATAATTCTTATCTTTAGCTTCTTTATGAAAAAGAGTATATCCTATGTCTCCCTGACATTTTAGAATATAAGGTCCCACATTAATACTCAATGACTGCTCTTAATTTGTATTGAAGCTTACTTTTAGAAAGGAAATAAAGTCTAATGAAAGAAACCCAATTTATATTTCATTATTTTCATTTTTTTTTAAAGTTAGGCTTTTACATTTTTCTATGAATTTAAAAAATTTTACGTTTTATAAACTTCAGAACTTAATGGTTCTTATAAAATTTGACAAAGTCAGTGCTCTTCATGTTTTCATTGATAAATTTTACCATGACTTAGTGGTAACTAACACATTTTCTCCAGGAGAAGTAAAGACCATCAGAAGTCTGCCTTATTATTCTCCTGATTATTCTCCAATGAGAGGTCTTGAATTATTTGAGAGAAAAATTAAACCTCATGGGACTTAACTCCTCTAAGAAATCTCTGATCCCATATTCCTTCCATTTATAGAGTTTTTCTTTATTGTGAACTTTTCTGTGCCTACAAAGGTTTGATCTGTAACTGTAAGCTTTCCCACATTCCATACATTTATAGAGTTTCTCTCCAGTATGGATTCTTTCATGTTCAGTTAGGAATGAAAACTGACTGAAAGATTTTCCACACTGATTACACTGATAGGGTTTCTCCCCAGTATGAATTCTCTGATGCCTATAAAGGTTAGATTTGCACCCAAAGGCTTTCCCACATTCTCCACACGTATAAAGTTTTTCCCCAGTATGAATTTTCCGATGTTCATTAAAGGATGAATACTGGTTGAAGGTTTTCCCACATTCGTTACACTGGTAGGGTTTCTGTCCAGTATGAATTCGCTGATGTTCGATAAGGGTTGAGATACGTGTGAAAGTTCTGCCACATTCCATGCATTTACACAGTTGTTCTCCAGTATGAAGCCTCTGATGTTCAGCCAGGGATGTAAGCTGACTGTAACCTTTCCCACAGTCACTACATTTATAGGGTTTCTCACCTGTATGGATTCTTTGATGTCTATGGAGTTTTGCTCTACAACTGAAGGCCTTCTCACACTCACCACATTTATAGAGTTTCTCTCCAGTATGAATTCTCTGATGTACAGTGAGGGTTGAACACTGGCTAAAGGCTTTACCACAATCTTTACATTGATAGGGTTTCTCTCCAGTATGCACTCTCACATGTTTGGTCAGAGTCGAGCTGCTGCTAAATGCTTTCTCACATTCATTACATTTGTAAGGTTTCTCTCCAGTATGAATTCTCTGGTGGGCAAGAAGGGATGATCTATGGCTGAAGGTTTTCCCACATTCATTACATTTGTAGGGTTTCTGATCAGTATGAATTCTCTGGTGATCAATAAGCTGAAGACTTTGACTGAAGCTTTTCCCATATCCATTACAAATATGAGTTTTATCTCCTGGATAAATTTGGAAGCATTTCAGCAGATCAAAATCCTGTTTAAAATCTTTCCCAAAAGTATAACATATATTGGGTATCCTTTCTACAGGAACACTCGGCTGTGTAACAAGAATTGTATTTACAAATAACCCTTTCCCTAATTCAAGACTTATATGGTTTCCATCACCACAGATGGTTTTCTTGTGTGAGGCTAACATCTGCCTAAAAGGCATCTTCTGTTGTTCCTGTTCTGTTCTATTCTGAAATTCCAAAGCTTCTCTAAGCTTGATGCCCCGGTGACCGAACTTAGTGGATTTTTTCTTTATTATTCCCTGAGATGCTTCTTCTATAAAAATGTCCTGTCTAGGAGCCAATGCTTCTATTTCAGGCCAAGTCTTGAAATCTGAAACAAATCAGAAGAATTAATGCCTCCTCTGCCTGAAGAGGCAAACATCCATTAGTGGGACACTGAAATTGGGACTAATACATATAAAAAAGGTTTGATACAATCAGATTTCAAATATGGGCTCAAATCTGGAGGAAAGATAGGATGGAATGGAAGAGGTAATTAGGTTAAGGAGTAGTATGGGGGGATACACTAGACAAATTAACACTGAAAATGAAGAGATTTCTACTTGAGAGAAGTAAAGAATGACACAGAAGAACTGGTTAAGCAGAAGGTACGAGACAGAGAAAAATGACGGCTGACAAGCTCAAGCTCAATATGATGAGAAACTCCAGTTTATCTTTGTTTTCTGCTCTGAGTATGCTAGGCAACAAGGCAGGTACCTTGTCTTTACTTTCTCCATTCTACTTACACGTTGCTTTTATTACACTTTCCCCCATGTTCTTGCTGAAATTCTGTACACAGAAATGTAAAAATATTTGTAATGTTTTTCTTAAAGTTTGTGATTTTTCTATGTGAATATCATTTCATATCATACTCTGTAAAGGGAAAAACAGTCTATTAAAAAGAGTAAGTTCAAGTTTTATAACTTACAACAGCCTTGAAGCATCACTGTGTTGACGATATCTGATCTAAGTTCAAGATGCTAATTAAAAAGAAGAGGAAAATATGGAGCAAATCGGCCATGTGCAACAATCTATCCCTTGTGACTGGAAGAATAACAATTTTTTCATATTATCCTGCCACCATTTTTCCATTTGATCATGAGGAGCAACATATTCATTTCTTCTACTAGGCTACAACCAGAAGATTGAACTCCCTTTGCAGGAATCTTTTGAGATTAATAAATGTCTGCAAAAGATGTGAAATCATATATCTTGAAGTTCTGAAATACACCCAAGCTCCAACCTCATATCTAATTCTAAGTGAAAAGATTTAGCTTCAGCTGATTCTAAGGAGCTCTGCATTAAAACCTGGCTTTCATTAATCAATCCATGATTGAAAATAGATTAAAATTAGATCACTGTAATTAGGTAACTGTATGTACTTAAACTATGCAACTTAAAATATAATTGGGTTATTTATGTTTAAAAATGCTTCCAATTTACTGAATTTAAATAATAAGAGAAACAAGAAAACATGGGCTGTAAATTTCTATAAAAATACATATTTGTCCTTAGTTAATGATGTCTTGGGGAAACCAAACAGTTGGATTTTCAAGGATCAACCAGGGTCCCTTCCCTCTTTTTATCCTATGCCATGATATGGCCTTCCTTGCCCATCCATAAACTTACTCTGCTATTCTGATCCCATTTTTCTATAGAAACTTAATTATTTAAGCCTATATTCACCATCTCTTTCTTCTTATTTCAAAATTGGTTTTACTTACACATTCTATCACTTAACCTATAAACATAAAAAGTTTGTGAAAATAATTCAAGTATTGTTCAAGGAGAACAGTGGATAGGTCTTATGATTTTCTGTTAATTCCTTATTGCCTACAGGACACGTACACAACCAAAATGTCTAAAGTCAAAAAATAATGAATGAATACGGAGATTAAGTTGGAAAAATTATGAAGTGCTTCTCTCATACTGGAGTCCTGAGACTCAATCAGTTATTTATTGAACAAATATTGAATAATCAGCAATGAGAATATCATATAAATAAACAACCAAACAGTAACAGTTCATTTCTCCATGATGTTAGAAGCCCTGACTATGTAATGCAGGTTTGAAGTTCAGAGAATGAAGACACCGACATCAATTTCACTAGTAAAGAATGGTTTTCTGAAGCAAGTTGGACAATGAAGATGGGGTGAATTTCAACAGAAAAAGAGAATTCTGTCAGCCAGAAAGCAAGCCCAATTAAAGTCACCTGTGAGGAAATAAACCTATTTAAGGGCAGCTTATTGACTAAAGAAGGAAATCCAAGTTGGATTAGTTTAAAATGTTGTTAAACAAGGTGAAGCCAAACACAGAGTTCCCGAACAACTGGAAGGGGACTTAGAATATTAAAATTGATAACAGAAGGAGTAAGTTTTTAGGCAGATAACTTTAAGAAAAAAATGGTCATTTTTAGTGGGCAGATTGGATCAGAGGAAGGATAGGATGGAATGTGAAAAACAATGTAGCTGCCATGAGCTGGCTGGACTGAGTACTTGATTTTCAGCCTCAATAGCACTGAGTCAATCACAGAGACAATTCAATTAAATTCAAAAAATATTAACTAAATGTGATATATTAGATGCTAGAGGTAAATAATTCACAATTCAAAGGCCTGATCTCTCCCTAAATACATGTAATATAATTAGGAAAATAAGTAATAACACAATAACTATAATTCATTATAATAGATATTGTAATTAATATGTTCGAGGTATGTAGAAAGTGCTAGATACATACAAATGATTGAAAATTCATGCTGATTGGGAAGAGGAAAGATATGGAAAACCTATATATAAAGGGTGGCTTTTTAGACGGATGGATCCTGAAGGATAAGTAGTTTTCCAGTGGGCGAGATGGAAGAGGCAATCCAAGCTGAAGAAATAACTCACAAATGTTAATGAAGATGAAGGTCTGCCCAGAACATGAACTTGAAGTGTAGGCAGACACTGGTGAGACTAAAAGGAATATGAAGACAGGCTATGAAGTAGGTTTAATGTCACATTAAGGAAATTTACTTTACTTTGCAGAAAATTGAGAAACAATCAAGTCTCTTAAGGTTCAAAATCTCTAAGGTTCAAAAAAATCCCTCTGCTGGTGCCATGGAAGGTGGCTAGAAAAAACAAGTCTTGCAGAGGGAAAGTCATATTCCCACAGTGCCTAAGACTTGTTGGGAGTGGCAGAGGAATTGAAACCAGGAATGTCTAAATTACAACTGTGATTTTAAATGCTACACTGTACTGCCTACTAACTCTCTGTTTGGAGAAAACTGTATTTTAATAAAGGTGAAAAGTATCTTTAGAGAGAGTGAGCAAAAAGAAAAAAAGATGTCAATGAAGGCAAGAGCCACAAAGATAGACAAAAAAGATTACAGATCTATGTCACATGGTAAACAGAAATGACCCTGGAGATATAGATTTATGCCACAGCATTTTAGCTTTCTAGCTCTGTGATCAAAGAATTTTAAAATCTCTGATGCTGTGTTTCTTCAGATATAAAAAGTGGTATCTAAATTTGATCACCTTTAAGTGATTCTTCAGATCTAACAAACTACGGTATTATGATAATGACCAACCAGATCAGCCTGGGCTAGAAAAGCAGTTGGCAAACTACAGGTCTCTGGGCCTAGTGGGCTGTCACCTGTTGCTGTGGAGTTCTCCCAGAGGACAGCCACACCTGTTCCTTTGAGTGGTGCCTCTGGCTGCTTTTGTACCACACACCACAATGGTAGAGTTAAATGGTTGCACAGGGCCCCCAAAGCCAAACAGATTTGCTGTCTGTCGCTTTATAGAACAAGCCTGCCTACTCTTGGACCAGAAAGGCTGCGTGGCTCTGTGAATGAGAGCTGGCTGAATACAACAGAGACAGTAACCAGTTTGCAAGATGAAAAGGAAACACTGAGCTAAGAAATCAGAGACAAAGGAGCATCAGTAATACTTTGAAATATGTGGTTGGTGAATGAAATGAAAAAAATTATAAAGAACTCAAAATATGGCAACAGCAGGTGGATTTAAAATCAGTCAGACATGAACCTGTACAAATGCAGATGGAAAGAAAACCAA
Source organism: Eidolon dupreanum (assembly GCA_028627145.1). Taxonomy (NCBI): domain Eukaryota; kingdom Metazoa; phylum Chordata; class Mammalia; order Chiroptera; family Pteropodidae; genus Eidolon; species Eidolon dupreanum. The sequence continues at coordinate 35,508,130 of CM053515.1, forward strand.
TGAGAGCAAGAGGCCAAAGGTGGCAGAAGCAGCGAGTGAGGCTGCAGGAAAAGGAAAGGGTAGGGAGTGTGCAAGGAGAAGAATGTTGGGATAGGGACCTTCCTGATGCAGAGAAAATCTTCACCCTCTGCACTTCCGTGGAGCTCAGCCTTCCCAGGCTTTTCCAGAGTGCTGCCCACTACGGACCTGCTCACGTGTGCACACCCCCATTGCCTGTCCTGCCAGTCACTCACCCCGAACAGCGCCTTGACAAGCCTCTCCTTCCACCAGGCAGGGATCTTTCCCTCGCTGCAACTGGCAGATCACCTTTGGTGTTGAGAGTGGAATCCCTGCTCATGAGGAAGGAAACACAGTTAGAATGAATGGCACGAAGGGCATCCCAGGACCACGCTGCAGAACCTGAGACACGGGGCTAAGAAGGCAATGCAAGCACCTCTGAGGGGCTGCGCTTCCAGGGCTGCCCCAGTAGGTGGTCTCGGTTCGGAAACAACATAGGGCCCTGGCTCTGGTGCCTCTGCCAGGGGAGACATATGTGCTTCCCAGAATCTAAACTGGGGTCTAATCATTGGCAGGAGAGGAAACCCTGATCGGGAGGTGGGGCAGGAGGAAAGCGCAGGAAGGGGAGGAGGCATGAAGCGCATCACAACAAAAATGGCCCCTGTCCTTTCCCAGGGGCGCAGTGGGGTGGAAACCTGCAGACGCTGCAACCCAGAGGTAGCTCTAAGGCAGTTGCCCGGAAGTCTTCATTAGAGCAAACCTCCTCACCCAGTGACACCAGGGTGCTGTAGTTCTCCAGCATCACCTCCCGGTACAAGGCTCTCTGCGCAGGGTCCAAGCACAGCCACTCATCCCGGCTGAAGAGCACGGCCACATCCCTGAATGTCACGGACTCCTGTAAAGGCAAACCCACTTCTGCTTGCCCAGGACCATCTTCTCCATTGAAAGGCTCAGTAAGAAGGTGACACCGGGATGTGAAGCAACCAATTCTGAAAATGTGACAGGACTCTAAGTATTTCAAATGAACTATCTGTTATTTTTAAAACTACCCATCATCTATTAAATATTTATTGAGTACCCAGTGACACATGCCACCTGCTGCGAGGGGGTGGGGGAAGTTCCTGGCAACAAGGAATTTAAATCCAGCTTGAGATCTGTTAAAGTAACTGAGCACATACATTTACTTCTTCCCTCCCACTCAAAATGCAAATTAAAATAAAGAAAAAAAGTCAGAATACATTTAGAGCAATGCTGGAAAGCCGGAGAAAGCACCATCAGCAGAACAGAAACAAAGGAATCTGAGATGATAAAAAGAATACCAGTTAATATTTACTGAATGTGTTAGGGACCATGACAGGAACTTCATATAGAGTATCTGGGTTTCATAGACATCTAATGAGGAAGAAACTATGATTAAGTCACTTTCCAGATGACGACATGGTTCAGAAATGTTCATTGAAATATAACATACAGGTTCATGATTGTGACAGGCTACGTAATGAACCTGTGAATGTGACATATATGACAAAAGGGCCTAAAAGATCTGTTTAGATTAAGGATTCTGAGGTGGGGAGATTAACGTGGATTACGATCTAAGTGAGTTTAGTGTAATCACGGTGATCCTTATAAGGACCCAAGAGTAGTCAAAAGCAGAAGAGGAGAAGGCAAGGTGGTGACAGGAGCAGAGACTACAGCAATGCTCTCTGAAGACTGCTGAAAGGGCCACAAGCCAAGGAACACAGGTGGCCACTAGAAGGTGAAAATAAAGTCAGGAAACAGATTTTCCCCTCCGAGCATCCAGGAAGGACCAGCCCTGCTGAGGGCTTGATTTTAAGCCAAGGAAAGAAACTGATTCCAGACTTCTGGCCTTCCAAACTGAAAGAGGATAAATTTATGTTGTTTTAAGCTATTGAGTTTGTGGTAATTTGTTACAGCAGCCATAGGAAACTAATGCAGTGGTAAAAAAATTTGCAGACAATGGTGAAAATTGAAGGCAATCTATCAATAAGGGAATGGATAAGCAAATTATAGTACATTTATTCCACAGAATGTTAGACGGCCATTAAATAGAATAAAGTAGATTTGTATGCCTGACATTAGAACTGGACCTTTTGTTAATTCATATGAAAAAGCAAGCTGAAAAACAATCTACAGCTGCTAAAAAAAAAACTCTTTAGGTATATATACCTGTGCATACAAAAATATCTGGAAGAATACAACAAGTTGTCTTCCTGATGATTCTATGATATTTGCGAAGAGGGACAGAAAAGCAAGCTTTCACTTATGACTTTTTACCCTTTCCATTAGGCTTACAGTGTTTACTGTGTATTTGTTTTGAATTTTTTTAGATTCCATTTCAATTTATACATTGACTTTTTAGCTCTACCTCTTTGCATTTTTAGTGACTTCTCTGAGAATTGTAGTATATATATTCTTAGATCTTTATATTCTATTTAGAGCTAACATCTGACTTCGCACAGAATTCAAGAACCCTGGCAAGTATATGGGACCAGCACCACCCTTCTTCATACTACGGTTGTTATACTTGCCCAGTTCAGATGGCTGACAGAACTCACCAGTCTGCACCAGGCATGCTCATAGATGGCAAAAGGTACAGTACAGGAATACAGAGAGAGTACAGGGAAACACTGGATGTTGAAGAGACATTCCATGCACAATCCCTTTAGTTGACCAAGGACTCTGCTGTGTCTGAATCTATGTAAGGAATCTTGGTTTGAGGGAGCTCAAACAGCAGGGGCCTTTCGTGTGTCAAGTAAGGCTTGTCAAACCATGTAGATCATCTGCAAACCATCTGTGAAGGATGACCCTGGGCGTGGCCAGTGGAATTTAGGTCTTAAACAGTAATCCACCACCCTTACGTTGGCCAGGAGTCAAAGATCAGTCATCAGGCACCCCCAGAGACAAAGATAGAGCTTTTCCAATCCAGATATAAATGAATCCCATATCCACAAGTGTTGTGTGCATTATACCTACCTACATCACAAACCCTGCAATGCAATATTATATTTTTGCTTTAAATAATTATATGTATTTTCAGAAACTGGGAGAAAAAACATTTCATATTTATCCATTTCATATTTATCCACCATTTCTAATGTTCTTCATTCCCTTCCCAAGATAAGAGTTCCCATTTGGCATTACTTCCTTTTAGCCCGAAGAAACTTCCTTTAGCACATCTTGATGAGATCCAAAATAATTCATATCAACAACTCCAGGAACTGAAAAAACAACTAGATCAGCAGAATGGTTTTTTTTAGCAAGGTGACTGAAACTGTCAAAAAGAACCAAATAAAACTTCTGGAGATGAAGCACACACTGAAAGAGATGAAGAATGAAATAGCAAGCTTGGGAAATAGAGTTGAACAAATGGAGGAAAGGATAGTTGAAATCAAAGACAGAAATCTAGAAATAAATCAGAAGGAAGAAGAGAAAAACCAAATAACTAAAAATAAGGAAAGAGAAATGTAAAAACTAGCTGATACCACCAGGAGAGGAAACATAGGAATAATGGGCATTTAGTTGTATAAATGTCTAATCACTATGTTGCACACCTGAAACTAATATAATATTCTATGTCAATTACAATTAAAATTTTTTTTAATTAAGAATAATGGACAACCTCGAAGGGGAAGAAAAGGAGCAGGGATTAGAAAGCATTTTCAGACAAATAGTTAACAAGAATTTCCCCAATCTAAGGAATGAACTGGAGCTTGGAATTCAAGAAGTCAACAGAACACCCAATTATCTCAACTCAAAAAGGCTTTCTCCAAGACATATTATATTAAAATTATCAAAAATTAATACCACGGAAAGAATTCTTAGGGCATCCAGGGAAAAGAAGACAGTAACCCATAAAGGAAAACTCATTAGATTATCATAGGACTTCTCAGCACAGACCTTATAAGCCAGAAAGGAATGGAATCAAATATTTAAACTATTAAGTGAAAGGAACTACCAGCCTAGAATAATGTATCCAGCTAAGCTCTCCTTTAGATATGAAGGAGAAATTAAGACCTTTCCAGACATACAAAAATTGAGGGAATTCTCCACTATGAGGCCTGCATTACAGGAAATACTGAAAGGGGTCAGCACACCTAAAAAAAAGAAATGACAAAAAAATATATAACTATGAGTAAGGCGACAAGCAGGCAGATAGAAGCAGAGGAGTGCAACCCTTATTAAGAACAGGGCATTATAAGCTTAAACAATAAGAAGAGATTTGCATAGCAAGATAGTAATGAACATTCAGCATACATAGAGACAAACTGAGACAATAATGACAGAAAAGGAGACGATTCAAAGATCCAAATTCGCAAAAGGGAATGGAGATATAGCACATGCAGAATAGACTTCTATATACATATGTACATGTGTATATACATGTGTATATATGGATATACATATAGTAGTTATATGTAAAGGATAGTCATATATACATATATATGTATGTATGTATGTATATATATATATATATATATGTGTATGTATATGTATATATGACTATCCTTTATATATTTGCAATGGTAACCACATGCCAAAGATTCAGAAATGAAATATATAACATAAAACAAGAAGGACCAGAGGTAAAATCCATAAAACCCAAACGAACAAACAAACAAAAAACACACAAGGACAAGGAAGCAATGGAAACACTGAACTACTACAAAGAAAAAGATACAATGGCTATAGGAAAACTTCATATTTCAATGATCACCCTAAATATAAATGGACTGAACTCACCAATAAAAAGGCAAAGAATTGCAGATTGGATCAAAAAACAAAATTCATATGCTGCCTCCAGGAGATATATCTCAGCTCCAAAGACAAATATAGACTCAAAATGAAAGGGTGGAAAATGATATTTCAAGAAAATGGCATTCAGAGAAAAGCAGGAATAGTGGTACTAAAGTGATATAGCGGTACTAATATCGGATGAAATAAACTTCAAAATAAGAAAAGTAAAGAAAGATACTGAGGGACACTTCATAATGATAAAGGTGATCATACACCAAGAAGACATAACACATTAATATCTATGCTCCCAATCAGGGAGCCCTAGAATATATAAAGCAATTACTAACAGAACTAAAGGGAGAAACAGACCAAAACACTATCATAGTAGAAGACCTATATACCTCACTGTCAGATATGGACAGATCATCCAAACAGAAAATCCATAAGGAGGTAACATCCTTAAATGACACAATAGACCAACTGGACATAATTGACATTTACAGAGCCTTCCATCCCAAAACAGCTGCTTACACATTCTTCTCTAGTGCACATGGAACATTCTCAAGCATTGACCATGTACTGGGACACAAGATAGCTGCAACAAATATAAGAGGGTTGAAATTATACGAACCACATTCTCTGCTCATAACGCTTTGAAGCTGGAGATCAACTGTAAAAAGAAAGAGGAAAGAACCACAAATACATAGAGGTTAAACAACATACTATTAAAGAAAAACTAGGTCAGAGAAGAAATAAAAAGAGAGATCAAGATATATGTAGAAACCAATGATAATGATAGTACAACATATCAAAACTTTTGGGACATGGTAAAAGCAGTAACAAAAGGAAAGTTCATATCATTACAGGCCTATCCAAAAAACAAGAACGAGCTAAAAGAAACCTAACGCTTCATCTTTTAAAACTAGAAAAGGAAGAACAAATGAAGCCTAACGTCAGCAGAAGGAAAGAAAAAATCAAAATTAGAGCAGAATTAAATGAAATTGAAAACAAAAAAAGATAGAAAAAATAAATGCAACAAAGCTGGTTCTTTGCAAAGGTTAATAAAATTGACAAAAAAGAAGAGACACAAACAAAATCATGGATGAAAGAGGAGAAATTATGACAGACACCGCAGAAATACAAAGGATCATACAAGAATACTGTGGAAAAGTATATACCACCAAATTTAATAATCCAGAAGAAATGGACAAGTACTTAGAAAGATACAATTTTCCTAGACTGAATCAAGAAGAACTGGAAAATCTAAATAGACCGATCAGCAGTATGGAAATTGAAACAATCATAAAAAACATACCAAAAAGTAAAAGTCCAGGACCAGATGGCTTCACCAGTGAATTTTACCAAACATTCAAAGAAAATTTAATCCCTATTCTCCTCAAACTCTTTAAAAAAATCAAAGAGAAAGCAATACTTCCTAACTCATTTTATGAGGCCAATATTACTCTGATACCAAAACCTGGTAAAGATAACACAAAAAATAAAACTACAGAGCAATATCTCTCATCAACACAGATGCAAAAATTCTAAATAAGATACTAGTAAACTGACTTCAGCAACATTTTAAAAAGATTAGATACCATGATCAGGTGGGCATCATCCCAGGGGACAAGGGATAGTTCAACATATACAAATCAATTAATGTGCTATACCACATAAACAAATTAAAAAATAAGAATCATATGATCATATCAATAGATGCAGAAAAAGCCTTCGAGGTGATACAGGATCCATTTATAATCAAAACACTTAACAAAATCTGTATACAAGAAAAGTATCTTAACATAATAAAGGCCATATATGACAAACCCTCAGCCAACATTATACTTAATGGTGAAAAACTAAAAACCTTTCCTCTAAGATCAAGCAAAAGACTAGGTTGTCCACAATCACCATTCTTATTCAATATAACATTGGAGGTCCTAGCTAGTGTGATCAGGCAAGAGAAAGATATAAAAGGCCTCCAAATTGAAAATGAAGAAGTCAAACTGTCACTATTTGCCGATGACATAATTTTCTATATAGAAAACCCTAAAAACTCCACAAGAACACTACTTGAAACAGTAAGCAAATACAATAAAGTTTCTGGATACAAAATCAATGTTCAAAAATCCATAGTGTTTCTATACTTTAATAATGAAATGTCAGAAAAAGTGGAAAAAATAATTTCTTTTGCAATTGCAACAAAAAGAATAAAATACCTAGAAATAAATCTAAAAAAAAAACATGTGAAGGACCTATATGGTGAAAACTGTAAGATACTATTTTAAGAAACTGAAGAAGATACAAAGAAATGGAAAGATATTCCATGTTCTTGGATGGGAAGAATCAACATAGTTAAAAATGACCTTATTACCTAAAGCATTATACAGATTTAATGCAATCCCCATAAAAATCCCATAGGCATTTTTTAAAGAAATAGAACAAAAAATCATCAGATTTGTATAGAAGTACAAAAGAACATGAATCATCAAAGCCAACCAGAGAAAAAAGAACAAGGCTGGAGGCATCACTCTGCCTGACTTCATATTATACTACAAAGCGACAGTCATCAAAACGGCATGGTATTGGCAGAAAAAAAAGACACACAGACCAGTGGAACAGAATCAAGAGTTGAGAAATAAACTCATGTTTATATGGGCAAATAATTTTTGACAAAAAGCCAAAAACATACAGTGGAGAAAGGAAAGCCTCTTCAATAAATGGTGCTGGGAAAGCTGGAAAGCCACCTGCAAAAGAATAAAACTAGACTGTTGCCTATCACCACACACCAAAATTAACTTAAAATGGATTAAGGACCTCAATGTAAGACCTGAAACAATAAACTGCATAGGAACTAAACTCATGGACCTTGGACTTAAAGGGGATTTTATGAATTTGACCTCAAAGGCAAGGGGAGTAAAAGCAAAAATAAGTGAATGGGCCTACATCAAACTAAAAAGCTTCTGCTTAGCAAAAGAAACCGTCAATAAGGTAAAGAGACAACTATCCAAATGGAAAAATATATTTGAAAGCAATGCCTCTGATAAGTGCCTAATATCCAAAATATAAAAAGAACTCATAGAACTCAATAACAACAGAAAAACAAACGATCCAATTAAAAAATGGGTAGAGGATCTGAACAGACACTTCTCCCTCAGGACCAAATACAAATGGCCAACGAATATATGAAAAGATACTCAACATCATTAGCTATTAGGGAAATGCAAGTCAACACTACAATGAGGTACCATCTCTACCTCTTAGAATACCTGTTATCAATAGAACAAGTAATAATGAGTGTTGGAGAGGATGCGGAGAAAAAGGAACCCTCATATACTGCTGGCAGGACTGCAAATTGGTATAGCCACTATGGAAAACAGTATGGAAGTTCCTCAAAAAACTAAGCATTGATCTACCATATGACCCAGCAATCCCTTTACTGAATATTTCCCGCCAAAACTTGAAAATATATATCTGAAAATATATTTGAATATTGATGTTCATAGCAGCATTATTCATAGTGGCCAGAACATGGAAGCAACTGAAGTGTCCTACAATAGAGGACTGGCTAAAGAAGCTGTGGTACATATATACAATAGAATATTACTCAGCTATAAGAAGAGGTCTCCCATTTGCGACAACATGCATGGACCTTGAGATAATCATGCTAAGTAAAATAAGCCAGACAGAAAAAGTTGAAAACCACATGATATCACTTATATGTGGGATATAAACCTAAAAGCAACAAACAAATAGGACAAACAAGCAGAGACTTATAGACATGGACAACAGACTAGTGGTTACAAAAGGATAGGTGGAGAGAGGAGAGGCAGATGGAGTAAAAGGGGTCAAATGTGTAGTGACAGAAGGAAATCTATACTATGGGTGGTGAACACACAATGCAATATGTATATGGCTCACTGTTGAATTGTACACCTGAAACTTACTGAATTTCATTAACCAATGTCACCATTAAAAAAAAAAAAAGAACAGCAACAAGAAAAAATAATCCAAAAAAATGAGGATAGTTTAAGAAACCTCTGGGACAACATTATGTGTACCAACATAGGAGTACCAGAAGGAGAAGAGAGAGAGAGCAAAGAATTGAAGACCTATTTGAAGAAATAATGACAGAAAACCTCTATAACCTGGTGAAGGAAATACACATACAACCCCAGGAATTTCGGAGTCCCAAACAAGATGATCCCAAAGAGGCCCACACCAAAGACACATCATAATTAAAATGCCAAAGGTTAAATTCAAAGAGAGAATCTTACAAGCAGCAAGAGAAAAGCAGTTACTTACATGGAAGTGCCCAGGATACTGTCAGCTGATTTCTCAACAGAACCTTTACAGGCTAAAGGGACTGACAGGAAATATTCAAAGTGATGAAAATCCAGGAACTACAACCTAGATTACCTTACCTAGGAAAGCGATCATGTAGAATTGAAGGAAAGATAAAGAGCATCCCAGACAAGAAAAAGCTAAAGGATTTCATCATCACCAAAACAGTATTGCAGGAAATGTTGGAAGGACTTTAAAAAGAAGAAAAAAATATGTATCAAAAATCTAAAGAAGGGCAATAACTACATATCTATCAATAAGTTCTTCAAATGAAAAAGAATTAGATGCTCCAGTCAAAAGATAGGGTGGCTGAATGAGTAAGAAAACAAGACCCCTATATCTGCTGCCTTAAAGAGACTCACTTCAGATTAAAAGACACATACACTAAAAGTAATGGGACAGAAAAAGATATTTCATCATGGATCTAGAGGGTATTGTGCTGAGTGGATAAGTCAGACAGAAGAACAAAATGCCATATGATTGCATGTATAAGTGGAATCTAAAGAACAAAATAAACAAACAAAAAAAACAGAAACAAACTCATAGATATAGAGAACATTTTGAAGGTTACCAGATGGGAGGGAGATTGGGGGCAGTCAGTGAAAAAGGGGGAAGGGATTAAGAAGTACAAATTGGTAGTTACAAAACAGTCATTGAGATATAAAATATGGCATAAGGAATATAGCCAATAATATTGTAATAAGTATGTAAGGTGTTAGAGGGGAACTAGATTTAGTGGGGTGATCACTCTGTGAGTTATATAGATGTCTAATCACTATGTTGTACACCTGAAACTAATACAATATTATATGACAACTATAATTGAAAAATAAATTATTAAAAAAAAAACCATCAGACAAATCACAATAGAGGAACAGTCTATAAAACACCTAACCAATACTCTTCAAAACTGTTACGGTCACCAAAATGAGAGAATGAGAAATGAGAAAATGAGAGCCTAAGGAGCAGCCTGAGGAGACGCAGGCCTAAACGTAACGTGGTGTCTTGGATGGGATCCTGGCGCAGAAAAAGGACATTAGATAAAAACTAAGGAAAGATGAATAAAGTATAGACTTTAGTTAATAATAATATGTCAATACTGGTTCATTAATTATAACAAATGTATCATAATAATATAAGATGCTAATAATAGGGAAAAATGGGTGCAGGGTATACCGTAACTATGGTATTATCTTTGCAGTTTTTCTCTAAAACTGTTCTTAAAAAAAAATAAAATTGTTTATTTAAAAAAACAGCGACAATACCAAAAATAAGTACTGATTTACTGCCCAAAAAAAGATATAATAAACACACTATGATTATTAAGCAATCAACACCAAGTTCCATGTGTCTTTTTCCCCACAAGATAAATTATATATTACAAGGAAACAGAATAGGATAAGGAATATTTGTAAAATCTGCAAAGATCCTACTTTTCCAAAGATCATGATTTTTTGCTGTAGAAATTTGCTTCTCAGTACCCTGAATAAGGAAAGAAGTTAAGATTGGATATTGCCATTGAACAGGTTCAAATAGGGTAATGAGACCTATGACTGGGTCACCTTGGGTCCCCAAGAGACTTAATAAGCAAACCAGTTAGACACTGAATTAGCAGTACACAGAAACTGGCTCTGAGTTACAAACACACTCCACTCCTCTATAGCTTCTCTTAGCTTAAAATAAGTCAGTCTCTGAAGCTTGGGGGTGTAGAAGCTTGGACAGTGAAGTCTCACCTCCGGGCAAAGGGGAGCCCAGGTAAAGGTGAGTAACTACTTTGCACTGCAGTTTGGTTTCCTGCATGCACCCACCATCTTGTAATGAAAGTATCAAAGTAAAGTCCAGCCTGTTAAGGAGAGACATACCAAATTTGGCAGGTCGTGAAATAACGCTGCTGTTGCTGATACTAACAGTAGTAACGGCTAGCATTTATTAAGATTAATACGTATCAGGCACTGTTCTAAGCACTTCACATATACTTTACAAGAGCTTAGGGCTAACTGTACAGACTGTCTAGTCTGGGTTCAAAAGCTAGCTGTGCAGTCTGATCAAGTTATTGGCTTCTCTATGCCTCAGTTTCCTTATCCGTTAAAAAAAGACATTAACAGCCCTCTTGTAAACATTCAATGAAATATGTACATTATTTACCCCACTTACAAGTGAGGAACAGGGCACAAAGAGATACCATAACTTGCCCAAGGTCACAGCAGCAGCTTGGATGTGAACTCATGAAAAAAGTTCCAGGGTTCACATTTTTCACTTAGGGGTTACTACCACTTTTTGGAAAAGCAGCTGAAGACAAACAGGTTTTGGGTGCGGTAGAAAAGAAAATGAGCTGAAAGAAAGGGAGCTAGTTTCGGGAGAAAGATGGGACTTCCATGTGGATGTGTCTACTAAGAGTTTGGGAAGGACAGACGGGCTTCAAGGGAAACATTTGAGCCTGAGGACAGAGATGTGGGAGAGATCTTTAGAAAGGTGATGGTCAAAGTGATGAAAATAGATCTCAGAGCAGAAAGAGCAAAAAAAAAAAAGGGCCTTGGAGGGGTCTGAAGTAGCAGAGGAAAATGAATTGGGAGGAGATAGAGGCATCAGTTAGAAAGACGAGGACACTGGGACTGTTTAACATCTCAGCTGCACAAGGCGCTCTTAAGAAAGAGGGTTGATCTCTGGGAAAAACCCAGCCCCCACCCACCCCAGTGCCAGCCTCAGAAACCAAGCCAAGCTGAACTTCTGCATGCCCATTGACATCAGTCCTGACTTTCGGGACTGCTCAGTGCTAGGATCTTGTCTCTGCTTCTTAGTGGATGTTTAATTGTTTCCTAAGGTCATGACCATGAACTCCTTGGAAATAAATAACATCTTTCCCCTTTGTATCCCCAGTGCCCTGCTAAGTGTCCTGTACACAGCTGGTGCTCAACAGATGTTTGCTGAAGGTGGCCTTTCGATGTCTCTGGACCAAGTGAGACTATATTCTTTGTAAAGACAAGGACTGTCTGGACCTCACACTCCTCGCCCAGCACTTATTGTAGACAGCAGTATATGTCCAGAGTTGACCTGATCTTTGGTCAGGAAGTGAGTTTGGGTGAATTAAAAGTGACCTCAGGACAGAGAGTGCACATTCCTCAGCAACCTCTCAATCCATCCAAGCATCCCGGGGAAAACTTATAGGGTTCTGGATTCTCCCCAGATTTCACTGGAAAGAAAACCTGGATGAAGAATAGAAACACGTCCATCATCTCTGAACCCAGAAGGCAAGTCATGAACAAGACAAACTTAACTTACTGTCACCTGAGCAGGTAGCAAATCCATGGCCATTCTTTCCTTCTTAGTTTTCCAGCCAAGGGAGAGCAGAGCACTGCCAATGTCAATCTGCAGAGGAAAAGGGTGTCACGAGGAACTCTGGTGCCAAAGATGGCTTTAGAGAGGGGAAGTTACAACCACCTGGAATGACCATCAGGTCCCAGCAAAGCCACTCCACATAAATGATGCAAACCAAGTAAAAAGGTGTGCTTACCAAGCCAATGAAGCTCTAAAATAATGTCAATCTCCTCCTCTTTGCATTAACCATACTTCTGATTTCTGTAAATTGATGCTTTACCATCCCCTGAGGGTCTATTACCAAACTGTGACTCACGCACAGATATCTGGAATCTTCAGGTGGCTTTAATCTATACATTCTAACAGTTACAGAGAACATGGATTGCCCAGGCTGCCTCGTTCAAAGACAGCCAGGCAATCCCAAGTTTGCCTTCCTTGCCTAGCCTTTTCCTTCCTGAAGAAACCACAATAAAGGTGCCTACCCACATTTCCCCTCTCTCTCAGCCTCATGACCCACCCAAGTGCTTCTCCTGAGTGGCCTCCCTGGAGTGCTGTGTTCTCCCCAGGGAACTGTGAGTAAACAATAACCTGCTGTCTTATCCCGTGTCTATCTCTCTACATCTACCTTAGCATACCTCACCCAAGGTAACATGGTTAAAACACTCCTTCTCAAAAGAGATTCATGCCAGACTGTTGCTCGTTGCAACAGAGCTGCCTCCTCTTACAGCATCCAAAGCTGGGAACAGCTCTCAGCCTCTCACACACAAACCCAAATTGGCAGAGCAAGATAGGGGGTGCATGGAGCAGCCAGACGAGTGTCCAGAGAAGAGCCTTGGCACTAGCTGCTGCACCGGTTGCCTGAGTTTGCAGGGGGCTTATGGGGTAGAGCAAATGGCATGAGAGCTCAACAGGCTGAGTACCGAGTGTAACCTGGGGCTGGCGCACCTCAGCCAGCATGAAGGCAGCGGCTGTATAAGTGATCATAGATACTCTATGATGCACACTTTCACCACACCAAGAATCTTGAGTGCTTTTCATGTACTATTTTTAATCCTCACAACAATTCTTAAAAAATAAGTATTGCTACCTCATTTTACAGATGTGAAAGAGTGAGAACTAGGGTGCTTGCTGACCTGTCTAAAAAATCAAGAATGGTTAAGAATCAGAGGCAGGAAAAGGATACTGCTCCAACACCGCAGTTAAACGTGGAAAGGTGCCTGGCCACTCTGCCTCAGTTTCTTTACCTGTAAAATGGGGACAGTGTGCAGCCAACCTACGTGTTATTAGAGGATGAACAGTTAATTCATCTAGACTAGTGCCTGGCACACAAAGTTCTCCTTACGTATTAGCTATTGTGTTTATGTTTATTATTTGTTCCCTCTATAAGGCTCAGAAAAATCAGCCACAAAATAACCCCACCCACAGCACTCCCGGTCACGCCCAGCACGCCTACCATAGAGCACTGCCGCTCAGGCTGTGCGGACAGGCCTCGATTTCCCGGCGCGCGGCGTCTCCCCGGTGCCTACGTCCAGCCCCGCCAAACCCGCACACACCCCACTCACACGGAGATAGGCGCTGGCACCGCCCGCCGCCCTGAAGAGGCAGGGGAGCTCCTCAGTCCCAGGAAAGCCACCCTAACGAAGGTGGGACCGCCCGCGCCACCAGCCCCGAAAAGGCAGCAAGCGAACATTCCCAGCAACCCAACGAACCCCAAGAAAACTACGACTCCCGGCATGCCCAGGGCCTGCGCAGACTGCACTTCCCAGAGGGCGCCGCGGCGCGGCCACTTCCATGAGGTGAACACTCCTGCGGGGGTTCGCGCGCCTCCTGTGCGCATGAGGGCCGCCCTTTGAGGGCGTATGCACGGCGCTGACCTCCAAGTGCTGGCTGGCCAAATCGGCGTGCGGATTTGTTTTGTTGGGTAGGCAAAATGATTTGATAAAACAAAACCTGAAGTTAGACACCTTTAAGAGGATCAGTGCATAACTAGCTCCCACCATATTAAAAATAATATGATTATTTTAAATTATTTTAATGTGTATCATATAATATAATGTATGCATAGGTACAGATTAAGAATTATAAAACGAATACCCACATACCCAACACTACTTACAAAAAAGAACTTGACCAGAATTTTGGAAGCCTTGTCCATGAAAATGAATGGGGACATTCATTTTCTGAATTCTGTTAAATATTCCTTTGCTTAGCTTGATGGGTAATTCCATAGATATGTGTCCCTAAACAATAAGTGTTTACTCTTGCAAGGCTGTGATCTTTATATAAACAGAATCTGCCGTATGTTCTTCTGTGATTAATATGCTCAACATGAACCTCTAGATTCATCTATCCTGATACATGCAAAGCTCATTTTCACTTCACTAGATTCTACTATTCATTCTGTCGCAGAATGTCCAAACCTATAGGAAAATTTTATAAGTTTATTTGAGCCAAAGAACAGGATATACCTGGAAGGAAGCTCTTAACAGATTGAGACAATGCTCAAATGACGGTTTTGCAGTGCCTTTTACCCATCTAGAATCAGAGGGGAAAACGTCAGGAAAGTTACATGAAATCCACTGCTAGTAGATTAAGGCGGTGAGGAAAGCAAAGCGGGGAAATCTTTAGAATTGGATAAAAAGCAAAATGGAGAAATACATCCTTTCTTACATTGGTGGGTACAGGATAGTTAACATTTAGCATATGTATATAGAGATGGTATTCAGGCAACAAGATACCAGTGAGGAGTTTCTTGGTCTCCTGGTATGGTGCCAGTGGTTGTTCTTCCAGGGGGTCTGGAAAAGAAAATTATTGACCTTTCAGAGGTATGTCATCCTAGATGCATAAGAACAATGGACAGAGCTCACTCAAAGTAAAAGTTGACCTTTACTAAAAAAGAACTAGGCCTGGGACTTGACTATCCACCATGACCTGCCCAGTTAGGAATTTGTGATCAGACCATCCTGTGTGGTTACTTTCAGTGACTGAGCTTATCAGACTTGCCATGTAGCCCTCTGAACCTGCCAGGTCTGCTGTGTAGCCCCTTTTTCACAATTCATTCAACAAAAATGCATAGTCAACTCCTATTTTGTACTTGGTATCATTCTAGATGCTAGAAATATACCAGTAAACAAAACTGTCAAAACATCTACATTCATGCTAATGTAGGGAGGAGGCAAGAGAATTAAAAATGTTAAGCCACATTCAGAGACTGCAATGTGCTGATCAACCCTGCAGCCAGGCCAGGAGGACACCTTCAGAACAAAGAAAGATTTCTGCTGGATTACTAACAACCCATTCTCCACACCTGTGAAGGGAAAACAGGACCCAAGAGTCATTCCCTATGGCTAAAACCATGGCAAATATATGGCTTGAAGGCTAGGAACTGCCAGCAGGTCTTCTACTCTATATATTCTTACCTTTTCACACTACATACTCTTCTGCTTCCTCACTGTATGCTCACATCAAAGGAAATGGGTTAACAAAATCTTTTAAACAATAACTCACAGGAAGTAAAAAAATGACATATAAACTGAATTCCCTGAACACTTGGCCCCTACTCTTTCCACGTCTCTCTTGGTCTCTTTCAGTGCCTTTACTGTTTCTCGCACTGTTCCTCTCTACTCTCAGCCTCTGAGAGGAGACCACACTCTTGTCTGTGGGGTGTTACCCCTTTTCCAATAAACTTTCCTTTTGACATTAACTTTGGCGTGTCATATTCTTTCTGCACTCTCCACCAAAGGATCCTCTTCTCTCGGTGCAGGGCTTAGTCTCCCCCTCACTAGGGGAAATTTGCCCTGCATCAATGTGGCTTAAATTCATCTGGGAGAGGAGAGAAGAAAGGTAATAAACAAGAACAATAAATGGTATGTTTTTAGATCATGATGATTTGCTGACAAGAACAAGAAAGGGCAACAGGAACTCCGGTGGAGGTTGGGGAGGACTGTTGTAATTTTACACAAAATGGTTAAGAAGTGTTTGACTAAGAAGATGGTATGACAGGCTGACCCTGCCTGACCATTTCCTACTCAAGTGAGTTAGTTCCTGACTGCATCCCCCCTTGCCAGGACTCTCCGACTAACGAGGCAGTCCAAAACCTGCTTAAACGATTGAGCGGGTTTCCTTATAATTTAGCAGCCAATCAATGTTCTCCTATGTTCGCCTTCCTTATATGGAATATCTATAGGTGTGTAGGAATGCGGAAGAACAGATGGTATAAAACTGCTCACCATGTTACAATCAGGGCTCAGCCTTTGAATAAGAATCCGCTGAGCTGTGCTAGCATCAATAAAGCTGCTACAAACATTTGCACACATGGTTTTATATGAACATTAGCTTTCATTTCTTTGGGGTAAATACCTAAGAATGAGGTTGCACAGTCATATGAGAAGTGGATATTTAACTGTAAGACACTGCCCAAAGGCTTCCTGCTTATAGCCTCAGTGTCCTGTCTCTCTGTTGGAGAATCCCGCAATAGTGGCATTTGTAGAAGGATCTGCAGAAGATATGGAGTGAGCCAAGTTAAATATCTGGGGGAAGGCTTTCTGGATGACTGAAAAACTAATGCCCCTGAGGTAGGAGCATGCCTGGTCTGTCAAGGAACAAGAATATTGTTGTTATAGCAGAAAAAAAGAGGGAGAGAGAAAGATCAGAGGCAAGAGGACTAGAATGTGTAGGCTCATATTAGTCTTGGTCACTGGATTTTACTCTGAAAGAGAATAACAATCTGAGAAGTGGAGAGACCTGCTCTGACTTGCATTTTTAAATGCAATCACTCTGACTGCTGTGCTGAGAATAAACTAAATGGGGTCAAAGGAAGAAGCAGAGAGACTAAGACTAGTTAGAAGACTATTGTAGTAATCTCTGAGAGAAGACCACAATTTAAACTGAGTAGAAGTTATGAGAAATGTTTGAAAAAGCTCTAAATTCAAAACGTGGAAAAGATCCTCATCTTTGAATATAATGTTTTTCAGCTGTGAAGTATATATATCTCTTCTTTTAAAATAGTTCCAGTATTATATTAAATTTTTAAAGATATTTTTATGCTCTATTTTTGGATCATAAAAATTAAGAATTGACTTATCTTTTGACTTCCTTTATACGTTAAATCCAATGCAAACTTATTTTACTTTGTCCCATTTAGGATTTTAATAATATGAGCTAATTAGCCATGACTACTAGTATCTAATTTTAATACTTTCATATTACATTTTCCCTCTCAACTATGAATTTTGGCAATTTCCTTAAGTTTTATAATTTACATTTATCTTCAATTAAATTTATGCTTAACTTGTTTCTTTATTGGCCATGTCTATACAACTGCTTCCCTAATTTTCATTTTTGGTCTTCCTATATCCATTCCTTTTTCACATTGTCACCATCTAGTTTTCATCTGTGCCCTCTCAGTTATGCCACAGGCCTCTTAGTTTTCTGGAGAAGTCTGAAGCCAATCTGATTTTTCTCTTGCAGGTAATCTTTTTTTGTTCATTTCTCTACATTGATTTTTATAAATCTTTCTTTCTCTTGTTTCCTGTATCTAGCAATCTTTTTTTTTTTCATTATTTTTATCTAGGATACACAAAAAATATTAAGACTATTCTCTTTTTTTTTTCTTTTGTAGTCTTCATTAGCAACATATTAAACTTTTATTCTTGATGTCTGGCTTTCATATCTCTGATAATCTCACATTTTAATTCTTTGTCCTTTTATTTTCTGGACAGACTCTTCACATTTATCTTTTAAGCTTACAGAATCCAATTTATAAAGTTATTATTCTCCCACTTTCTCTTTCTAATGTAGTTTATTCTTTTTTAAAAATGACCATCCACTTTATGTGAACACGTTCACAGTGGACACAGCATCCATGCAGTAAAACTGGTAGCTTTTAGACCTTTGCCACCAGCATGACAAGGGTGTACTCTGTTTTAAGCATAGCCAAATTGCTTAGATACAGCGCACAATAATCATTAAAGAATGTTTTTTAAATAAAGAGAAATAAAAACAGTGTACAAGTAATATGTTGTTATTCGAGTAGCTAACAACAATGTTTCTTCGGGTAGTTCTTATAGGAGAAGTAGTGATGGTGGTGGATTTAAAACCCCCATTGTATCCTTTATAAAAACCAATAAAGGATGTGGGAGAAAAAAGAGAAGAGACAGTGGTGTTCCTAAAATTGATATAAAATCTCCACTAGAAAGACAAATTGTAAAAATAGGCAAAAATGTACTGGTATATAAGAGAATTAAATCGAATAAGTGCTTAAAAGTATACGTAGGATACATAAACAATTCCTACAACTCAATAACAAAACAATCTTAATTCAAAAGTGGGCAAAGGATCTAAATAAACATCTCTCCAAATAATATATAAATGGCCAATAAGTACATAAAAAGATGCTCAACATCATTAGTCATTAGGGAAATGAAAATCATAACCATAATGAGATACTACTTCACATCATTAGGATGGCTATTAAAGTATGGACATAACAAGTGTTGGATAGGACAGGGAGAATCCCATATTGGAACTGGAACCCTGTGTAGCCGCTGTGGAGAGCCTTTGGGCAGTGTCTTACAGTTAAATATCCACTTCTCATATGACTGTGCAACCCCATTCTTAGGTATTTACCCCAAAGAAATGAAAGCTAATGTTCATATAAAACCATGTGTGCAAATGTTTGTAGCAGCTTTATTCATAACCACTCCAAACTAGAAATAACCTAAATGTTCCTCAAATGGAGAATAGATAGAAAAACAGTGGTATATTCATATAATAGAATACTACTCAGCAGTAAAAAAAGTAAAAAATATTTATACACACAATAATGTGGGTGAACCTACATGCACTATGCTAAGATAAAGAAGCCAGGCTCAATGACACAAATCTCACTACATACTGTATGCTTGCATTTATATGATATTCCATAAAAGGCAAAACTATAAAAACAGTAATTAAAAGCAGGAAGCCAAAAGGATACTTGCACAGCAGCGTTCATAACAACATTATTCACAATAGTTAAAGAATGCAGCAACCCAAATGTCCACTGATAAATGAATGGATAAACAAAATGTGGTCTATGCATACAATGTAATATCATTCAGCCTTAAGAAAGAAGGGAATTATGATACATGTTACAAGATGGATGAAGACATTATGCTAAGTGAAATAAACCAGACACAAAAGTAAAAAGACTGCATGATTCCACTTACATGAACTACCTGTAATAGTCAAATTAATGGAGACAGAAAGAATACAGGTTCCTTAGGGTTGGAGGAGGGGGAAATGGGGATTTACTGCTTAATGGGACAGAATGTTTGAGATGATGAAAAAGTTCTGGAAATATTTTGGTGATGGTTATACAACATTGTGAATGTAGTCAATGCCATTAAATGTACACTTAAAATGGTTTAAATGGCAAAATTTGTTATAGTTTACTGCAATGTTTTCAAAAAGTACATGCAGAATAAGAGGAGGCATCGGTGACAGGGTAATGCTTCAGGGGAAGATTAAAAGAAAGACAGACATGGGGAAACCATGTGACAAGGGGAAAAGCAGCAAGAGGAGGAAATACAAGATCCAGCAGAAAAAAAATTCCCCCTAATGTTTTTGACCCCACCATCCTTCCCCACAACCACCAAGTCATTGAATCAAGAAACCAAATTTGGCTACACAGGCAGAAGTGGCTATACTTGAATTGCAAACCTTGGAGACAATTGCAAGCCTGTCGTGACAGAAAGCAGCTTGAAGGGGCTCTCAGAGGCCAAGTCTAGGTCTATTTCAATATCAAAATAATGATATCAGATTACAGTGCATTGAAAATAAGAAACCAATAGAGAGAAGACAAAACTCTCCCTGAAAGTAGAAAATCAATTAATAAGTGTAAAAAGAAATAATGGCATTATAAAATCTCCATTTGAAAACTGTTATAATGATAATTGATTAGAGCAAGGGTCATCAAGAAATGTTATAACTAGAGGAGAGTTTTACTAGTGTGGGGATTCATGATCAGTCATTATTTTGAGCTAAAGGCAACCAAGACGCTGTGTAGATAACCCACCCCCCACTTAACTACATAGAAGAATTTAAATTAGAGGACTTGCCTATAATAAAATATTATCAGCTGTAATCTTTCTTAACCTATCTACAGTGCAGGGCAAACTACTGATCACTGAACTTCTCTTCTTGTCCTGCAATGACCTCACTCCAATCTGAGGCCCCAAGGCATCTTCTCATTTTCCCTTTCTGTTTCTGAACCTCTCATATGTATGCAGGGTCTTTGACTTTCTCATGCATGTGGGGTTTCATGTTCATGAAATGAAATTTGATTTTCTTTTGTCAATCTGTCTCATGTTGATTTGATTATTCAACCAGCCAAAAGAATCAGAGGGAAGGGGGACTGTCCCTTTCCCCCACTAGTAAAACTATATATGTGTACTTTCATAGAGGATTTCCTCTCAAGATACTAATGATTACAAAGAGAAAAATATTGACTGTACAGTGGGAAACCGGGCAGATACCATCTAAACCAAGAGAGCAAAGCTAAAATTAGCAGCAATGGGACAAGTCAACATCACAAGTCTTCTAATATACCAATATGATTGAGGAGAATACAATATTATTTTTTCCCCAAAAAAAGCATAGCATAAACCTAATCATAAACCTAAACATCTGACAAGTCCAATGGAGGGACAGTCTAGAAAAACAGCCTATTCATTTCACAGATCTCTTCATGAGAAAGTACCTGTGTGATAATGCAATGGCCAATGAGATAATAGCCAAAACCACCTAAAAAGATAAATGGACATTTAAAATGACTTAATTACTTTGAATACTGTAAATACATTATGTCAGGCATATCAACCACATTATAAGAGTTAAAGCATATTTTCCTGAAGATTGCTTTGAAAATAGCCAATTATAAAACTATGACAATGTAAATTTTTCTCTCAAACAATTCTAATAAGAGAAATTTGGCAAAAAAAAAAAAATCTGTTGACAACTTAATGGTTGTTATTTCTCTATCCAGTTCTCTTAAGGTACACATATTTGGTTTCCTGTCTTTCCTTTACTTGGGATAGAAACCAATAGTCTCTTCCTCTGGTGAGCTAGGGAGATGAATGGGAAGGGAAAGTGTAGACAAGAGAGGGAGGTGTCAATAGTTTTAATGAGACATGTTTAAGTTCAACAGTGGCTTGTACAATGTTGACCTTGGGATGGTCCTTTGGTACAACCTCTGAGGTCATTCCATCTTAAACTTGATGTTCACTTCATCCAGGGTGTTCAGGCATTAAGATCTGTTTTATTCTTCCCCAAGCCACCTTGTACAGAGTTGGGCCAAATAATCTAGTTATTATTTTTACTGATACACACATTGGCCTTCACACCCATCACTCTGCTGGCCTGGGCAGCCTCTTCCTATCAAGTGAAAGCCCTTCAGGCATCAAGCAAACTGAGGAATTCTGTGTTCCTCCCTAAATCATCTCTTTGCTTCACACCCAGAGATAATCACTGTCTCCACTTTCATGTTTATGTGGTTACTAGTCTCCAAAGATGTTTCCCCAGTGAACTGTGCCCCCAGGTAGTCACACCCTTGTATCATCTTTGCCCCTGAATATGGGCAAAATCTGTGAATCACTTTTGACCAATAAAATACACTTTTAATGTTGTATGACTTCCAAAGCTGAGTTATAAGATTTGCAACTTATATGTAGTCTCTTAGAATGCTCATTCTTGAGTGACTCCCTCAGAAACCAGCCACCCTTCTATAAAAAATCCTAAGCCACATGGAGAAACCCAACTGAGCTCCTAGCCAGCTGTCGTCAACTGCCAGAGATTCTGGACACCAAGCCTAGTTGAGACTTCAGTTTCAGTTACTGTTTGGTCACATTAGGGATGCCAAGTAAGAACTGCTTAGCTAAGCCCAAACATGAAACCAAGACAGATATTAATTGTGTCAAGCCACTGGATTTTGGGGTGAGTTGTTACATTGCAATGAATAACCAGAACATCTCATTCACTCGCTTGCTGTTTTTAACATTTTAACATGTATCATTTAGTATAAACTTAATCATGCAAAAATATGGTATCATGCTATACATAGCTCCCTATGGTTTAAAAAAACTCATTCGTTTTAAAATTCATGTTTTGCATATAGCTTTGTTTCATTAATTTTCACTGCTGTTCCATTGTGTTAATATTCCAAAATTTATCCATTGTCTTAGTAATGGACAGACTACATTCAAATATTTGCTGCTAAGAATATCTGTATATGTATCTCTTGGTGCTCATATGCATTTATCTAGCATACATATGTAGGAGTGGCACTTCTGTGTTTTATGACATGCACATGAATAACCTGACATCAATTATCTGTATCAATTTATACTCCCACTAGTAGAGAATGAATGCCAGTTGTTCCACGTTCCAAAATTCAAGCGTCACCCATCTTAATTTTTGCTCACCTGTACTTGTAAAATCATACCTTGTCTAATTTGCATTTTTTAACTAATGGTGCAGTTAATTATCTTTTAATGTTTTTGGGAAAATGTATTTCTTCTGTGAAATAAGTAGCCATGTATTCAGACCACTTCTACTAGGTTGCCTTTTAAAAAACTTATTTGTATAAATTACTTAAATTTTCCAGATGATTCATTTGTTGGTATGTTGTGGAAGGATGTCCTTCTATTTTATCTTTTCACTTCCTTTTTGGCATACTTTGATAAGTAGTTCTTTAATGTGAACAAATATATACATTTTTTTATATAGCTTACCTGTT
Source organism: Eidolon dupreanum (assembly GCA_028627145.1). Taxonomy (NCBI): domain Eukaryota; kingdom Metazoa; phylum Chordata; class Mammalia; order Chiroptera; family Pteropodidae; genus Eidolon; species Eidolon dupreanum. The sequence goes on from CM053515.1 coordinate 35,531,315, forward strand.
TCCTGTCTAAAAAACCATTTCCTACGCTGAAGTCATAGTTATTCCTTACATATTTTTCCAGAAGTCAGTTTTGCCTTTCATGTATTTTTATGGTGATTGTAGGCATCCATTCTTTTTCTATGTGAACAAACCATTTGTTTTTTAGAGTCATTATTGTAGAGTTTATTCTTTCCTTATACTTGTCCTGTCATGAATACTTACTTATACGTTACCATTTTCTCAGCTTTTTGATAAATATCCTTTTACCAAGTTAAGAAGTTCCTTTCCACTACTGTTTGATTAACAGTTTTTAACATGATTATTTTGTTTTTTTTTTCTGTATTTGATGTTATGTATTTAATCTGTTACAGTGGTGAACAGCATTTATGTTTTCTAATGTTAAATAAAACATACATTCCCATACCAAAAAAAAAAAAAGAAAACATTTATCATGATGTATTAAACTATGTTTAGGTACTTTAATGGCCTTCAATTTTCTTTTTGTGCCTCCCTGCCTGATTTTGGTACTGGGTTATAGTACACTCATTGTGCTTGTATATTATCTCCTCTGGAAGATTCTGAATAAGACTTAAATTATCCATTATTGTAGGATTGATAGATCTCAACTTAAGGATAACAGCCTACTTCACGACTGCCACTGTGCAGATTGGACTCACTTGTTCTCGCACTTCGCTCTGCTTCTTCTGCAATCATGTCTGATAAACCTGATATGGCTGAGATTGAGAAATTTGATAAGTCAAAATCAAAGACAGAAATGCAAGAATCCAGTCTTCAAAAGAAACAACAGAAGCAAGCAGGCAAATTGAAATGTGGCATGCACCGCCGGCATGCACTGTAGGTTCTACAAGCATTGTCTTCTTATTTTACGTTTTAGCTGTTTTAACTTTGTAAGAGGCATAGAGGTTTAAGTTTCAACGACTGCCCTGGCCTTTTTTCATATTCAAGAACTACTGACAATGACAGCCACACCTGCCTCTCCTACCTGCCTGTCTGGCTGGTAGAGAAGGAAAAGAACTTGAATGTTAGTGAAGGCAGAAGCTGTGGGGAACAGTGAAATCTAGAGTAAAAGATAAGCTGGTCTAAGGTGTCCTGCAGGCTGTAAAATGCAGTTTAATCAGAGTGCCATTCATTTTTGTTCAAATGATTTTAATTATTAAAATGCATTTTTAAAATATGCAGTTTAAAACCTGAAAAATAACTGGGCCTTGTATTTTTCTGTGATTTTATTGTATTATTATTTATTACTTTTTGGGGGGTGATTTTAGGACTATCTATACTTGGAGAATTCTAGGGTCCCAATGTTTGTGTCCCCTCAAAATTTATATGTGAAAATCCTAACCCCAAAGGTGATGGCACGAGGAGACTTTGGCAGGTGGCTGTCATGAGTGCGGAACCCTCATGAATGTGATTAGTGTCCCTATAAGAGGCCCCAGAGAACCCTCACCCCTTCCATCACGTGAGACCACGAGAAGGCACTGGCTATGAAGCTGGTATCAGGCCCTCGCCAGAACACAACCATGCTGGTGCCTTGATCTAGGACTTTGCAGCCTTCAATAGAAATTTTCCATTTGTAAGCCACACGGTCTGTAGCATTTTGTTATAGCAGCCCAAACAGGATAAGATAGAAGTTACTTTTCCTAGAATTTCCCCAGGAATTACAGAGAATTTAAAAGAATGGCTATAGGGCTACACTGTTAAAATAATTTTTAAACATTTATTAGCAAATTAACTTGCAAAAGCAGTTGTTTTCTGAGTAATCTTTCTCAGCTTAATACAACAAAGGTAATCACTTTATAAGGAAAACAAGTGAAATACCATGCACTTTGTGATTTTAAATAAAGTGACTTTAGATCTGAATTAGAGATCAAAACAAGTAGTCAGGGAGAAAACTCACAGGACCAAATAAATACCTGCATAGTTTACTGAGTGATTTTCAAGTGAATGGCTTAGAAAGCAGAGAAGAAACAACCTAAAAGTTTTAACAATCACCAAATACAGAGTTTGCTTTTAAACAAAAAAAATTTTTAGTGACAGTGAGGTAGTTACAGGTCACCTGCTTGCATTTCTCCAAAATACTCTTCTTAGCAAAGTGGCGTGCATAACACTTAAATGTAGTTTCAAAAAATAGATTCCCAGATTAATCTGAAGCCTAGATTTTACGACTGCACTTTTACACATGTCAATGTGCTTCCCAGTGATGCTTGTGAAAGCTAATGGCTGTTATCACACATCACCAGAAAGAAAATAAAATACTGACCCTCTGATCTTAGAAATTTTCTATTTTAGAGCCAGTAATAACTTAAGAACACGTGGGGAAAAATCTTTATAGCTTTCCTAATATTTCAAAGGTTATCCTGCATCATGAAGTCTCTGATGTTTGATGAGGTCTAAATTCTGAAATTTAACCCACAATTAACTACTTTTTATCATTTTCTCTCCAAGATGAATTCTTTGATATTCAATATGAAATGAACTTCAGTTGGAAGATTTTCCACATGCATTTTATTTATAGTTTTTCTCCAGTATGAGTCCTCTGATGATTAGTAAGAGATGAGCTCTGACTAAAAGCTTTCCCACATTCTTTACATTTGTAAGGCTTTTCTCCTGTATGAATTCTCATGTGTGTCATAAGGGAAGAACTTTGTCTGAAGGCTTTTCCACATACTTTGCAGTTATATGGTTTCTCTCCAGTATGAATTCTCTGGTGCTGAATTAGAGCTGAGCTTTGGTTGAAGGCCTTTTCACAGTCATTGCATTTATAAGGTTTCTCTCCAGTATGAATTTTTCGATGTGTATTAACTGCAGAATGAGAACTGAAGGCTTTTCCACATTCTTTACAATTATATGGTTTCTCTCCAGTATGGATTCTGTTATGTATATTAAGCCGTGAAATCCAGGAGAAAGCTTTCCCACATTCATTACATTTGTAGGGTTTTTCTCCAGTGTGAATTCTTTGATGTTGTATAAGAGCTGAGCTTTGGCTAAAGGCTTTCCCACATTCTTTACATGCATAAGGCTTCTCACCCGTGTGAATTCTCTGATGTATAATAAGGGCTGAATGGTAACTGAATACTTTTCCACACTCATTACAATTAAATGGTTTCTCTCCAGTATGTATTCTATGGTGTCTACTTAGCCGTGATATTGAAGTAAAGGCTTTCCCACACTGAGTACATTCATATGGTTTCTCTCCAGTATGAATTCTATGATGTTGAATAAGAGATGAGCACTGGCTAAAGGCTCTCCCGCATTCATTACACTTATAGGGCTTTTCTCCAGTATGAATTCGCTGGTGATTATTAAGGGATGAACTACCTTTAAATGTTTTCCCACATTCATTACACTTATAAGGTCTCTCTCCAGTATGCATTCTCTGATGTCCAATAAGAGAGGTAGTGAAACTGAAGGCTTTCCCACACTCATTACATATGTAAGGTTTCTCTCCGGTATGAACTCTCAGGTGCTGAGTTAGGGATGAGCTTTGGCTGAAAGCTTTCCTACATTCTTTACATTTATAGAGCTTCTCTCCAGTGTGGATTCTCTGGTGTTTACTCAGGGAAGAACTGTGGAGGAAGATTTTCCCACAGATGTTACATTTGTAACATTTTCGCACTGTATTGACTTCCAGTTGTTTAAATAGAATTGAATAGTGTTGTAAATGGGGCTTCCTTCCTCTGGAAACAATTCTGGATTTTCTAATAATTGATGATTTTAGACCAAGATTTTTCTCAATGCCTACTAAGCTCCTCTCCTTCATGTAGGTTTTCTTGATGGTAACCAAGACTTTCCTGAAAGGTTTATTCTTTTTGCCCTGCTGCTTCTCTAGTTTGTCCTCACTTATGTAGGTTTTCCCCAACTTGAAGTCCAAAGTTCTATCACCTATGAGTTTATTCATTACTTCCTGATATTCTTCTTCAGAATTTGTGGTCTCAAACAAGCTCTCCCATCCTAAAATAAACAAAACATGTAAGTCTCCCTTGTTTTGGGAATAATGAAAAAAGTGACATCAAAATATACAAGGATCACTAACAAATATATCCTTGGAATCTTAGAAAACGTAGGCAAGAAGGGCAGGAAAAAGCAGCAGGATGAAGACCTGCCTTGGTGAGAAGGGTCTGAAGAAACTGACATAGAGGTGGGTTGAGGAACTCATGGGGAAGCTCTTCTAGGAGCCAGGCCTGCTTGAGTGGCTCAGGTCAGCAGGGAGCAGGGCATTTCTGAACATAGTGGTATGTGTCGGTCCTCCACTTCATCTCCATGTTTGTCACCAGGGCATCATGGTAAATCCAAGACAAAACTGGAGGGACTGTGAAAAAGTGAAAGAGCTATTGTCCCTATAAAGCTCTCTGAAACACAGGGTGTCAACTAAGTCTGTTTTGGGACTCATTCAAATAATGTTAGGATGGACATGAACTCACTCAAAAAATATTTCCTGAGTGCCCACTATGCACCAGGCAAAGGTCGAGACTCAGTATTACAGGAATTGTGCCCAATAAGAGTCCAATTTTTACAAGGTTTACAATCTCACAGAATACTGACAATGACCGAGTAAACAAATAAGTGCTAGAAAGTGGTAAGAACTGTGGAAAAAAAAAACCCAAAACAGGTGATATGCAATAAGACTGAATAAGCTGATACTTTAAACTGGGTGATGAGAAAATAAAATTAAACATGAGATCTAAATAAGAACTGGCCATGTAAAAATGTGGGTATAAAAATTATTCTAGTCAGGAAAAAAAAATGAACACAAAGGCTGTAAGGCAGAAATAAGTCTTCTGTGTTTGAAGAACATAAAGAAGTCCAGTATGGCTTAAGTAAGAGGTACAAGGGAAGAGTGCTATAAGGTGAAGAGGTGGGCAGGGGTCATATCATGTGAGGTCTCTTTTAAGTTATAGGAAGGCACTTCGAATTTCTTCTAAGGATCACCGGGGGTTAGGAGGGACTTGATGATTGTGTTTAAAAAGGATCACTATGGTTTTGTGACAAACTGTAATTTGCAGGGGGTGGAAAGAGAACAAGGGCAGATGTAGAGCAGCCAGTTAGGAGGCCACTAAAACTTCCTGGATGGAGATGATGGCAGTTTGTAGTGGCACGGTAATGGAGGCAGGCACAGTGGGCTGTTTTGGAGGTAGAAATGACAAGCATCTTTACCTATGAATACAGTGTACGGAGTAAGTGAAAGAAAGGACTCAAAAATGATGCCTAACTTCTGGCTTGGACAGCTTGATGGAGACTGGTGCTATATAATGATATACTGGGGTATACTGGGTAAAGAGTACATCCTTGAAAATAACCTCTGTCTACTTTTTTGATCACTTAGTATACAATGCAAGAAATGGAATCATTGATTCAAAAGAAATGAATGTATTCTATGAAAAGAACTTTTATTTCCTTAACCAAAAAGGAAATACACAGTTGTAATTTAACACAGAAGATTATAAACACATCATGCAAATACAATCACTGTTATATATGGAATTTAGCTCACCAGAACTTTTCTGTATATTAAAAAACACTTTTACTTAAAAACAAAAACAGATTGAAACTGTTTCTCCCCTCCCTTCACTTAAAAAAAAAGAAAAAGCATGGGGCCTCTCTCCATGTCAATAAATGTAGGTTAACACTATCATTTTAATGACTATGTAAGATTCCAATGCATGAATGCATTGTAATTTACTAAATTCCCTTTTGAGAGCCATTTGGCTTTCTTTTTCTCCAGTAATCCCTCATGTTATAACAAACATTATTTTAGACCACCTTTGCAACTTTACACAATTATAGAATTATTTTCTTAAGATAAATTTCCAGACCTGGAATTGATTTTAATAAAGTCCGAGAGTCCTCCAGAAAGACTGTACCAATCAAAGTCCCACTAAAGATACTGCTTACCACTCAGAGCAGTAGCAAAGACACTGGATATGTATTTCTTAATTTCTGGTAATTTATAAGGAAAAATGGTATCTTATTTTTTTTTGTTTGCATTTCATTGACTATAATGAGGTTGAACAGTTTTTCAAAATATCCTATGTGAATGTTCAGTTCATATTCCTTGCCTTTTAATCACAATATTCATGTCTTTGCACTATAATTACTCTCTGGCTGTCTTCTCTCTTTCTCTTTATATCATACCTTTGTATTCTATAGCCATAGTAGCAATATTAATAGCGAAAAACTAGACACTAAAATTTCCAAAAGATTGTTCAATAAAATATAGTTTAACAATACAAAAGAATTCCTTCAAAGAGGTCTCTATTTAATGAAGGTTGAATAATTGTAAGACAATTAAAAAGACTTGAGAACAATATGTGTAATCAATCTGTTTCTCTCCTGTGTGTGTCTCTCTCTCTCATGTATAAATACACTCAAACAATATTCACACATTCTGAAAGGATAAGTACTAAAATAACTGCAAAGGTTCACCATGGTTGGTAAAATTTCAGGTGAATCTCCCTTCTTTAGCTCCTTGTTTTTACAATACTATGTATACCTTATAAAAATAAAAACAATTTTTTAAATGCTAATTAAAGAATTAGTCGATTTGATACTAATGATTTTTTGGCCAACCAGAAAGCTCGGAGCCAAATCTGAAACTCACCTGAGGTTACTCACTCTAGTGTTTACAACAAGTCTTTTTTATTTTCTAGGGTTCTAAATGAATTTCTATTTTATTATGTCATTAGTCTTAAAGTCAACTTCCTTGAATTGTTGGTGAAATGTGGCAGAATATATGTAAGTATGTAGTAGAAACAAAAATCCCTGAAATGAAAAAGACTTAGATCTTCGAAGAAAAGGGCCCAGTGAGTACCAAACATTAACGATAAAGAGGATGTCCTGAGAGATTCCGGACAAAGGCAAAAACAAAACAAAACAAAACGTTTTCTTTTTAATACAGGAAATGGAAGAAAGAGAATCACACTAATGGGGGCTTTTTATTAACAAGAGCCCAAAGACAATGGAGCAAAATTTGGACAATTCTGATACCAGAATTCTAGATCCAAATGTAACTCCTGCAGGAGAGGTAAAAGAATTGATTTTAAACATGCACTAATACAGCACCCATAAACCTTTCTGAAAACATTTAAGAAAATGTTCTGGTCAAACCAAAGGAGAAAAGCTGAAGACAGGATTCATGAAAGGAAACACAAGACTAAGCTGACACAGAGAGCCTGTCTCCTGCCATTGGGAAAAATAAATGCTGGATAAGCAGAAAATCTAAAAAGAGAGCCATCCTTGTACCAAAAACAAGGACCAAATTCAAAGTAGAACAGAGAGCAAGAGCTTATGATTCAGCAACCCACAGGGGTTCAGAGATTTACAGCTATGTCCTGGCAGTCAGAATCTGGGACATGTTATCTTGAAATTTTTCACACATAAATTCAGGAAAATGACATGACTATAAACCTTTTGCCTCCATTTGATAATTGTTATCATTTTGCTACCCTTGCTTTCTCTCTCATGCTGTATATAAATACACCACATGTTTTATATAAACACAAACATCTGCTTTTTCTTTTTGGCTGAACCATATATAAGCTGCAGACAAAAAAATTCCAAGAAAAACACCAACACGAAAGAGTGGGGGATGTACTTAGTGTTAAAAGGTATGTGTGAACCTCAAAAGCAAAAAAATTTAAGAAACTAATCAATCTAGGAAAAGCAAGGAAAAAGGGGGAATATATGAATCACAAGCTTTTACACACTATATACTGTATTACATATTTTGCAATCAAATTACAAGAGTGCAACTCATATTAGGAGACTGCGACTCTTCCTCTGAACCTGCTGTATCAAGTACTCACAAGGCAGAGGGCAAGGGAACATACAACCTGTCCCGCATGGCTGCCTGACCTGGCACATCGACAAGGGTCCCGGTCGATGTCAGCAGAGAGCAGCCTCCTCCCAAACTGGCTGCACCCAGGCACTTAGATGATGCTAGGTCTATTCCCCAGTGACTCACTCACCTAGACATGCACCACAAGAAACTCCGTTTTCCACCATCCAGGGATCCTCCCCTTGCTGTAACTGGAAGATAACCTTTGGTTTGGAAAAGAGAATCCCTGTTGGTGAGCAAGAACGAGAGAATGAGTCCATGGCCCAGACATGAGCAGCCATTGTGGCATACAGATCCCACCCCCAGGTCTCTGGATTAGACGGACAGTTCAAGGAAGGAGAGAGGTGTGGTCTCAGAGGGGCTCCGAGAGGACAGCCAGGAGGTGTCTCAGGGAAGTCAGAGCTCTGGCTGTGCACTCCTAAGCTGGAACTCCTGAGAGACACAGGGGAACAAGGTTCAGGGGGCAGGAGACAAGAGATGCACAGAAAGGGTATCCGCCCCCAGCTCTAGCAAGCTGAGACCTTCGCAGCAGCTGAGGGCAACAGCAAGTGCCATTCTGCAAGCCCCATACTTGGTGGTGGGCTGCACCTGGCCACGCCCTCCAATGTCCCCCTTGGAGAGAGCGCCCCAAGATGCTCCCCAGCAGCTTCTGCATCACAAGGAAGGATCCTCACCCAGTGACACTAGGGAGCTGTAGTTCTCCAGCATCACCTCCCGGTACAAGGCTCTCTGTGCAGGGTCCAAGCACAGCCACTCATCCCGGCTGAAGTGCACGGCCACATCCCTGAATGTCACAGACTCCTGTAAAGACAAACTCACTTGTGCTCAACCAGGACCATTCCCAAAAGGAGATGACTGAGCAGCAGCCCTGTCACTGTGCAGGGTTCCAAGCATTTCAAGCCAAGTAGCTCCTGACACCCCGCAGTTACAGGGCACATGTTTACCACATGCCACTGGGGGTGAAGCGTGTGCCGGCCGAATGTCAAGGCCCAGCAGCCAAA
>CM053515.1:35549243-35570375 GCA_028627145.1 Eidolon dupreanum
GACGGGCAGGAGAAAAGGGAAAGTAGCTTGAGACTGTATTCAATTACGAAGGCCAATGATTTAACCAACCATATCTATGTAATGAAGCCTTCATAAAATCTTTTATGAAGATTTTATGGGGTTTCAGTTTTCAGCTGGTGATCAAGTGAAAAAGATGCACATACTTTGCCCTGTGCATCTTTTCCATCTGACTGTTCCTGAACTATATCTTTTCATAATAACCTGGTAATCTAATAAATAAAATGTTTCTCTGAGTTCTGTGAGTTGCTCTTTCAAATTAATGAAACCCAAAGAGGGGGTGGTTGGGATCTCCAGCTTATTGTCAGTTAGAAGCACAAGTGACATGGTAGATTTATAATTGGCATCTGAGGTGGAGGTGGGGGAGTCTTGTAGGATTGAGCTCTTAACTTGTGAGATCTGATGCTATCTGCAGGTAGGTAGTGTCAGCATTGAGTTGGTGTTGGAGGATCCCTTGGTATGGAGAAAAAACCCACATATTAGAAATGTAATCTGTCATTAGGGTTTTTATTGTTTTTAGCATATTTAACAAATCCTTCACTATACTCAGGTCAAGAACCTGTTCTCATACATTACATTCAAATGTTTTTAAAATTTAATTTAATATTTGTCTTTATTTAGAATTAAATTTGCATGACATGAAGTAAGGACTCAATTTTATTCTTTTTCATTATTGTTGCCCAATTTTCCTAAGTCATTTATTCATAGCTTATTCTTTTCCCTATGATTTACAATTTCAGTTTTTCCACTGTTGACATATAAACTGTCTAAGCCTGTAAAGAATTTTAATGAGTTTATTGAGCCAAACTAAGGACAATTGCCAGGAAGCAAGATCTGGACATTATTCCAGAGGCTTCATGACAGTTCTAGGAGGGTCTGTTGTGTTTCACAGAGCCTTCTCTCTGGCAACATGATTCTCTGGGGGTGTTAGCAACCAAGAAACAAAGATGGGAGTAGTCTGGAAACAATGCTAGACCATAAAGATTGTGATCAGTAAGTGTAAAGGCATTAATCATAAGTTTCAGGACTTTCTATGGCAGGGGATGTTCCGAGCTCTGAGTCAAGCCATAGAGGATGATCTATTGTTAAGCTATAGTGTTACCAGAGAGTGGGGCCCTCTCCTGGCATGCTGTCCATGTTCTTGATGTCTCAAACAAAGAATTGAGTAAGACATTGAAATACAGTAGAAAAGAAAAGTTTTATTAGAAAGGAAAGTACACTTACAGAAGTGGAAGTGGGCCTGAGCAAGAGAAGCATGACTCAAAAGGCCTGGTAACAAAGACTTTAGGGTTTTTATCCCTTTTTGCTGTGGGTGGTTACTTAGAGTGAGCTTCTTTAATTGACAACTAAGATTGATAGGACTCAGTGATTCATCATTTTGCTTTCTGCACATGTTTGTTCCCAGAATTCAGTCTGTTATAATAATATTAATGAATTTCTGGGCATATGCATATTATAATATGGCATACTGAGGCTCAGATGAGTTGAAGTTCACAGGAACAGGAAGCAAAAGAATCTCTAGTGAGTCACTAGGGGTATGAGCAAATGATGCAACTTCCATTCCCATCCCCTTGAGTTCTTATACCCATGAATCCTGGCTATGGGAGAAATAGCACCATATATCGGACACCGATACAGAACATATACAGACTGAGAGAGAAACTTGCCACAGCCCTGCAAGGTATTGCCATTTAGTTAGTAATGTAACTAAGTTTTCAAAAGTCCATTCCACAGTTATATCAATTCAGCTGCTTCTGGATGGTGGGGAACAAGGTAAGACCATTGAATTCCATGAGTGTGGACCCATCACCCCACTTCATTTGCTGTGAACTGAGTTCTCTCCTTACAAGAAATGCTGTGTGGGATACTGTGACAGTGGATAAGGCATTAACCTGCCACCACATACCTGGCTGATCACCATTGAGAACTTGGTGTTGGTGGCAGATTGGGCACCTAGCGATTGGCCCAGTGGTTGGCTTGGGTGAGTGCGAGTCCATGCTACTGAGACTATGCATCATTTTCACCCCTCCCACCACGGCCACTGTTTCTGTGAGCCCCGTGGGCGATGACAGGAGTGCCTGGGGAAAGAGGCTGCTGGTATACACAGAATGAGCCATCCCATCCACTTTTTCAAAATCCTCCTCTGCTAAGGTCACCGTTTGGTGAACATTCACATGAGACACTAATATCTTTACATTTTCTGTCCATTCGGAGAGGTCCATCCACATACTTCTGTTCCAGCCCTTCTTGTCACCAGTTTTCCAATCGTGTTCCTCTCGGGTCTCTGACCATCCAGTCAAATCTCAAATCAACATATAATCACATGCTGGCTGTTTCTCCTTTCACACAAAGTAAACAACCAGGTGCATTTCTTAAAGTTCTGCCCACTGTGAAGATTTCCTTTCACAACTGTCCTTCATAGATGTCCTAGAGAAGGACTGTCAGTTTCAGCTCTTGGCATTTCTCAGCCTCTATAATCACATGAGCTGAGTCCTTATTGTATATATATATATACATACACACACACACACATACACATATATACATATATATTTTATATGTATATAAAATATTATATATATACACATACATATATATTCCATTTATCTGGAGAACCCTGAATAATACAGTAGCCAATTATATCTACAAATGAGAGTTGTGAATTTCTTAATTCAATCATTATGCTTATTTTTTTCTTGCAATGACTAGTGCCCCTAGAGGAAGTAATAATTGGAATTATTGCTTCTTTCTGATTTTAAAGGAAATAAATACTTAAAATGACTCATCACTTAGTATACTTCTGTAGGCTTTTGGTAGGTAACTTTATCAGTTAAAGAAAATCCTTAGATTGCTATGTTTTAAAATCATGAATAGATATTGAATGTCATCAAATTTTTTTTCTCCATCCATTTAGATAATCATGTTTTTTTTTCTTTAATCTGTTAATGCAGTGAATTACATTAATAAATTTCCTAAGTCATTAATCTCCTAAAGTGCATTACTGGGACAAATAAGTCTTGTTATGATGTTTTTATGTATTTCAGTCTGCAAATTTTTACTATATTTGTAGCTATGCTTCTTAATTTGACTACAAATTTTATGTCTTGTCATAGCTATGTATTTAGCTTCAAAAAATGTATTGCTAAATGGCTTTCTTTTTAAAAAAAATTTTTGTGAAGAAATATGTTCTGCTACAACAGATACATCTGTATTAATTCAGTTGTATGCGGGAGGTTTCTTGGTTTGTATAAGATTTCCTCCCAGCATATTAACATTTTACATTCCAAATAAAAGAGTCTTAATGCAGATAAACCCATACAGCTAAGAGCAGTAAAACTGGAGAAAACAAAACTGTTCCTGATACCCCTTCAACTCTTACAATCTCGCTTAGCTCAGTGTGGCTGCCTTCTCTTGCTCAGAAACACTTCTGTGGGGTCTTCATAACTCAGTGGCATCAACCCTTTGTCACATTCTCTTTCTTCAAGAGTACCTTCACTTTTCTTAGAGGTGAAGTTCTCTCTCTCCCTCCCTCTCGTGTGTGTGTATTTATGTATCGAATAACCTACCACCTCTTTTTAACTATGGTATAATTTTTATTAGAATGTGTTTTTTTTAGTATTCTGGTTCCAAACCTGCTATGGTTCGAGTGGTCTGTTCAAATACCGTTCTTCCCGTAACTCCATTTGTTTGTTGTTGGCATTTTTACTCAACACATTTTTTTTTTTCAGGAGTACATACACTGTGCTCTAGTGGAAAAATTTGTATTCATTCCTTGATTAATTTGTGCCACTTCTCTGTACCTGGAGTCTCCGATTGCTGTCTCTCTGCCTGATAGATATCAACTTTGCTTTATCACACTTTTCATTCAGGTCTCTGCCCAAATATCACCTACCATGTAGGCCTTTTATATATCCACTGGATATCTACGTGCAAAAGGATGAAGTTGAACCCCTACCACACATCATATATAAAAATTAGCTCAACATGGATCAAAGACCTAAATCTGAAAGTAAAAAGTATTAAAATCTTACAATGAAACCTACGTGTAAATCTTCATGATCTCAGATTTAGCAATAGGTTCTTAGAAATAACACCAAAAATACAAACAATAAAAGAAAATATATCATTTGGCCTTTATCAAAATTGAAAACCTTTGCACACCAAAGGACATTATCAAACAAATGAAAGAAAACCTATCGAATGGGACAAAATATTTTCAAATTACATATCTAATAAAGATATAGTATCCATTATATGTAAAGAGCACTTACAATTTAATAACAAAAAGATAAAAGCCCAATTTAAGAAGGGTCAAAGTACTCAAATAGTACTCAAAAAGAAGATATAGAAATGGGCAAAAGTACATGAAAAGATGCTCAACATCACTAGTCATTAAGAAAATGTAAATGAAAACCACGATAATATATCACTTCATACACAATAGGAAGTAGATAATCAAAATGTGGAAAATAATTAGTATTGGTGAGGATGTGGAGAAATTGGAATCCTCGTGCATTGCTGGTGGGAATGTGAAATGGTTCACTACAGAAAACAGTTTTATAGTTTCTTAAGAAGTTAAATATACAATTATCATATGATCTAGCAATTCTACTCCTGGTTATATACCCAAGAAAATGAGAAACATAATATTAGTCAGGATTCCAAGAGAAACAGACCCAACAGGGAGTGTGTGTGTGTGTGTGTGTGTGTGTGTGTGTGTGTGTGTGAGAGAGAGAGAGAGAGAGAGAGAGAGAGTGTGTTGATTTATTTTATTTATAGCAATTATGGAGACTGGCATGTCCAAAATTTGCAGAGTGGGCCCACAGGCTGGGGACCCAGGAAGAGCCAACGTTGAAGTTCAAGTGTGAAGGTCATCGCTGGCAGAATTCTCTTTCTCAGATTAGGTTAGTCTTTTGTTCTATTCAGGTCTTCAGTTGATTGGATGAGGCCCATCCACATTATGAAGCACAATCTGCTTTATTCAAAGTCCATCGATTTGAATATTAATCTTATGCAAAAACACTCTCACAGAAACATCCGGAATAATGTTTGACCAAATATCCGGGCACCGTGGCCCAGACAAGTTGACATATAAATTAACCATCATAGTCCACTTCTTGTCATCTCGGCACCCATATACATCTCCTTAAACCATATTTAATCTCCAAATAAAAACAATAACAAAGTCATACTAACATCTAAAATGATACAACGAGCCTGCATGCAACTGAAGATGTATTAACATTTTCCCCAGAAGAGGAGGTAAAGTCCTTACTTACTCTTCTCCTTGATATTTTGTAACTTAAATACAATGATATAAAGTAAAAATACTTAAATACTATGACATAAAGTCAATACATCTTATGTTACATGAAAAGGGAATAAAAGAAAGAAGAAAACAAAGGTATATGAACAAATATCATAATAAAAAATTATGATAATTTTACTCCTCATTTCTATAACTGGTCACATGTCACAGCTGGTATTTATAACCACTTTCTTCCACCACCCATTCTGTATCCCCTTTGCCTTCAGCAAACACCGCAGTTGGTCATGGTTCCTAACCTGGTGATGTGACCCAAACCTTCATCCCTGAAGGATCTGGGCTATGAGTAGCCCTCCCTAGGTTGGGTTGATGTAGTTTTTAATTGACTTTAGTCATAGCGCATTCATGGTGTTGAGAACCGCCACATGTATATAGTTTCAATATATTTTATTCACCCCTCAAGGAAACACATTACTTATTAATCAATTATTCCCCATTCCATCTTCTTCTCAGCCCCTGACAACCACGAGTCTGCTCTGTGTCTCTATGGATTTACCTATTTTGGACATTTCACATCAATGGAATTATACAGTATGTCACTTTTTGGGTCTGGTTTCTTTTACTTAGAATAATGTCCTTGAAGTTTTTCCACATTGTAGCATGCATCAGTACTTCAATCCTTTACAACTGAATAATATTCTATTGTATGTATATACCACAATTTGTTTTTTCAGTCATTCACTGATAGACATTTATTTTTTTCTGACTTGTCTATTGTGAATAGGGTTGCTATGAACATTTGTGTATAAATATTTTATATGAGAACCTGTTTTTCATATTATTGGGTGTATACCTGGGAATGGGGTGGCTGCATCATATGATAAGCCTATATTTATTATAGTTTGCAGTTACAAGTTCTCACCTCCTTGGTTAAATTTATTTCTACATGTTTTATTCTTTAGGAAATTATTGTGAATGGAATTATTTTCTTAACTCCCCTTTGAAATTGCTCTGTTGGTGTATAGAAACACAACTATTTTTTTTGTATTGATCTTATATCCTGAAATTTTGGTGAATTCATTTGTTAGCTCTAGTGGTTTTTTGTATATTTTTTATGATTTCGTATAAAAGATCATGCCATGTGTGAGTAGATATAGTTTTACTTCTCCCTTTCCTATTTGCATGTCTTTTATTTCTTTTTCCTGACTAATTACTCTGGCAAGAACTTCAAGTACAATTTCCAATAGCAATGGTGAAAGCTGGTGTACAGATATTGTTCCTGATTTTAGGGAGAAATCATTCATTTTTCACCACTGAATATGACGTCAGCTCCAGGTTTTTCATAAATTCCCTTTACCATGTTCAGGAAGTTCCGTCTATTTCCAGTTTTCTGAGTTTTTTTTTTTAAACCATAAAAGGGTATTCAGTTTTGTCAGATGCTTTTCCTGTATTAATAGAGATAACCATGTATATTTCCTCTTCTTTCTATTAATGTACTGTATTATGTTAATTGATTTTCTAATGTTGAATCACCTTGCATTCCTGGGACAAGTCCCATGTGCTCAGATTCAATTTGCTAGTATTTTATTAAGTATTTTGATCTGTATTCACAAGGGATATTGGTTTGTATTTTTCTTGTGATGTCTTTGTGTTACTAGGTACCAAGTTAATGATGGCCCCATAGAATGGTTTAGAAAGTGTTCCCTCTTATTTATTTATTTATTTATTATTTATTTATTTATTTGAGGGGAAGTCTTTGAAGATTGTTGTTAATCGTTCTTTATCTGTTTGGTAGAATTCACCTAGAGGCGCCATCTGGCCCTGGATTTTTTTTAGTTGGGAAATTTTTTGTTACTGATAATAGTATGTATCTGATCAGATTATCTATTTCCTCTTGAGTCTGTTTTGGTAGTTTGTTTTGAGGAACTTGTTCATCTCATCTAGGTTATCTATACCATGCAATTGTTTATGATATTCTCTTATAACCCATTTTATCTCTGTAAGGTTGGTAGTAATGTACCAACCTTTCATTTGATCTTAATTCTTTGTATCTTCTCTCTCTTTTTTAAATCTAGCTGAAGATTTTTTTTTTTATCTATTAAAAGAACCTACTGTGGTTTTATCACCTCCATGATTGTTTTTCTATTCTCCAATGACCTCTGCTCTAATCCTTATTATTTTCTTCCTACTTCTACCTTTAAGTTTAGTTTGCTATTCTTTTTCTAGTTCCTTCATGTGTATAGTTAGGTTATAACTGGAGATCTATTTTTTTAAATATATTTTTGTTTGTTTTAATTAAAAAATGTTTTAAGTCACAGTTGATATTCAATATGATATTAGCTTCAGACATACAGCATAGTTAGACATTTATATAACTTACAAAGTGATCCCTCCAATAAGTCTAGTACCCACCTGACATCATACACAATTATCACAATATTATTGACTATATTCCTTCTGCTATACTTTATATCCATGTGACTATTTTGTAACTGCTGATTTGTATTTAATTCCTTCACCTTTTCACCCAGCTCTCCCAACACCCCTCTCACCTGGCAACCAGCAATGTGTTTTCTGTATCTGTGAGGTTGTTTCTGTTTTGTTTTGTTTTTTAGATTTCACTATAACTGAAATCACATAGTATTTGTCTTTCTCTAACTTATTTCGCTTAGCATGATGCTTTTTCTGTGTCTATTGATATGATCATACGATTTTTATCCTTCATTTTATTGATGTGGTATATTATAGTAATTGATTTGTGGGTATTGAGCCAAACTTGAATAAATTCTAATCGAACGTGGTGTATGATCTTTTTAAATGTATTACTGAATTCAGTTTGCTTATATTTTGTTGAGGATTTTAGCATCTATGTTCATTAGAGATACCAGTCTATAATTTTCTTTTTTTGTAATATCTTTGTCTTGTTTTAGGATTTGGGTATACTGGTTTTGTAAAATGAGCTTGGGAATCTTACCTTCTCTTTAATTTTTTGAAATAGTTTGAGAAGAATAGGTGTAAATTTTTTTTTGAATGTTTGGTAAAATTCACCTGTGTAGCCATCTGGCCCAGGGCTTTGTTGTTGGGAATTTTTTGACTACTGATTCAATTTCATTAGTAGTTATTGGTCTTTTCAGATTTTCTGTTTCTTCATGATTTAGTCTGGGAAGACTTTATGTTTCTAGGAATTTATTCATTTCTTCCAGATTATTCAATTTTCTGACAGATATTTTTTTGTAGTATTTTCTTGTAATATTTTGTATTTCTGTGGTGTTAGTTGTCATTCTACTCCTTCATATCTGATTTTATTTATTTGGCTCTTCTCTTTTTTATTCTTGATGGGTTTGGTTAAAGGTTTATCAATTTTGTTTATCTTTTCAAAGAACCAGCTTTTGGTTTCATCGATCTTTTGTATTGTTCTTTAGACTCTATTTTGTTTATTTGCACACTGACTTTTGTTATTTCCTTCTTTCTACACACTTTGGGGTTTGTTGTTCTTTTTCTGGTTCTCTTTTGTGTAAGATTAGATTATTTGAGATTTTTCTCGTTTCTTGTGGTAGGCCTATATTGCTACAACTTTCCCTTGTAAAACAGTTTTGGCTGTGTCCCATAGATTTTGGGTCATTGTGTTTTCATTTTCATTTGTCTCAAGGTATTTTTTGATTTTTTCCTTGATCTCATTGTTAACACATTGTTTAGTAGCATGTCGTTTAGCCTACATGTGTTTGTGTGTTTTTTAAAATTTTGCTGCTGTAGTTAATTTCTATTTTCATATCATTGTGAATGGAGAAGTTGCTTGATATGATTTCAATCTTCTTAAGTTTATTGAGACTTATTTTTTGGCCTGACATGTAGTCTATCCTGGAAAATGTTCCACATGCACTTAAAAAATGTATATTCTGCTGTTTGGGGTGAAACACTCTAAAAATATTAATTAAACCAAATTGGTCTTATCTATCATTTAAAATCACTGTTTCCTTGTTGATTTCTGTCTGGGAGATCTATCCATTGATGTCCATCTCCTACTATGATTGTGTTACTGTCAATCTCTCCCTTATGTCCATCAATATTTGTTTTATATATTTAGGCGCTTCTGTGTTGGGTGCATAAATGTTTGCAAGGGTTATATTCTCTTGGTGGATTGATCCTTTTATCATTATAAAATATCTTTCTTGTTTCTTATTATAGCCTTTGTTTTAAAGTCTGTTTTGTCTTATATAAATTTTGCTACCTCAGCTTACTTTTTGTTTCTATTTGCATAAAATAACTTTTTCTATCCCTTTACTTTCAGTCTCTGTGTCTTTCTATCTAAAGTGAGTCTCTTAGAGGTAACATGTGTTTGATCTTGTTTTCTTATCCATTCAGCACCCTATGTCTTTTTATCAGAGCATTTAATCCATTTACATTTAAAATAATTATTGATACATATATAGTTATTGCCATTTTATTATCCATATTTTTGATCTTTTCTCCTCTTCCTCCTTCTCCTCCTCTTCCTCCTCCTTTCTAGTCCCTTTAACATTTCTTGTCATACTGGGTTGGTGGTAATGAACTCCTTTAGCTTTTCCTTATCTGGAAAGCTCTTTATCTAGGTAGAGCAGTCTTGGTTATAGGTCCTTCCTTTTCATCACTTGGAATATTTCATGCCAATCCTTTCTGGCCTGCAAAGTTTCTATTGAGAAATCAGCTGATAGTCTATGGGTATGCCCTTGTAGGTAACTAACTGCCTTTCTCTTACTGCTTTTAAGATGCTCTCTTTGTTTTTAGCCTTTGGTATTTTAATTATAATGTTTCTTGGCATGGGTCTCTTTGGGTTTATCTTGTTTGGATCTCTCTGCACTTCCTGGGCTTGTATGTCTATTTCCTTCACCAGGTTAGGGAAGTTTTCCATTATTTCTTCAAATATATTGTCAATTCCTTGTTCTCTCCCTTTTCCTTCTCATAGCCCTATAATACAAATGTTATGCTTGATATTGCCTCAGAGATCCCTTAAACTATCCTCATTATAAAAATTATTTTTCTTTTTATTGTTTTGATTGGGTGTTTTCTGCTACCTTGTATTCCAAATTACCCGTTCAATCCACTGCTTCATCTAATATGCTGTTTGATACCCTCTAATATATTCTTTTTTTAAAAAAAAAAAATTAAGTTTATTGGGGTAACATTGGTTAATACAATTATATAATTTTCAGTTGTACATTATAATTTAACATCTGTATATTCTATTATGTGTTTGCCCCCTCTAATGTATTCTTAATTTAGTTATTGTATTCTTCATTTCTGACTGGTCCTTTTTTTATGATTTCTATCTCCTTGTGTAAATTCTCACTGAGTTCATCTATTCTTTCCCTAAGTTCATTTAGCATCCTTATTACCGATGTTTTGACCTCTGTTATCTGGTAGATTGCTTCCATCCATTTCCTTTAGTTCTTTCTCTGGAGTTTTATTCTGTTCCTTCATTTGGAACATGTTTCTTTGTTTCCTCATTTTGACTGCCTCTCTATGTTTGTTTCTACATATTAGGTAGATCTGTTATGTCTTCCAGTCTTGGCAGAATGGCCTTATGTGGTTGGAGGCCTGTGTGGGCCAGTGCTGCAATCTCCCTGGTCACTTGAGCTGGGTGCTCTAAGGGTGTCTTTTGTATGGGTTGTATATGCCCTTTTGTTATAGTTGAGGTTTGATTGCTGTTACCAGTGGATGGGATTGACCTTCAGGCTGACTATGAGGACTGGCCTTGGCTACAGTGTACAAGCTGTTGTGTGGGGGCTGACCCCACTAAATGAGATTCACTGAAGCAGGGCTCTGGTGCTTGCTGAGTCCACTCTTTGGGTGTGTGATTTGGGGAGGTAATCAGGTGGTGTTCTTGTGTGGCTTGAATATGCTCATTGGGCATGATGATTCTGGGGCATCTTGGAAAAGGCTCTGGTAGAGGCCCAGCTAAGCTGCTGCCTATTTCCAGCCTTGGGTCACCTAGTAGGAACTACAAAGCAATCTGTGGTTGGTAGCTGCCTGTGCTGGGCTTGGAGGCACCAGGAAGAGACTGTGCTTTGAACTGAAGCCAGCTGCCACTAGAGCTGGGCTGGGAGCCATTTAGAGGTATGGGGCATGCAGAGGCCAGTGCTGCTTGTTTGTGGTTTGGGAACCTTTGAAAGATATTAGGAAAGTCCATACATGAGCCAAGACAGGCCATTTGTGAGGAAAATCCACTAGCAGTAGTTTGTGTGGGCCTGCAAGTTCAGTGGGGCAAAGTCTCAGGACATCACTCAGAACATCACCTCAAGATTCTCAACAGCTACACCTGGGTGTGGGACCAGTCCTTTCAGCATCTCTACCCCTCCTACCAGTCTCAGCGTGGCTTCTTCTTTATAACCTTAGTTACAAGACTTCTGTTAAGCTAGGCTTCAGGTGGATCTCAATGATAGTTGTTCTATAACTTAGTTGTAATTTTGATGTGGTCGTGGGACTTGGTGAGCACAGCGTTTACCTACTCTTCCATCTTGACCAGAACTCCTTCCTTCTTTTTTCACATAGGCATTTACAATAAATTTTTCTCTGAGCACTGCTTTTCTGCATCCCATAAGTTTGGTATGTTGTGTTATCATTTTCTTTTAGCTCACATGTTGTATATTTGATGGTTTTGCACAAATCTCTGGGGCTCTGTTCTTTTTTCTTCATTTTCCTCCCTTCTTACTGGATAATCTCAATGGTCCTATCTGAGAGTTTTTTGTTTCTTTCTTCTGCTTGCTCAAATCTACTGTTGAAATTTTCATTTTAGCTATCATATGTTTCAGCTCTAAATTTTATATTTGTTTCCCTTTTATAACCTCTATCTCTTTGTTGACATCCTCTACTTGGTGAGACAGTCATTCTTATGCTTTCCTTTCATTCTTTACGTATGGTTTCTTTTAGCACTTTAAATACATTTAAAATATTTGATTGAAACTTAAATTAAAAACTGATTGAAAGTTTTTATCTAGAACTTTCAATGTCTGTGCTTCCTCATAAATCGTTTCAATAAGTTGCTCCTCTTTCCCATGTGAATGGGTCATTCTTTCTTGTTTCTTTTCATGCCTCATGATTTTTCGTTAAAAACTAGATATTTAAAATATTATAATGTGATAAGTTCTAGAATTATATTCTTTCTTTTCCCAAAAGTTTGTTGTTTTTGTTTGTTTGTTTGTTTAGTAACTATTTTGAACTAATTCTATAAAGTCTTAATGGTTAGTTAATGATTGAATAGAGATTTCTTTAAAGGCCTGGAACTAATAATCTCCCAGTCCTTGCCAAGGGGCATATCTTCAGTACTATGATAGACAGTTGACAATTCAGCCTTAGCCTTTGCTTCCTGATTCTATAGAGCCTCAAGGTCAGCCAGAAGTGAGAGCTTAAGGTTTCTTGTAACTTTCCTGGGTATGATCACAGACTGTGCATGTGTATGGCCATCTAGAGCCTAAGAAGTATGTCAAGGCCTTTCAAAGCCCTGGTAGATGTCACATGTGTCAGCTTTCTCTTGCAAGTTTTTTTGACTATTTTTTTTTTTGCCCCAATTGTTATCCATCACCTTAAATTGTCCTCAGTATTGTGACATTTGCTTATAATTTTTTTTTTTCTGACAAATGCTCCTCAGGGAGAGACTTTAAGCACTGGTTAAGCACTAAATTGGGCAAAATAAGACAATTCTTTGAAATGGGTTCTTCCAGAAAACCACTAGATAAGTCAAATAATGACAACTTTGTACTCATATATTTAGATGTGTCTCTTATAAGCAACTTAAAACTGGATTTTGCTTTACTCAAACTCAAATTTTTTGTCTTTTAACTGAAACATTTAGTCCAATGACATTTGATTTTATTACTGACATATTTCAATTTAGTTCTCATATTTTACTTTTGCTATCTAGTTGTCCTACATTTTCCATGTTTTAAAATATTTTAACTGTGAAAAGTAACATAAAATTTTAAATGCAAGATCATAAATGTTCTGTCTAATGCATTAGTATAAACCTATATAATTTCTGACAACCCATAAGCATCTTCACAAATCATTTCCCTAGTACAATCTTTCCTTGCATTTCTTTGTGATTTTTCTACTGAAATATGCATCTCTAAACATTATGATTTATTTAATATATCTCTTTATGAATACTATATAAAATGAAATAACAGTGTATGCATTCAACAATATGTAAGATTATTCTGTGTTTTAATGTATAGTTTTGGTTCAATCATTTTTCTATATAATATTTCATTTCAGTACATAAGTATACCAAAAGTTATTTATTCATTCTACTGTTGATGCACCTTTGATTTGTTTAAAATTTTCTTTCTCATTAATGAATAATGATACTTTGAATACTATTGTACATACATCTATGCATTCATTTCTCCAAGGAATATAGCTAGGAGTAACATTGCTGAAAAATACAACATGTATATCTCCAACTTTAGTTATAATGCAAGTTTTAGTTTTAATGCAAAAGTACGTTCTTGAGAATTATACCAATTTACCCTCCTATCAGTAGCATATGAGAACTCTTATTATTCTAAAACTTCATTAACACATGGAATTTTCAATCACTGGTGAAACTTTTCTGCTCATTATGCCTTTAATTTAAATTTCCCTAATTTTTAATGGTGTTGATTTTTTATATGATTATAGATATTTTGATATCCTCTTTTGTGAAATGACTGATTAAATCTTTTGCCAATTTTTCTAATGTGTAATTTGTCTTTTTGTTATCGATTCATAGAAGTTATGGCTACATTCTAGATATTAGTTCTTTGTTGGTTATATGGGTTACAAATATCTTCTCCCACTCTACAGTTTGCCTTTTCACTCTCCTTTTGTTGTTTTACCTTCGTTTTGTTTTCTAGAGAAAGTAATGTATAATGAACCCTCTAAACCTATCATCTATCTTCAGTAATCATCAACACTTTATCCTTACATTATCTTGTGATAGAGTTCTTAATTTTAAAATTGTCAGATTACAGTTTTTTTCTTTTATTGTTAATGTTTTTGTGTTCGTTTTAACATATCTTTCCCTAAGGTCATGAAATACTTTTATATTCAATCTTTTACCTGCTATATTGTTTTCAAGTTCCCATTTAGGTCAATAATGCATCTGGAATTGATTATGGAATATGGAATAAGGTGAGGTAAGATTCCATTCCTTTTTATATGGACAACCAATTTTCCCACATCTTATTGAAAAGATTGTCTTTAATCCATAGCTCTGCAGTGCCATTGTTCCTTCAGTTTTGTGGTGGCTCCCAGCAGGCCCTCCATACCCCAATTTGGGCCTATTAGTTGGGGTTCCTGAACTAAATTGTTACTGAAAATGGGAATCCCACTCATACCACCCATGTGTGGATTATTTCCATTCCTGCTGTGATCTTTATCCTGGCTCTGGGGGTTGTTTTTGAATGTTTTCATGTAAAATCAGCAGAATTGAATAGTTGCAACAGAAACTATGTGGCCTACAAAGCCTACAATATTTATTATCCGGTCTGTATTCATTTTCTATTGCTGCTATAACACATTGCCACAAACTTAGTTATTTAAAACAACACACATTTATTCTCATACAATGTTCTGAAATCAGTTTCACTGGGTTGAGATCAAAGTGCCAACAGGACTGTGCTCCCTTAGGAGGCTCTAGGGGACAGCCCATTTCCTGGTCTGTTCCAGGTCTTAGAAAGCTGCATTCCATGTCTTGTGGTTCTTTTCTGTATCTTCAAAGCCAGTCCTTAGCATCTTCACATTTCTTCCTACTTCCATCTTCACATTACCTTCTCTCTTATAAAGACTCCTATGATTACATGAGACCCATAGGGATAATTCAGGATCATCTCTCCATCTCAAAATCCCTGATTTAATCACATCTGCAAAGTCATTTGTCATATAAGATAACTCACAGGTCCTGGGGATTAGGACTTGAACAGATGTCGTGGGGGGCATTATTTAGCCTATCACCTGACCCTTTAAGAAAATGTTTTCTGCTATTATCATAACTTGACACTGTGTGTTATAAAGAAAATTCCATTTAATCTAAGTTTTCTTACCCCTTTTCTATACTATATTTGGGATACTTCTCTAAGATTGAATTTATGAACTTTTCCACTTTGATTTCTCTAATTTTGAAGAAAATGTGTACTTTGGTTAAAGGCTTTGCCATTAAAAAATTTAAGCAGTATCTCTCAACTAAGAATTCTCTGATATTTAGTAAATAAAATTTTAAAGTGAAGAGTTTTTCAAGTCTATTTAACAACTAAAATTCCTCATTGCCTTGTGGTAAGGCAGATTAAAAATATGGTCTTTATAAATGAATCTTTGGTGCATTTAAACATTAGTTTCAAAATTCCTCCATTACCAAAACCATGAGCCCAAATGTTTATGTGCATATACATATTGATCTTGAAATCAATAAAGATCATACAGACTAATATAATAAAAACTGACAATTGAAAAAATTCAGTACCATGCACTTGATTCATTTAAGTAGTATGTGCTTTTCACTGAGGGCAAGATTCAGATTTGGTGAAATCATCGTAAGGTTTTTTCCTTTTGAAAATACTCTTTCCACTTATATAATGCCGCAAACAGGCAAAACTGTATACTGTGTTATTTGAGACTAGAGACACATTATGATATAAGTTCCAAAGATTTCTATGTGTCACACTTAAACAAGCTTATGTGACCCAATGTGAACCATCAGAATTTTGTAACAGTTGTTTCCAATTGAACTTCATTTGCCAATAGCTACAATGCTTTGCACTTGGCAATCAGTGGAGAGGGACAGGCCCTACCATTCAGATTGTTCTGGTGATGCGAGAGTCCCCAGTGTCAACTTGTTGGCGTGAGTGGGACTGGAGCCCACTGAGTTCCCTCTCAGTTCCTGCTCTGATCTCCACTTATCTTATAATGTATGTTATCAGTTATTTTTGTCTTAAAGCAAAGGCTTGGAAGCCTTGGAAGGAAGCTCATTTGCAGAATGTGACCTTATTTGGAAATGGAATCTTTATAGAGGTAATCAAGCTAAGATGAGGTCACTAGGGTGGGACCTAATCCAGTATGACTGGCATCCTTATAAGAAGAGGAGATTTGGACACAGACACTCACAGAGGGAGAAGATGGCCGTGTATAAGCCAAAGAGAAAGGCCTGGCAGCTTCTAGAAGGAGCCAACCCTGTCAGCACTTTGATTTCAGACTTCTAGGCTCTAGAGCTGTGAAAAAATAAATATGTATTGTTTAAGTTCCCTGTCTGTGGTACTTTGTTATGGCATCCTGAGCAGACTAAGACAGTGACACATCTTCCTCCTAAGGAATTCAGAATGGGTGTCCTTAAGAACCAAAAAACTACATGTTTAAAATAAACTAGTCGCAAATTCTGGATTCTCTCTTCCTTTTCTGTCAAGCTTACATCTACAACAGAGGTAAACAGAGACCTGCCCCATCCAATCGGAACTTCTCATTTTGGTACACTGTTTACATAAAACGGACCTAATTGAGAACTTGGGCAGGAACTTTCACTATAAAAGTTGGCCTCCCCTTTGTCTCAATGGAACACAATTTAGTTTGCTACCTGGATCTATCTCCTGGGCTCCAGCTCTTTTTGCTCAAGTAAATGCTTATTATCCTTTATTCCTTATTGTTCTAAATTAATTTTGGTTTACAAGACACTGAGGTAAAATAATAGTGCAGTGACTTGCTCAACGTCATTAACTAAAGAGTGACAGGGTCCAGATTTAAACCCAGTCTCCCTAGCCCCTGAGCCGTCACACTCCAGGTGAGTTGAACTTCCTCTGCTTTTCACCTTGGTGCCTCAGACCCAGTCTGAGTGCTATGAACTAAAATGTGTTCCCCATATTTATATGTTGAAGGCTGTGATATTTTGATTTCTCCTAAGAAACACATATTTAGCCTTTGTTCCCATTTTGGGTACAGAGATCCTAAAACCCCTGGAATTTTCTAAGTGCTGAGAGCAGTAACAGTGCCTTTAGTTATGTTAATAGAATGACTTCTGGAAAGCTCCTAATCACCTAAGGGATCCAGAAATACTAGAACACTGAATTACTGGGTCATATCTTAATACTTATCCTAAGCATTTTTTAAAAACTCTGTGCTATTTCACTGATTCCAAGCAGCTCTGAGAATGCACATGTGGTGAGTGTGGTCAGTCACGGCTGCAGTGGCCTGTGGTTATGAGTTCTTGCCAGGCCCCCTTCCCCTCAAGGGTCAGGTCACTGGCTCTTATGAGTACATTTCTGAGGACTGAGGCGTGGGGTCTGGCAGTGTCTTTTCATTTATCCTTGCCTCATTTATCCTCGCACTTCCAGTTGTGGGCTGCTTCACTCTTGACTGGGTTGTTGTCTCTGATGCAGTAGTCTAAAAACCCACTTAAATGATTAAGCTAGTTTCCTTATAGTTTGGCAGCCAATCAATGTTCTCTTTATGTTCTCCTTCCTTATATGGAATATCTATAGTTGTGTAGGAATGTGGAAGTACAAGACTGTATAAAACTGCCCACCATGTTATAATCAGGGCTCAGCCTTTGGATAAGAATTCACTGAACCGGTGCCACCATCAATAAACGCTTCTTCCTACTTATAGCCTTGGTGTCCCTTCTCTCTGTTTCAGAATCCTGCAGCATTTCTAGGGGGTTGTCTGGGATCTGGAGAAGGCAGTTTTTCACTTCCCTTGTCTTCGGGGTCTGGCCCGCAGGACACTGGGAGAAGTGAACTTCACCTGGTGCACCAGAGGACCTATTGTCTGAAGGAGAGGACAACTCTTCCAGTGGACCTGAGCGGTGGCTCTGAGAGCTCAACAGAACCTGAAGAGGTGCAGGAACCAGCCCAGGAGCACCGCCTTACTGAGTGGTAAGGACTAGGGTCCCAGGAACAGCCTGTCCATTAGAGGACAGAAGGGGAGTCTGATCAACTCCCAAGGTCACCCGAGTACTCTACATTTGTTAGAGGAAACAGTGAACTCTCAGGTACATAGGACAGAGGGTAGAGTGTGTTTGGTTTGTGTTTGTGTGTGACTGAGACATGTCCTGACTACGAAAGTGAGAGTTGAGCCCCTATCTGTGGTTCTGTGGCAAACCTCATACAGCTTGCGGTAGTGTCACTGGATCTCCATGAGGAGTCTACTCCAGTGATCCGAGTTGGGATTTATACCAACCCACCAACTGCTAAGAGGAGCCTGAAAGATCCCTATGAGGGGATCAGCTGGAGACAGACGAAGCAAATCTCTGAGTGCATGGATGTCACAGACCGCGGGTGGAAGGATGGGTGGACAACAGAGTAAATGGACACCTTTAGGCTGTATGCTTAAGAATTCCAAAAAGGGTTATTCAAGAGATTATGGAGTTAAACTCACCCCACAGAAACCCCACAGCTTTTGTGAGATCGACTGGCCCTCTTTTGACGTTGGGTGGCCAGCAGAGGGGTCTCTCAGGGAAGTCATTGCAAAGGTCTCTCAAGTCATTATCGGTCAACCTGGCCACCCAGACCAATTCCTTA
Source organism: Eidolon dupreanum (assembly GCA_028627145.1). Classification (NCBI taxonomy): domain Eukaryota; kingdom Metazoa; phylum Chordata; class Mammalia; order Chiroptera; family Pteropodidae; genus Eidolon; species Eidolon dupreanum. Next base: position 35,568,045 of record CM053515.1, read on the forward strand.
TATCAATTCTTGGGAAGCAATAGTTTTCACCCAACTCCCTTGGTAGAGAGTCTGCCTAGAAGAGCACTGTAGGCTCCTCTTAGCTTGAGCCTTGGCACCCTCCAAGGAGAGTTGAAGGAAAGGAAGCCTGTGTTGCTGGAAGACCCAGAGGAATTCCCACCACCTTACACACTCATTTATCCACCCCTTCTGAAGGCCTCTAAACAGCCAGCTTCTCCTTTCAAGCCATCCGCTCCAGCCCCTTCAACTTCTCTTGGGACCCCATCCACACCAGCCTCCATTGACTCACCACCACCTCCTGTCTTGACCTGCTATGGCCCCGCCGGAGCCCAGCCCAAGGAGAATCCAGTCACCTGAGACCCCATCTATTATGATCAGGACCGTCAGATTCATGGAGGCCGGCGTACCTTTATCTATCAACCTTTCACCACTACTGATCTTCTGAACTGGAAGAATCATACCCCCTCCTTCACTGAGAGCCTCAGGCCATTAGTGGCCTCCTCCAATCGATCATGCAGACTCACAAACCCACTTGTGCTGATTACCAACAACTCCTCCTGACTCTCTTCAACACTGAATATTGCCAGCATGTCACCCAGGCTGCCTTGAAAGGGTTAGAAGAACATGCCCCAGAAGGCACCTTGAATGTGCAAACCTATGCCCAGAATCAGTTTCCTGAGAAAGACCCCCAGTGGAACCCCAATGATGACAGAGGACTTCAGATGTTAGCACAATACCAGGAGGCTCTTCTAGGTGGTCTGAAGGAAGGTGGGAAGAAAGCCATGAATATGAGCAATACTTCAGAGGTCCTCCAAGGACCAGAAGAGAATCCCAAACTAGTTCTATGACAGGCTTTGTGAGGCATTCCACCTCTACACCCTCTTTTGACCCAGAAGCAACTAAAAACCAGAAGATGTTCAAGGCAGCTTTTGTCAGGCAGGCCGAAGGAGACATTTGGCACAAACTGCAAAAACCTGGAAGACTTCACTAAAACGAACATCAGCCAACTCCTTGAAGTCACAAATTACCTTTGACTCACGTGGGCAAGGAACCCTAACCTTGGGTGGTGCCTCTATAGTCTCATAAGAGGGTCTCAATAGGGATGCAAGCTCCCCTTCAAAGTACCAGGAGTGTGGGCTGAAGACAACCCTCCAGGACTGGCCCAACACATTCCTCCAATGGTAGTGGAGTTAAAACCAGGAGCTGAGCCAGCCCACCAGAAACAGTATTTCATCCCCCACAAGGCACAAGTAGGGCTCCAAAAACATTTAGAGAAACTTCTGAAGCATGGAATTCTCCATCCCTGCCAGTAATCCTGGAATAAATCTCTCCTGCCAATTCAGAAACCAGGGACCAATGAATACTGGCCAGTCCAAGATTTACGGGTAGTCAACCAGGCAACTGTCATCCTGCATCCTGTCATCCCAAGCCCATATACCCTCCTAGGCCTCATCCTCAGTGAGGCAACCTATATCACCTGTATGGACCTCAAGGATGCCTTTTTCTGCATTTGCTTGTCTCCTCAAGCCAGCCATCTTTGCCTTCCAAAGGGAAAGCCCTAAAAGCAGAGACAAGGGCCAGTTAACATAGACATGACTGCCTCAGGGGTTCAAGAACTCCCTAACCATCTTTGGAACAGCTCTAGCCATGAATTTAGATGCCTTCTTGGCAGACCAACACAGCTGTATGCTACTCCAGTATGTAGATGACCTTCTCTTAGCAGGAAAGACCTATGAAGAAGCATAGAAGAAATGCATCTCTCCTCAATCTCTTCTTGGAAGTGGGTTACATGGTCTCTAAAAGGAAGGCTCAAATTTGCCAAGAAAGTCAAATACCTTGGATTTCACTCATTGCAGGGACAGTGCCAATTTGGTCCAGAAAGGAAACAAACGACAAAAAGTCCCTAGCACCTGGCAAAAAGTCCGCAAATTCCTCGGAACAGCTGGCTTCTACAGAATCTGGATACCTAATTTCTCCATCCTGGCCAAACCCCTGTATGAAGCCATAAAGGTGTGAGAATGGGAGCCCCTGCTCTGGGAATCTACACAACAGAAGGCTTTTGAAGAAATCAAACGGGTGCTCACTAACAACCCCAAACTAGAACTCTCAGACTTAACCGAATCTTTCTTTCTATACGCACATGAGCGCACAGATGTCATAGTAGGGGGTCTTAATCCAACTGCTAGTATCTTGGCACCATCTCGCAGCTTATCACTCCAAACAGTTTGACTCTGTTACCCAGGGCTGGCCACCCTGCTTGCGAGCACTCGCAGCCACGGCCCTCCTGTGTCAGAGTCCGACAAACTGACTGTGGGGCAAGAACTGACAGTT
>CM053515.1:35570875-35711826 GCA_028627145.1 Eidolon dupreanum
ACCACAGAGTTTGGGACAGGTGGAACGCATGAATGGGATTTTTAAGACTCAGTTGGAAAAAATTTGTCAGGAGACACATCTATATTGGGACAACATCCTCCCCACGGCACTATTAAGAATCAGGTCGGCCCCAACCAAGAAGACTGAGTTCTCTTCCTACGAAATCCTGTATGGATGACCATTACCACTCATCAAAGGACTACGAAGAGACCTCTAGAAAATAGGTGAATTGACTCTGAGACAACAGCTTCAGGCCCTAGGGACTACCTTCCAGACTCTCAACCAATGGGTTAGAAAAAGGCTTCCTGTCAGTTTAACCACTGAAGTTCATCTCTTTAAGCCAGGAGACTCCATCTGGGTAAAAGAGTGAAACATTCAGCTCCTAAAACCCCTGTGGAGAGGCCCCTTTACTGTCATTTTGTCTACCCCCACTGCAGATAAGGTTGCTGAAATAATACCTTTGATTCATCATAGCAGACTTAAGGCTGCAGCTACAGAGTGGGAATGTATTCTAGTCTCTTCTGAGCCCCTAAAGGCAACCCTTCGAAGAAGACACTGACTGTGAGGATAGACTAAAGGTAAGACATCAGCCCTGCTTTGCTCACACAGGACCAATCTATGTGCAGTAGAAGCCAGAAAACAACATTCCATCAGGATAGGATCCTAGTAGCCTCTTTGGAGGCTCGTTCTTCACTTTTGATGGCTTTAAGACCTTAGTTGAGATAGTACTTCTTCTCCTCGTGTGGCAGAAAAATTGCAGAAATCAGACTGGCAAGAAACAAAGCAGCACTCGGAGAGTTGGAGAACTCAAGTTTATTACACTGGTGGTCTCAGAAGAGCTAGCGTTCTGAAGACTTGAGCCCTGAGCTTAGAGGAAATTTTGCTTTTATATCTGCACTGTTACAGCTGTTACAGTTGGCATGAGTTGATTGATTGATTTGTCCTCAGCTGGTTACAGACCTCAGGAGTTGCCATGGGTTACTGGTGGGGTGGGGGGAGTGGGGGGTAGGGGGGCGGGGTAGTTGCTATGGGCTACAGGCAGTTACAGAGCATGAGATTTTCAAAGAAGAATTTAGGCATTACATTTGTTATCTAGATAGAACAATCAAAGGGAAGGGTGAGTCTTCAGTTGATTTTGAGATCACTCTACCCTTTGGCCTATGCAGCAAGCATGTTTACAGAAACAGAATAAAGAGCTAGCTGATCACAAGGTTAGCCATTTGAGTGGAAAATTCCTCTTCACTCCGGACCTGCCTCCTCCTCCTGTGCCTACTGCCTTATGTTATCCAGTCAACTACCTCCCCTTATAGAGGCAATAGTAGAAAGAAAAACTGCAGCAGAAGTCCTCATGCTATGGAAGTATCAGCCACTGAACCAAGAATTAGAAGAAAAAGATGATAATCTCTGATCCAGTCCTGGGTCAGAGCATCAAAGTGGGGAATGTTTGCCTGACCCTGCCTGACCATTTCCTGATCGAATGAATTAGTTTCTAACTGCACTCCCCTTCCCAGGACTCTCCAGCTGATGCGCCAGTCCAGAAAACCTACTTAAATGATTAAGCCGGTTTCCTTATAGTTTGGCAGTCAATCAATGTTCTTTTTATGTTCTCCTCCCTTATATGGAATATCTATAGCTGTGTAAGAATGCAGAAGTAGAAGATTGTATAAAACTGTCCACCATGTTACAATCAGGGCTCAACCTTTGGATAAGAATCTGCCGAGCGGGTGCCGGCATCAATAAACACTGCTTACTGCTTATAGCTTCAGTGTCCTGTCTCTTTGTTCAAGAATTCCGCAACACCATCACCTGGCAGTTGAGCTCTAGAGAGTGCAATGCTTGGGGACTACAGGCTTCCAGTGACTGGTGGGTGGGACAAACTGGCCCATGGATGGGACAAACTGGCCTTTGGATGAGACAAGCTGGCCCCTGGAAGCCAGAAGCCAGGGGCCAGGAATCCTGGGAGGACGTGATGCTGTGACTTGGTGACAGCCCAGTTCTTGTGGTGCACTCCGTTGCTGCAGAAAGGTGCCTCATGGCCTGGACAGTAGCAGATGCTCCCATTCCCAGGGTGGGAGGTGATGATTAGGAAAAGGTAACGTAGAGAATTAAAAATGTTAATCAAGCCACATTCAGAGATAGCAATGTGCTGATCAGCCCTGCAGCCAGACCAGGAGGACACCTTTAGAACAAAGGAAGATCTCTACTGGGATTGCTAACAACTCATTCGCCACACCCGTGAAGGGGAAACAGAAACCAAGAGTCATTCCCTAAAGCTAAAACCATGGGAAACCTATAGATTAAAGTCTGGAAATTGCCAAGCCTTTCACTCTACATATTCTTACCTTTTCACTGCTATATACCCTTCCACTTCCTCACTGTATGTCCATATCAAAGGAAATGGGAACTAAAGAATGACATATAAACTGAATTCCCTGAATACTCAGGGGCCCCCTCAGTGCCTTTACTCTGTCTCTCTGTCTTTGTCTTTATTTTCTCTCATCTCTATTGTCTCTGTCTCTCTAGGCCCGTGCTCACTGTCTTTCCAAGTCTCTCTTGGTCCCTTTCACTCTCTGCCTCTGAGACGAGACCACACTACTTGTGGAGTGTTATCCCTTCTCCGATAAACTTTCCTTTTGACTCTAACTTTGGCGTGTGTGTTGAATTCTTTCTTCACTCTCCGCCAAAAAACTCTCTTCTCTCTATACAGTCCTCAGTCTCCCCCCACCAACTTGGGGAAATTTGCCCTGTCCTGAATCAAAGGTGCTAGCAAAAAGCAGGAGTGGCAGGGAAGCAACAGGGTGGCAAGCTTCTTAAGGCACATGCCTCACCCTTGTCCAACACATAGGACATTCAGGGAAGGGTCAGAGGGACATTCTCAGGTACAGACACCATGCTTTTGAACATCACTGTGCTAGAGACTGTGCCATATGCACCATTTCTCTCACAAAACATGTCCCAGACACTCTCTTTAAATAAAGGAAGGTGAAATATGTATACAGCCCAATCCAGGGATCAGGGGCTTTGAAGCTAACCATTAAATAAACCCAAGAACATATGGTTTTCAGTGAATTGTATAATAAAAGTCACATGGTTGTTAAATTGGAAGCAAGTCTAAAAAATACATCTCATATCTAGCTCTGGGACTAGAGATGTGGAAAACATACTGCAGGCAGCAGCCCTGGGCTTTTAATTGCATTGAATCTTGTCAATTGAAAAAGTTGGAGCTGAAATCATGAACTCACAAGTAAAAGCTACTGAGGTTTTTATCCCAGGTTGTTTTAGCAGCCCCATGTCCTCTGTGCTGTGTAGCCATGGGGGAAGTATTTCTGCCTCAGCTGTCTCATCTACATGACAGTGAACAACTGTTGACTGCTGCATGGGGCTGAATTAACTGTGACAAACTTTTCTGCCTTCCTCAACCATTGTTTCTTGGCCTCTTTGCCACCCACTCTCCTGTCCCTTCTCCACTATGTTGGCCACTCCCTCCCAGCATCCGCTTTTTGCTCAGCCTCCTGACTGAGATGTTGAAATGCCTGAGGCTCCGTCCATACCCTCAGCCCAGGCAAGTGCAAGAGCTATTCCATTCGTTCCAAGATTTTAGTACACCTTTGCTGATGCTAACTCAGCTTTGTCTCCTGTCTTAAACCTTTTCCTCAATTCTAGATTCTCAAATTCAACCATAGGCTCGACCTACCCTTCAAATCTCAAATAAGATTCTCAAATTCCTGTGTCCAAAAGTCAAACTCTTACTTTCTGCTCTCCATGGTGCTGCTCTGCCCGGTTCTGCTCCTCACAATCTCAGGGATGCTGCCCCTCTCCCAGGTGCCCCAGCTCCCATGCCTTCTTCTCCCTTACTTCATAGCCAATTCTTCCTATCTCTGGAGCACACCCTTCTCTCCCCTTCCAGCTCCAGCATGCTGATCAGACCCACTGGCCTCCCTCTTGCTCCATTATGAGGGCTTCTGTTCCAGCTAGATGATGGTCCATCCTGTGTGGGGGGAACCTGCTTCAGGATGTCAGCAGTGGCCCTGTCTGACCAGTCCTGAGCGGGTAAGGGCTGGAAATGGGCTGTGAGCTCAGCTGCTGGCCCATCCACCTCAAGCATTAGGTTTGTACAGATCTGTGCAATGTCAAGTACCAGCTTAGTGCCTCATCCTTTCCAACTTGGGAAGTGGGGAGAGACCACACTTGACCCAAGCTTCCTGACTCTCAGCCTCTGCCAGAGAGAGGTACCTGGATGGCTCCGGAAACAGAGACTATTGGGGCCCTTGGATGTGGTGAGGGAAGACAGAAGAGTGACATGGCTTTTGTTTGCTCCCACTGCCAGCTTTGACCAAATCCCTGTGGCTGCCCTAATCCACCCTGTCTAATGGAGCTCAAGCCAGCTCAGGCCCTGCAGGACAAGCCTGCTAATCTCTAGCACTAAGAGCTCGCCACCTGTCTCCAGGATGCCCTCTGCTCTGAGAGAGCCAAATCAGGGCCTCAGACAGAGATAATGGTAAAGTGTCTTGGACAACTTCCCTCACTTCTGGCCCTCAATGATGAGATGGGCAAACTCAGGTACATAGCCTCACATGGTGTGAGTCACCACTTCAGATCCCAGAGCCCAGGAGGGCTTGCAAAGGCCCATAGGAGCAATCCCTGAGGGCTCTTGCATCAGCTACAGGACGTGGAGCTGTGAGCTGTAAGGCACATTGGCCTTGTTCTTTCTCCATCAGAGGCCATGCTGGCTGATGGTTTCACACCAATCTGGGTGCCAATCCTGATGCTGACACATGCCAACCATGTGACCTTGGGTAAGTCACTTGACTCCTTAAGTCTCTATTTCCCCATCTGCAAAATAGGGCTGATGGTAAAAGTCTCTCCTTTGCAGGGTTGTCGTGAGTGTGCTAGGCAGGGTCCTTGCTGACATTAAAGATTGGCTTGCTACCCAGCCCCCACCCCCAGGTCAGTCAGCTCACAGTCTATGCTCCTTTCTCCCTGCACTCAAGGGTTCTGCAAGGAGACAGCTGGGGAGTACATTAGGCAGCTGGAGTCAAGAGACTGGTGGCCACAAAGGAGAGGGAGACAGAGACAGAGAAAGGCTGAGACAGAGAGAGACAAAGAGAAAGAGACAGTGAGAAGAAGGGAGAGAGTGAAGGTAGAGACGGAGCTAGAGAGAGAAATAGACAAAGAGACCAAGAGACAGAAGGACAGAGTGTATCAGAGACAGCCCGGGAGAGACAGCCGGACAGTTCACACACACAACCGAACACGGAGGAAACAGGCCCAGGGAGCGGGAGAGGGGGAAGATGTGAAAGAGCCGGTCTGCGCATCCCGCTGCTCAGGAGGGGTCCCCCCACCCTCAGAGCGGATTCTCATCCCTTCCCCACAATCCTTAAATCCTCTTTCGATAAGGCTCTCCGCATCTGTCACCGCCGCTTCCTGACTCGACAGCGGCTGGAGCAGGTGAGCGTGGCTACGAAGCGAGCCTGGGTGTGCGTGGGGGATAGGCCCCAAGTAGAGTGGCCCAGGACTGTCGGGGAAGGAAAGGGCTAGCGCGTTGGAGACAGTGGTTGGGCAGGGGTAAGGTTCAGAGAGTGTCAAGAGCGAGGGGAAAGCCCGAGAAGGTGGCGGAGTTGCCATCCCACCTCTTCTCTGACTCAGCCAACATTTATTGCGTGACCCCCTCTCCTTAGGCCCGAGGCTCCAGTTTCCCCAGTTGTCGCCGGCCAGGCTTTCAAAGTGTTCTTCGGTCCTGTTCTCCTCCCCGCCGGGTTTCCTCCCGCAGCCGGCGAGCCGATGGCCCCTCCGCGGAGCACCCTGGAGCCGCAGTCGCTGGCGCTGCTGCTGCCGCCGCTGCTGGTGCTGATATTGGCGCACGCGGGCGCAGCAGGCGCGGCGGGCTCGGTGCGCCTGGCGGGTGGCCTCACGCTGGGCGGGCTGTTCCCTGTGCACGCGCGGGGAGCGGCGGGCAGGGCGTGCGGGGCGCTGAAGAAGGAGCAGGGCGTGCACCGACTGGAGGCCATGCTGTATGCGCTGGACCGCGTCAACGCCGACCCCGAGCTGTTGCCCGGCGTGCGCCTGGGCGCGCGGCTGCTGGACACTTGCTCACGGGACACCTACGCGCTGGAGCAGGCACTCAGCTTCGTGCAGGCACTGATCCGCGGCCGCGGCGACGGCGACGAAGCGGCGGTGCGCTGCCCCGGCGGCGTTCCCCCGCTGCGCGCCGCGCCTCCCGAGCGTGTGGTGGCTGTCGTGGGCGCCTCGGCCAGCTCCGTCTCCATCATGGTCGCCAACGTGCTGCGCCTGTTTGCGGTGAGAGCCGCGGGACGCGTTCGTTGTCCAGCTCCTCTCTCCTGCCCTTGCCCTGAGGTCTTGTGTCCTTGCAGAAATCGCTCTTGTTCACAAACGGCTACTTCAAAGAAAGCCTGTGCGTCTGGCCAGACACAGCGGAGTTGGAGTCGGGTGCACCCCGCCTCTCCAGCTCCCTAGCCCACTGTGCTGCCCTCCCCTGCTGCCGCACGCGCGCAAGGCCCTTTTCGTGAACCAAGGAAACGTGCCTCCTGGGCTGACAGGGCAGTTAGAGTGGACTTTAGCCCCCGTCACGCTGCTTGTACCGATGTCCTTTTGGGCACAGCTTGCACAACCGTGCACGGAGGTCCTGCCCCTGGGACCTGTGGAGAGCTCTGGGTGACGAAGAGCACGTGTTCCCTGAGACCAGGGCACTCCTCATGGTGGGGAGACTGGCAGCTGAAACAGCTGCTGGCTGTTCTGGGTGGTGGGTAGGCCGGTGTGTTCTGGGACCTCGCTCCTCCTTTCATTTAAATTCAATTTCAAAACGTCTGTCTCTAGCGGTCTCTTAAGAGACCTCTGAAAGAGGCAACATTGGAATCGCCTTTCTAGAGTGCTCCTCTCCAGCGTCCTGCCCTGTTGGAGATGCTTAGATGAGCCCTCATCTTTGGGGGACTGTCTTCCGTGGGAGATAGCACCTTTTTTGAGATCTGGGGGGCAGTGATTTGGGGGCCCTAGGAATCAGGGATTTGGGTTCCTTTGGCATTAGGTTTTCTGTACACTCATACCCGCGGGGGAATTCTGGGACAGTTTTGCTGGAGTTCTGCAAGGTGAGGTTGGCTCTGTCCTTTTGTCTTTCTGAGAAAAGAGGAAGGCTTTGCTTCTGTCTGGCTAGAGGAGGGTCTTGTCCTTCTTGAGTTTATGGGATTCTCCTAGGAGTGGCCTCTGTGTCTACCCAATGGGCACTGGGTGGAAGTTTGCTTTGGGCCCCATTCCATCATCTATATCCACTTCATTCCTCCCATCCCAGTTTCCGCTGGATGGCAGAGTTGGTGCTGAGCATACAGACTCAGAGAGGTACCCAGAGAGGTTGGGTGTCTGCCCTGTGTGTGTATGGGGCGGGGGCAGGAGGGGGGATGTCTTTGTCTCACCAGCACATGTATGTTTGCATTTGTGGACTCTGTCTCCTTCTCTGCCTATAACTCTGGTTTCTGTCTCTCTCCCTCTAGATTGATGCAGAGATCTCAAACTCAAGGGCTTCAGGGTTGGAGTGGGGACTGTAGCTGAGTGAGCAGGACCCTGTGAGCCCAGGGCCCACTGCTGCCAGCAGCAGACTGAGGTGGTGCTGTGCCCCCACATGTTAGACACTGGTTACTAATTCAAACATTGAAATAATAAAGACGCAGTGCGTGAAGCATAACCATGAGCCGGATTTGACTCCCTTGCAGTTTGTTTTGTAATTCCTGGTCCTGAAGCAAGAATGAGAGCTTCTGAATTCACTTCTCAACCACATCCTGTGCTCTTAGGCATTTTAAATGGGGGTCGACCTGCATGGGAAGTCTTTTCTGGAGACAAAGTATCTGGATTGCCAGGGCACCTACCCACAGTCTCCACTATTTAATTGTACTGCAGCCAACAGGCCTCTCTCTGCCTCCTTTTCTCTGATTTCCCCTCTTCCTTTGCCTTTCTTCTTTTTCTCTCTCCTGTCCATCCTTCTTCCCTCCTGCTGTACCTTCCCTTTTCCATAGGTCTTCACAGCACTCCTCATTTTCTTTCTGTCTTTCTTAAAGCAACCCCGCTCCCCTAGACCCACACAGCTCCTTCTTTCCAGAACCATCCCCCTCTCTGACCTCCTCACCAGCTCCCACTTGTGTTTCCTTTGTTACTATGTCTTTATCTGTGGTTCTGATTTGTCCCTCTCTCTGCCAGCCCCCTCTTCCAGCTTCCTCAGCCTTCTCCTCTCTCCTTTCACATGTACTGCCTGCCTCTCCTGGACCAGCATGGCCCGTTCATTTCTGGCATTCATCACTCTGACGCTCACAGATAAACAACACAGTTCCCAACAAGCCCCCCATTAGGCTGGACACAGCCTTGAGTCAAATGCCCCTGCCCAGCTCCCCTTCCTGCTCTGACCCCTCCTAGTGCTGTCTCCACGTACAGAGATGACCCCTTTGAGTGAATTGGGAAAACTTATCTTCTCTGGGGCTGACAAAGATGTCCCTTTCCATGGAAGACACAGCTTGGGTCTAGCAGCTAGACAGGCTGCAGGCTGGCTTTGAGCTCTCACCTCCCCTTAGCCCAGACACACCTGGTGCACCTGTCTATGATGGCCCCTTCCTCTCCCCTGTTTCATCAGACTCAGTCACAAGATGCATATCTTTCCCCACACCTTCCGGCTACTCCAGCTGGTTCTCAGCTCCTTGCCCCAAATCTGCCATGCCCAGAGTCCCTATGGCTCTCCCTTCCTGGGGTCATTGACCCTCCCTCCACAGCCTGGATTTCCTTTCCCTCCAGATTCCCCAGATCAGCTACGCTTCCACGGCCCCTGAGCTCAGTGACTCCACACGCTACGATTTCTTCTCCCGAGTGGTGCCGCCTGACTCCTACCAGGCCCAGGCCATGGTGGACATTGTGCGGGCACTGGGATGGAACTATGTGTCTACACTGGCCTCCGAGGGCAACTACGGCGAGAGCGGGGTTGAGGCCTTTGTACAGATCTCACGTGAGGCTGGTGAGCTGGGGCAGGAGGGTTGGACGCACCAAGGAGCCTACGGAGGGGTGAGCCAGGGGCCATCAAAAGGGGCAGAGCCATGAGGTGGGGGCACTGGGTCCACTGCAGGAGCCTGGATGAAGTCCTCTGTGGATGAGTGCTCCTTCCTTTGGAGGACTCAGCCCCTCCCTCATGTTCTGGCAGGTGGGATCCAGGCTAGGCTTCATCCCTTCAGACCTTGGCCTAGGACCCTGAGTGATCACAATACACAGCTATGCTCAGTGGAACCCCCAGTGGGTGGGTGGGATGGACGAAAACTGACTTTGGCATCCCCGACACCCAGGGGGGGTCTGTATTGCCCAGTCCATCAAGATCCCTAGAGAACCAAAGCCTGGAGAATTCAACAAGGTGATCAGGCGGCTCATGGAGACCCCCAACGCCCGGGGCATCATCATCTTTGCCAACGAGGATGACATCAGGTGGGACAGAGGGTGCTTTGGTGACTGTTCCTCAGAGGCTCTCCTCAGGGGCCCTGTCTCCTTACACACTCGCACACACACATCCTCTCTTTCCTCTCCCTCTCTCTCACTCCCCCTCCCCCCTGCACACTTCTCCTGTTTTCCTCTCTGTCTAGTTCCCCTAGAAATGAACCCGGTTCAGTCTGGGTGGAGATGCTCCAAGTCTAGCCAGAGAAACATGCAAGAAAACATGTTCATTTTTATAATCCATGGGGTCGGGGGGATGCTGTGGGCAGATCTAAGTACAGAAGACCAGCATCAAGGAATGAAACCCAGGGGCAGAGCCAGCAGGAGGCTGTGCAAGAGATGGGTGCCTGCTCCCAGGCCATGTGAAGTGAGCACAGTAAAGAGTACAAGAAGGCAGGCCCAGGCCAGAGCCTGGCTGGACCCCCAATGACCCGAAAAGCCCGGGCACATGTTGTAAACACCCTGTACCCCATGTTTCCTGATAAATGAGAGTCTACTGAGTGATGTGGGATGGGATAGATGGAGAGAGAAGAATGGAAATGCACCCAGGGTGAGTTGGAGGAAGATCTCAGGCCCTTACTCACTCCAGCCATTCCTGCCAGGAGGGTCCTGGAGGCTGCCCGCCAGGCCAACCTGACTGGTCACTTCCTGTGGGTTGGCTCAGACAGCTGGGGAGCTAAGACCTCACCAATCTTGAACCTAGAGGATGTGGCAGTGGGGGCTGTCACCATTCTGCCCAAAAGGGCCTCCATCGATGGTGAGTACAGAGATGCCTTACTCACTGCGCCCCCACCCCACTGTCTTCCCCACCACTTCCTCCTAGGGAACTCATTTTCCCCATCTATAAAATCGTGCTGTGATCCAGGTCCCTTCTAGGACTGCCAGGTTCTATGAGTCTGAGATTTGTCAATACACCCCTCCAAGCAGAGATTGAATAAGCTGGCAAATGAGGAAAAGCACACCCACGATACAGGGTGAAGAACTGTTAATGTTTTTTGTTTTTGTTTTTGCTTTTTTTTTTAATTCAACGCCTGTATTCTGGTTCTGCCAAAGGCACTGTGACTTGAGGGTGAGGGTGGGAGGGAGAGAAACCAAAGATATAGGACATACTATCCTGCTGATCAAAGCAATGAGGCTTTCCCCATCCCCCACCCTCTCCCACCATCCTACCTATGACTATCTGGAAGAATCCAGCAGGAATGTTCACTTTATAACAGTATTGCTCATTTTCTCCAAGCCTGAACTGAAGACACCTTGATGAGAGGCTTCAGGGCTATTTATGAAGCAGGGACCCTTATCATGCTGAGCCCCAACACCCACACTGATGCCTCTTGGGGTGTCCACCAACCCTCACACTCCTTTTTCCATTAGAATGCCACTTGCAACTGAATACATTGAGTAGTTTTAGCAATGGAGGCATTTCATTACAAGACAAGAGTTCTGAAAGAAAGCAACCTCAGATTTGGGGCAGTGAGTCAATCATGTTCTCAAAGCTTTGAGCTCTCTCCCTGCTTCTGTTTCAACTGTGGTTGCTATGTGTCTCCACGCTTGTAACATCATATTTACAAAGAAGCTGCTGAAGTTCCACCCATTACAGCTTCACAGCAGCATCCTAACCAGGAAAGAAGGGGCAGCATAAGTCTTTTGTGTGGTGAGGCTCTGAGTTTTCATCAGGATTCAAATTCTACCCTGGAGTCCCCAGATGGTTTTAGCTCATGAGCCAGAAGTTTGTCGCATGGCCACTCCTAGTTGCAAAGTGAGCAAATGGTGAAGGAACACAGGAGAATGTTGGCTGGCTCAGATGGTCGCCACCCTGCTTCCTCTTCGCTCTCAGGATTTGACCAGTACTTCATGACCCGCTCCCTGGAGAACAACCGCAGGAACATCTGGTTCGCAGAGTTCTGGGAAGAGAACTTTAATTGCAAATTGATCAGCTCAGGTACCCAGTCAGATGATTCTACACGCAAATGCACAGGTGAGAGCTGCCCAGGGTGGCGAGGGAGGCAAGGCAAGAAGTAGGAGGCCAGGTTGGGCATCCGGGGGCCGGGCACACTTCCTCTGGGCATTCCTAGGACAGGTGAGGAACGCATCGGCCGGGACTCCACCTATGAGCAAGAGGGGAAGGTGCAGTTTGTGATCGATGCTGTGTACGCCATTGCCCACGCCCTGCACAGCATGCACCAGGCACTCTGTCCTGGGCACACGGGCCTGTGCCCAGCAATGGAGCCCACTGATGGGCGGACGCTGCTACAGTACATCCGAGCTGTCCGCTTCAATGGTAAGTGGGTGACAGAGCCCCTACATGAGTGAGTGGAAGCCCACTGGGATGAGTTTTCTGTGGGACTTGGGACAAGTCAGGATTGAAAGGATGGGAGAAGCAGCATGGTCAGGGAGCACCTGGGCCTGAGAGCTGGTGACTTGAGCCAAGTTCTGGAAACTACTTTTTAATACTCCTCCTTCCCCAGGTGTCAGCATCCCTTGCTCCATCTTGCAAAATTCAGGTGTTAGGAAACTTCTCTGTGACCCCTTATGCCTGGAACCCTTAGCAGGTCACACACAATTCTCGCCTCCACTGCACAGAGCTTGGAGACATCTTGAGCTTGGTGTCTCGAGGCACACGTGGGGTGCAAAGCAGACAGTGAAGAGGCACTGCCTACGTTGTGGACATGCTGCCCACTCTGAATTTCAGGCTTCCAAATGTTACCCCAGCTGGGCCCTGCACTGCTTGAGCACAAGACATAAGCTATGTGTGCCCTGGTACTAGCAGAGGGCCTGGCACGTGTTCAGGGCTTCTGAAAAGACCTAAACAAACTTGGCTGTGCTCATGATTTGTGGGTTAACTCTACCCTTCTGGTACAGTTACCATCTTTTATATAATTAAAACTTAGGTCTCCCACCAAATATTGAGCACCTTCTCTCTGCCAAGCTCTCTGTTAAATAGTGCGAATTAATTCACTCTAGACCAGCTCTCCAAGCTGATAGAACAAGTTTATAAAAGAAATACAGCCAATGGTTCAAATCAGTACAAATTTTGTGCCAATGTTCAGACCTTTGTGCAACTCTGAACTCTTCCTTTTACTTGGACACTTAAGCTTTCTCTTTTCCTTTTTAATTGTGGTAACATATGCATAATGTAATATATATTTACCATTCTAACAACGGTTAAGCGTACAGTTCAGTTGTGTGCAACCCATCTCCAAAAGTCTTTTCGTCTTGCAAAACTGAACCTCTCTCTGGTTAAACAGCCACTTCCCATTCCCCTCCCCCAGCCCCTGTCTCCCGCCATCTACTTTCCCTTCTTTACAATCCAGACTCCTGTAAATGCCTCATGTGAGTGGAATCACACAGCATTTGTCCTTTTGAGTCTGGCTTATTTTGCTTAGCACAATGTCCTCAAGGTTCATCCATGTTGTACACGTGTCAGAATTTCCTTCCTTTTTAAGGCTGAATAATTTTCCATTGTGTGGATGGACTGCATTTCATTCACTCATTCGACCACCAGTGAGCACCTGGGTGGCTTCCACCTTTTGATTATTGTGAATATGCTGCTGGATACACGGGTGTAGCAGCATCTCTTTGAGCTCCTGCATTCAGTTCTTTTGGGTCTATATTCAGAAGTAGGATTGCTGGCTCATGTAGTGGTTTAGTTTTCTTCAGAACTTCCATACTGTTTCCCCCAGTGGCTGCATCAGTTTACATTCCCAACAGCAATGCATAAGACTTCCAATTTCTCTGGTTCATGCTGATCCTTGTTATGTTCTGTGGTTTGGACAACGGCTGTCTTAATGGGCATGAGGTGATACCTTTCTGTGGTCTTGACGGCATTTCTCTGATGATGTTGAGCATCTTTGCATGCGCCTGTTGAGCGCTGCCTTTATCTTGGCTGGGCCCCTGGCCTCTCCAGGAGACTGGCTGAGATGGGTTGGAGAAGTAGCTGAGGATGCCAGGCTCTCCTTCCAGGCAGTGCGGGAACTCCAGTGATGTTCAACGAGAATGGGGATGCGCCTGGCCGATATGACATCTTCCAGTACCAGGCGGCCAATGGCAGTGTGGGCAGTGGAGGCTACCAGGCGGTAGGCCAGTGGGCGGAGACCCTCAGGCTGGATGTGAGTGTCACAGGCTGATCTGGGGGGGAAGGGGGTAGGCGGGCCCCCCAGTCCAGGCGACCTAGGTAGGTCACAGGCCCTGTGCCCTGTGTTGCAGGTGGACGCTCTACAGTGGTTGGGAGACTCCCGGGAGGTGCCACCGTCTCAGTGCAGCCTCCCCTGTGGGCCGGGAGAGCGGAAGAAGATGGTGAAGGGTGTGCCCTGCTGTTGGCACTGTGAGGCCTGTGACGGGTACCGCTTCCAGGTGGATGAGTTCACATGCGAGGCCTGCCCTGGCGACATGCGGCCAACACACAACCACACAGGCTGCCGCCCTACGCCCGTGGTCCGCCTCACCTGGGCCTCGCCCTGGGCTGCCCCTCCTCTCCTCCTGGCCGTGCTGGGCATCACGGCTACCACAACTGTGGTGGCCACCTTCGTGCGGCACAACAACACACCCATCGTGCGGGCCTCAGGCCGTGAGCTCAGCTACGTGCTACTCACCGGCATCTTCCTCATCTACGCCATCACCTTTCTCATGGTGGCTGAGCCCGGAGCAGCTGTCTGCGCTGCTCGGCGACTCTTCCTCGGCCTGGGCACCACCCTCAGCTACTCTGCCTTATTCACCAAGACCAACCGCATCTACCGCATCTTCGAGCAGGGAAAGCGCTCTGTCACACCCCCACCCTTCATCAGCCCCACCTCACAGCTCATCATCACCTTCAGCCTCACCTCCGTGCAGGTGGGTCCCCAGGCTCCTCAGTGATGGGGGCCCTGACCCCCACTTGGAATACCATACAGTCACTCTTCTATTTGGTTCCCATGTTTAAAACACATGCAGCCTCAGTAGGTAGGGCTCTCCTGTTCTCCTGTGAGAGGGACAACACTGAAGGTAGCCATTTCCCTGCACCCTCCTGCAAGGGAAATGGGTCGCCAAGGCAGGGGCACTGGCATCCAGCTGTTTCTCTGTACAACAGTGAACTTAATACTGTCAACTGAACCCTGAAAGAATTGAAACTCCGTCTTCTCCTTGGTAGGACCTGTATCTGACTCAGATGACCTCCCTAGCTGCCCAGCATCAGCCCACACTCACTACTCTCCATGCAGGGACTTCCCAGAGTGGGCTGCACTGAAGGTTTTGTTACCCATGATGTCATGACATCTAGTTCAGCAGTTCTCTGGATCTGGAGAAGGAAGAGATCCCCAGGAACTAGGCTTGCTGTATTGCCAGATGGGATCAGGCCAGTGCTCACATTTACAGAATGGAGATGGTGCTGTCTGCCTGGTGGAGTGTGAGCAGACGCTGTCTCTGCTGGGCCTGGCCCTTGGTCAGTGGTCCGCACATTGCTCTTCCTCCAAATTGTCAGCAGGTTCTCACAACAGATATGAGGGGGTCCCATTCTGTACATGGAGAAGATGTATTTAGGGTCACAATCCCACCTGTAGTCACTGTACCTTGCAGGGCTCAGTAAATGGCATTAGTAGTGGTTAGACTGCAGGAAGAGGATATCCAGGGGCCCTTTACCCAAGCAGACCTGATGTTGCCAGCACTTACTTCCACTGTAACCCATTCTCTCCACTGGACCATGTCACAGGCCTTTGCCAGGTTAGTTTCTTCCCAGATGGCCCTCTCCTCTCCATGGTGCATCTTTCAGGTCTAAGCATCCTACCAAGTAGGCCAGGAGCCTCAAGGGATCCTAACCTGCCAGAGACCTCAGTTGGTGGCTAGGCTGAGTGTGTCCCTGACATAATGCTGGCTCCTGCAGGTGGTGGGAGTGATGGCATGGCTGGGGGCCCAACCCCCACACAGCGTGATTGACTATGAGGAGCAGCGGACAGTGGATCCGGAGCAGGCCAGAGGGGTACTCAAGTGCGACATGTCAGATCTATCTCTCATTGGCTGCCTTGGCTACAGTCTCCTGCTCATGGTCACATGCACAGTGTATGCCATCAAGGCCCGTGGCGTGCCTGAGACCTTCAACGAGGCCAAGCCCATCGGCTTCACCATGTATACCACCTGCATCATCTGGCTGGCTTTTGTGCCTATTTTCTTTGGCACTGCCCAGTCAGCTGAAAAGGTAATTTGGGGACTCCTGTTGGTCTCGCTACTATATTTGTTTCCTGCCTGTCCACAGAAGGGAAGGGCTTGATTGTCCCAAGAGCTGGGCCACATGTATGAATGACTACTTGGTTGGTTGACTCATTCATGTATTTAGATACTTGTTTACTCATTTGTCTTTCCAGTGTCCCTCTGCTTGTGCATGTGGTCATTCACCTCTTCCTTTGTTCATTCATTCATTTGTTCATCCATGCTTCTAACCATCAATTAACTTTTTATTCAATTACTTCTTCATATACTTTATATCTTCTGATCCATTAATATATTGATCCATTTGATCAATCATTATTCATTCACCTATTCACATATATAGTAGACATTTGTTTATTCATCCTTGTCATCCATTTGTTTGCCGATTTACTCCTTTATTCAATCTTGGTTCATTCATTCATTTGTACCTTTGAAAACATGTTCATTCATTCATTATCATGCTTTAGTACATTTTAGGCATCTGGACTCACCATTTTCCCAGGTGTCACTCTCTGTGAATGAAACACTCTTCCTTCAGTCACTAGTCCACTCAATGCCATTTCACTCACCTTCCTTCTTGCCTACATGAGAGCCACACTGTGACTACCATTTCTTCATGCCACAGGGCCTTTGCTTATGCAGTTGTCCTTTTCTAAGTGCTCATTCCCAGGGCTATGTGTGGGTGGAGGTGGGAGAGAATAGGCCACAGTTCTATCTGGTCCCTTCCTCCATGGCTCAGATCTACATCCAAACCACCACACTGACTGTGTCCTTGAGCCTGAGTGCGTCGGTGTCCCTCGGCATGCTCTATGTACCCAAAACCTACGTCATCCTGTTCCACCCGGAGCAGAACGTGCAGAAGCGGAAGCGGAGCCTCAAGGCGACATCTACAGTGGCAGCGCCACCCAAAGGCGAGGACACAGAGGCCCCTAAGTAGTGAGATAGTTGTGCCCTCCTTTCTCTTCCTTTCTTTCCCTTGCTTCACAGTGGAAGCTGTGAGGGGTCAAGGCCTGCAGAGAGCATCAGAGGAGGCGGTTCATGGAGGCCATCCCAAACAGCATGGCTGGCCTCCAGAAGGACCTGGACACACAAGCCCATGTTATTCTGCTTTTCTGTGCCTGTCAGCATCACACTTCCTCACTGCACATAAGGCTTTCTACTCCTGTTGGGAAATGGCCACCCAGAGGCTTGTACTTCTAGAGAGGGACCACACTCACACGCTCTAGTCTGAGGTTGAGAGGTTGAAGTGAGTCCCTGGGGTTGGCCAGTGTGAGTGAGACTTCCACCCCTTTATCAACCACCAGAACCTAGGGACTGGGCAGAGTGCAACATACCAGAGTGAGATGCAGAGCTGGGGTCAGGAGGAGTAGTTTGCACAAGAAGAGACTGTAGGTCTGCACTCCAGACTGAGCAAATTGAGCACAGAGGGATGGAGCCTTGGGGAGAACTATGTGATGGAGGATGGGCCTGTGGGGATATGGCAGTGAGCAGAGGGACTGAGTGCACCTCAAGATGATTCCCGTGTAAAGGCATTTTCCTTAGAATCTAGTACCCTAGGATCTGAGAATCTCACACTCAAAGTATGACCTTTTTTCCTTTTCCATCTGTACTTCTTTGAATGACCCCTGAAAACCTTAAGAAAATCAGATGCACTTATGTGGTGATGGTGGTACCTGTTGAAGGACTGTGCCCAGGAGTTCCAGGTTGGGACAGTGACAGAGAGAGAGAGTTGTGTTCATAGTGAGGATTAGTTCCAAGTGGATAACATAGGATGGATATAAAAACTCTTCTCCAATACTCTCTGGGAAGTCCTCCCTGAAAGTAGAGCATGAGGCATGGGGAGGAAGATGCTTGTACTGCCAATGCACGGATGCTCATTTTTCAGTAATTTTATTTTTTACAAAAAGCTTGGTTTAAGTGATGGAACTTTATTTCCTTGAGGGTACAATTTAAATTTAAAACTGACTCTTTTTATTTATCAGTGTAAATACTCTAGCATTTAATGTCTGACACTGATTTTGGAGCTCAACCATACCATACAACATAGAGACCCTTCCCTGTACAGACTCTCTGGAGCATAAAGGTTTTGAATTTGGAACTAGGTGTTTTTGTGTTCTTTAAATGAATAGGGCTTCTTCTCAGAGTAATATTTTGGTGCACAGATTCTCCTTTATACATGTTGCATTCCTAGGGTTTGTTTCTCTTCTGTGTTAATTATAAATTCATGTTTTGCTGAATGCTTTCCCAAATTAATTATTTCATGGGGCTTCTTTCCTGAGTGGGTTTTCTTATATATAATGAAGTGTGTTTTCTTGCTGAAGGCTTTTCCATCTTAGCATTTTGCTAGGGTTTTTCTCCTATATGACTATATGAACTTGTAGAGTCAGTGAACTCTGATCTTCAAATGAAGGTTTTTCTGAATTTACTGTTTTCTTGGTGTTTCTCATACTACGAATTCTCTGATGTGCAACGAGTGTGGGTTTCTAGTTGAAATTTTCCACATTTGTCATATTTTTGTGGTTTTCCCCATTCTGAACTCTATGACTCAAAGTTCAGATGATTTCTTAGTAAAAGCTTTCCCACATTTGGAGGATTTCTCCTCATATGGTCTATGATGTGAGGTTTCTGACTCGGAGTCCTGGCTTCCTGCTGAGGACTTTTACTCACTGCCCACCTTCTTTCCTACCTATCTCTGATGTGAATTCTCTGATGCACAGTGAGTTCTGTCTTCTTCTTACGGCCTTCTCACATCTGTCTGCAGCATGAGCCATTCTGTCTGTAGTGGCCATCCTCTATTCCTAAAGGCATTATTGTATTTAGTATGCTTGTGAATTCTTGAATGGGTTCAAAGGTTTGACTACTAGAAGAGGGCTTTTCCACAGTCAGTGCGTACGTAAGTTCTCTCCCTTTGGTCATTTCTTTGATACTCAGTGGGGCTCACAACTCCCTGAAATTCCCCTGCTATTTGCATGCATGGTTTTGCATTCTCTGATGCCCAATCTATCAATCTGAACTCCTGAATAGTTTTTTTTTCAATATTTGGAATTCATAAGGCATTCTGCCCACATAGTTTCTTTTATGATGAATAAGAGCTGAGCTATACTTGTGGACTTTCTCACATTTGTTGCCCTCGAATGATTTCTCCCCAGTATGAATTTTATGTTCCAGTGGAAATGGGGTTCTGGATTGGAGGCTTTTCCACATGACAATTAGTATTTCTCTCTAGTATAAGTTTTTTTAATGCAGAGTAAGATTATATTTGGACATTACTCACTTATTCTATGTGTCCATTGTGTTGCAACTTGTATAGGAGGACCTTTTTATATTAATTATATTCTAATGCCTTTTCACTATTGTAAATTTTTGACACATTTATTACAGCTTTGTCACATTTATTACATTCTGGTTTTTTTTTTTGGAAATTTTTCCCAAAGTCATTATACTCATTGCCTCTCACTTTATTCAGTGATTCTGGTTAAATAAATGTAACTTTTCTCAAAAGTTTGACTTGGGTTTTCTGTTTTTTTATATATAGTTACCAATCTACAAAACTCCTTCTAAAATGGAATAAATGCGCAATTCCAAGTGAATCTTTCTGCCATCATTTAACAGAGTGAAACCTCATCAGGAATACTCTTTTACAGTGACATCTTTATTTCTAAATATGAAAATTTTCTAAGTGTAAATATTTTCCTTCTCTTGGGCTTTGAGAAGGGAAACCTGCTTCAGTGTGGACATACAGCAGTGTACTGATGCAATGATAAATAGGTTGGGCATTTCAGAGATGATCTTTCAACCTGTGGAGCAAAGGGCAGGAATCGAGATGGAAAAGGCTCTGAAAAGAGAGAGACTGGGTGGGTGAAAAAGGCAGACAGGGTGTAGAGAGGCAGGTTCATGAAGGGACTGGATTTGGTCATTTTCAGCCTCATCACTTCATTCATGGATTACTACTATGTCAGGATAATGACTAACTGGTCTTTCTGCCCCCTGTATCTTTCCCCTCTCATCCTACACACCAATATCAAAGTCATCATTGCAGAGCACTAGCTACCTATACTTAGAGGAACTTTGCTGTGGACCCTGCCCTTTCCCAATACCTGCATCTGGCTGTGATTCTTTCTCATATTTGCCTGCAGACTCAGAAACAGAAATAGCAGGAAGGGTACGTTAGTCTAGAGTATCATGGTCCCATGTGCTGTTTCATGAAATAATCTGGCAGATTAATTATCATTCAGTTATTCTACCAAAGCTCTTGAATATTGAACCGACCCATAATATCAACTCCTGTGTTCTTTTTCCCATTCTGATTTGCCAGAAAGGGAAAATTTTCCAGGATTCACAGACCTTAGCTTGCTCTTGCCACTATATGCTTCCTTTGGTCAGCTTTCACATATTAAAATTGTACAATGTTGAGGTTAAGATTTTTTGAGGTCAGTTCCAGCTCTGCCACTTACTAGATGAGTGACCTTGGGCAAGACAGGTACCCTCTCCCACAGTTACTGACAGCCAGAGTCTCCTTAATGATCCCTACAGAGATGCCCAAATCATTGATGCCATTCACCTAGCACTGACCCTGCCAGTCCTACCAGTCACTGCCACAGAGACCTCACTCATTAAGCAAAGTCCTCAGCTGACCAACCCCAAGATCCCATCTCAGATGCATGGGCCCCCTGCTACTGACCCCCACAGATTCCTCATTCATTGCTGTTCTAACAAGTGTCATTGGGTGTTTACTGTGCTATTGGGTGTTTACTGTGCTAAGCACCTGGGATGCATAAGTCAAAAAAATAGACAAGGATTATTTCCTTCATGGAACTTATATCCAAGTGTTAGATACAAGCAATAAACAATATCTAAGACAAACAAATACATTATGTATTATGTCAGAAGATGACAAGTACAGAGGAAAAAAGAAAATATAGCAGGGTAAGGAGAGATGGGAAGGCCAGAGGGGATGGGCTGCAATTTTAAACAGAGTGGTTCAGTGTAGGTGTCACTGAAGCAGTATTTGAAGGAGGCGGGGTTATCTGAGGGAGGCGGTCAAACAGATGGAGCAGCCAGAGTAGAGGTCCTAGGGCAGGGGCATAGCCGGTAAGCTTGAGGACCTACAAAAGAGGCTGGTGTGATTAGAGCAGGGTGAGGGGAAGGAACAATATGAGAAGGATAGGTGAGGTGTATCAGTCAGGGTTCTTCACAGAGACAGAACCAATAGGACATATTCATTTCTCTGGAGAATCCCAATAGATAGATAGATAGATAGATAGATAGATAGATAGATAGACAGACAGACAGATGGATGATAGATAGATGATAAATAGATGATAGATAGATAAACAGAGATAAAGATCTTTATCTATCAATATATAGAAAGATATCTACATATATCTCTTATTGGGTATAGATAGATGAATGGATGGACAGACAAATGGACAGACAGATAGATGATAGATGATAGATAAATGGAGATACAGATCTCTATATTCATAGAGAAAGATATCCATATCTTTATATCTCCTATTGGGTATAGATAGATGAATGGATAGATTGATGATAGATAGATGATAGATAATTGATAGATAGATGGACAGATATGAATAAAGATATAAGATATGAGAAGGAGTATAGCACATATCTGACACATATATACATATGATACATATATATGATATGAAGACAGAGAAGATGATAGATAGATAGATAGATAGATAGATAGATAGATAGATAATAGATAGATAGTAGATAAATAGATAGATAGATAGATAGATAGATAGATAGATAGATGATAGATAGGTAGATAGATAGATACATAGATAATCTATACAGTATCTATCTATCCTATATCCAATAGGGTAATGGGGATACACACACACACACACACACACACACACACACGAGACATATTTTAAGAAATTGGCTCCCATGGTTGTGGGGTCCAGCAAACCTAAAAGTTTTAGGGCAGGTAGCAGATAAGGGCTCACACAGGAGCTGAAGCCATTACCTTGAGGCAGAATCACTTCTCTTCTGGGAAGCCTGGGTTTTTGCTCCTAAAAGTCCTTCAACTAATTGGATGAGGCCCACCCACATTATTGAGGATAATCATTTCTCTCTCTTTTACTTGAAATCAACAGATTGGAGTATTAACCATATCTACAAAATACCTTTACAGAAACATGTTGATTAGTGTTTGTTTGAATAACTATAAAAAATAACCTAGCCAAGAGGACACAAAAAACGACGCCATGAAATAATAAAGATGTATCATGTGGAGCCCCACAAGCCATTATGATTATGAACTTGCTTTTATTCTAGGTGAGATAACGAGTCATTGGAGGGCTTTAAGAGAAGAGTGAGATGGTCTGAAAAGTTTAAAAGGAGCATTCTTGCTACTGTGTTGAGAATAGTGTGAAAATAAATAAAGGAAACCTCATTTAAAATGAAGTAAGGAAGGCCTGAAGGAAGAGCTCTCACACACTACCACTCATACCCCAAACAGGAGGAAGCTTACTTTACATTGCCTAGCAAAAGGAAGGAAGAACTTGCCCAGCAAACAGCCCAGACAATGAGAAGCCATTGCCACATGGGAGCTCTTCACTGTGTCCTCTCCCAACTTCCTTTTTCCATCTATAAAGGAAACTCCTTTGTTCTTCAGATCTGCCATAGTTTGCTTGTTCCAACTGGCAGTTTCTCTGCTATTCCTGAATAAACCTATCTTGCTGGTAAAATAACTGGCTCTTTTGTTTTTTAAGGTTAATGATATCTTAGAAACACCTTTGGTACATGTATTTTTTTCAGAATGTTTTACACACATAATAGTGTGGTGGACACATTCATTGTTCTCAATCGCGTATGCACTAGTATTCTTAGAAACAACTTTCAATGTTTGCCTTATATTTTAGGAAGGGGATAACAAAGAAGAAAGAGAAGAGGAGAGCAAGGACTCTGGCAGTGAGTGCAATCAGTTCTGCAAGATCCATGACAGCACAGTTTAGTGGTGAAATGTTTGGTTCCTAGAATCAGAAAGACTTCACATTTAAAACCTTTCTCTTATACTAATACTGTGATCTTGGACAAGTCATAGATTTCTCATCTATAAAGTGAGTATGATAACCACATTTAGCTGACAGGTAATCATCCACTTCTACAAACTTGGAGTTTTTGCATAAATTTCATGGCATAAAGTTGGTAAAGCGCACAGTACATGGTCGATCATGTTTAGTGAATATATCCTATGATGTGAACATACCTAGCATACTATGATGGTAGAATAAAAACCACTAGAAAAGGTAAGAAAACTTGATGATTAAGGGAAACCTAAAAGATGAGGCAGAATATGAGGATCACGATCTACTTTTGAAGGAATAAACATTGATACCTCCTTTACCTGTATTATTATCACTCAGATGAATTATTGTGGAGCCGCATAACTGGACTCTCAACACCCAGCCTCTCCCTGACTTCAGGTGTTCATAATACTTTCCTACCATAGGATCTGTAGAAATGGGGCCACAGTCATAAATAACTACATTTTTGAATAGCTCCACAGGTAATTCAGAAAAACCACTTTCATAATGAAAATGTGTAATCATGACATTCTCTCCATCTTATCTTCCCAGTCCACCCCACTGCCCACTGAGTAAGTTCAAACACATAACATAGGTAACAAAGCCCTTCAAGAGTCATTCTCAGCCTACACACTTATCGACAAAGGAGGGCAGAAGTAATACAACTGGAAAGGATCTTCAAAACTTTCCAGTCCATTCCTTTTTTTAAAAAAAAATCAGTAAAGAAACTAAAAACTGGATGATAAAAGATTTGTCCCAAGTTACACAGCTAAGAAGTGGCAGAAACGACAGGCAAATCTACATCTCCGAGTACATCATCCCTACAAAAACACTGTGACTCTGCCAAAAGCACACAAGCATCTCCTTCCACATTCCTACCCACTTGATGCCAGTTTGACGATCACTTACTGCATGTAGCCATTTTGTGAAGCCTTTGCCAACACCTCTGTCATTTCTGTGAATTCCAACAATTTGTTCTTTTCTCTTCATGGTACCAGCTGGAGTTCTGTCATGTATCATAGCTACTTATCAAACCAAATAATCTTGAATAGTTCATGGTTCATCAATCTTTTTTAATCTCCAAGACTCTGAAAATTTATAATCAAATCAAATCTAAGATATTTAGAAATATATTAAATATAAATTCTCAATTCTCATCTCTAAAAAAGTGAAGTGGGTGAAACAGTATTAGGACTATAGTGTAAGCCCTGATAGTGTTTTTTGTTTGTTTGTTTTCATTTTTTCATTTTTGTAATGCAAATGCTTGACTTCGTCTTTGATTGGGAAGCATCCACTTCACAGAGACATCCACATTTTGAATAAGCACATTGCAGCCACGGACTAGATAAAGAGCCAGGTGCCCTCCCATCACTGAGGCTCCTTTGTTTCAGAGATCTTGGTTGATTTCAACCACAACCACTGACATTTGAGCTACTTGTTTTATTTTTTCTTCCCATGCTTTAAATTCTCACTCTAATGTTTTAAATTCACCAATGAAGAGTGAATTCATGAAACACTAGGCCCACCCTCATCCCCAATAAAAGCAAAACTGAGGCCCATGCACTCGCTCTACCTGTGACCTCACTGTGTGGCCTCAGGTATGCCGTGTAATTTCCAGGTCCTGTGAGTAAGAAACCTTTCTTTTTTCTCCCAAATTTCCTACTGGTTATTGCTGAAGGGTATCATAATAAGAACCAAAAGGGTTGGCCCAGCCACAGTGTTGGTTATTGATAGGCTAAGACCAGCACAAACCAATAATGGAACTGTGTAAACAATGACATTAAGAAGGAGAACTTCTCCTGACACTGAGGCACAGCAACTTTCATTATTTATTCATCTCATAATTCTTCTCATGTGAAAGCTTCATAATAACACAGTAACATCATAGGTACTATGATGAACTAATCAAGGTTAGCTTCTTTAGAATTGATCAAACTCTAACTTCACATTATGTTCGATAAGTATCATACTACTCCCAAATTATACACCTCAGTTTTCTGGAAATACATACTTTCCAGAAAGAGGTTACTGAATCTTCTAGTTTACATGAAAACCTGACTCTATTTACAATTTTTCTATGCCAACTCTGAGCATCCTTTATTTAAAAGATAATTTCGTGTAATGTATTTACTTAAGGGAAGCTTCTGATTTACCATATTGTTAAATTTCAATGTTGATGCCTGACTATTAATGCTCTTTTCAACTATTTACAATGTCATGAAAAGAACAAGAGTGGACATGAGAACAAATTTCAATTCTAAATAGTATAAAACAAGACTATGCCTAAGTTCTATTCTTCTTTTACCTTCACCTAAATATATTGATACAAACTTTTGGTTTACGCAGTTGATTAAGCAGTTATGCTTTCTTCTCACCTACATAAAGCCCCACTAAAATGATAGCACAAGTATAAAAATTATAGAAACTCACACAAACGAACAACAAAAAGGGGCAGGGTAGCCAAGAGGACTTTGGAAAGTAACCAGCAGCAGGACTTTGGAAAACAGAGTTCAGAGAGAGCTATTTTGTACCAGAGTATCCCACAAGGTGTGAGCACTTGGAAGTAGTAGGTATAGGGAGGAGGTGGGAGTGTGCAAAGAGGGGAGCAGAGAGAACAAGAAGTTATTTTGAAAATCCGTCTGTGAAATGATGAACTCCCACACTCATTCCAGACACAGAAAACCATCAATAGATACCTGCCCACCAAGGATGGAGAGAGTAGTTATTTTTCTTAGTGACATTGTTTGACTGGGAAAGCCTGAGGTCTTAGGTACACAGGCATGGTAGGAGATGGGGTGAAGCACTGGGCTAGAAACAAGGGTAGTATTGGAAAACTTGCTTCCAGAAAGATTAACTTGTCCCTTACACAGACTTAGAATTCTGTAACTGGTCAACTACCAATCAAATGTACAGGTACAATGAAGACATTCAGACATGCAAAGACATAAAGTCCACCTCTTATGTTTCCTTTCTTAGAAAGTTTTGGAGGTATGCTCCACCAAACTGTGGATTAAATCAAGAAATTAGTGAAGAGAAGATCCAGTTGCAAAGGTGCAGGCAATTTTAGAGAGCAAGTCCAAAATGGGTGGAGGACCAAGGGTTCTAAATGGAGGAATACAGTATAAAAGTAAAATCAATTAAAAAAATAATAGATTCATATGATGAAACATCTTAAAAAAAATAAACATCTGTGGGAGTCAGTATAAGAAAATTTAAGGTAATTAGCTTAGGAAAAATACAATGCTGTCTAAAAATAAATTTTTTTTTCTGACTTCCAGTTCTGAGTAATATGGAGTAAGTAGACTCCTTTCTGTGTCTCCCACTGAATATTGCTTTAAACTCAGACAGAAAGCATAAAATAGCTATCCGAGGACTCTGGTGAATAAATCACAGCAGGCAGATTTGTGGGTAGCAAGTCTCTCTGTCCTATTTCTCCTAGTCTGAAACCTAGACATGGGCACCAGGGTATGGACAGTAAAAGCATCCCCCTAGTTCTGGATCAAGGTCAGGAGAGGGGATTCCTGAAGCTCAGAGAAAAGGGAGATCCCCCACATTCCTTCTTTTTCCTTTGTTCTCTCATACCTCAGTCCCAGACAGATTTGAGGAGGAAACACATGTGCTCCATTGGACGTATTAAGGTTGAGAGTTCGAATAGACATCCAAGTGGAAATATTGAGTAATCTGTTACAGACATGAGTGTGGATTACAGAGGATGCCCACACTAAACATGTAAGATTTGGAGTTTTCAGTCTATACAACAATATTTAAAGTCATTCATTTGATGATTTCACCATGGGAGTGACTGTGAAGAGAAAAGGACAGAAGAAAGAGTGGTAGGCCACTGCAACATTCAGTGTTCAGGGAGGTGAGGACAAAGTAGCAGAAGACATTATTACCAAGGAATAGTAGGGAGAAAGGAAGAGAAAATGGCAGCCTGGTAAAGTAGGAGGAAAATAAAAAAATGTGTTATTCTAAAAGTCAAGTAAATAGAGTAATAAACTATATCAAACACTGCTGTTGAGTAATGTAAGGACTGAGAATTGATCATCATGTTTAGCAAGAATGTAGACCTCTATAATCTTGTCAAGAGCGGTTTCAGCAAAGGAGTCGAGGCACCCGATTGAATGGGTTTGAGAGCAGAGGATTCTATTTATAGGAAGTGGGAGGGCAAGTTTACTGAAACCAAAATCTCCTGGTTAAAGCAACTGATACATATAATAAAAATACTTTTAAAATCTTCATTGAAAAGCTGAAAAGCTCATAGAAAGTTTTTAGGTTAAAATCACAGTGAAATGTAATCCTAGAGAAGTAAGTGACTGATGAAGCTGCTTGCTGCCCGATGGCATTTGAACATTCAGGCAGACTTCAAAGTTGGTTTTGACAACCTGTTGGGGCAACGTATACAGAGTTCAAAGACATAGGTCAGCTCCATTGGAGCATCTAATGAGAGACCCTTTCCTTTTAAAGCTGGAATCTCAAAGGGCTACCCATTTCAGGATTGAGCAAAAACCAGAAGTGAACTTGTCCCCCTCTCTCCAGCTCTCAGAAGACTTCAGGGTGCCTTGTGAAGTTCAGAGCATCAGAAAAATGAATCAAGTCCAAGATGTTATAACCACATGACACCCCTTGTGTGTACATGTAGACAGATTCACATCCCTTGAGTGTTCCAAAATATCTTACTCATGGGGTGATCCATGAGGTACTTTGCAAAAGCAAATGCAAATATTCCCTGGGAGAATACACCCTATCTGGGCTTAAGATTCCTCTAATATAGTTATTCAAAGACAAAGAACAGCATAGGGTCAAAAGTAAATCAGTCGAAAAAGGAACTACAGACTCTTCATAAAGAACCAGTAGAAATAAAAGACAACAGCAGAAAAGATTTCTGGTACTGAAATTACTGGATACAAATTTTAAAATGCCCTGCAAATAAACCCTCACCCCTCACCCCACCCAGCATTCCTTCTTTAAAAACTGCTTTCTAGAGAGATCTGCACTGTATTTCCCTTATAAAAATATAAGGCTCTTCAACCAGGCTCCTAAGGACAGATTTAAGCCCAAGTTTTTGGGTTTTTGTGGAGGGTGGGTGGGGTTCCTTTTTACATTAAACAAAAGCTACTAATGACTTCCTTTGAGTTATCAATGTGAATAATAATAACAATAAAGAACTATAGTTTCAAGAAAAAAATAACAAAATAATCTGCTTATGATGGTTAAGAAACTGAAGACAAGCTTGAAAATATCTTTAATGTAAAATGTAATCTAGCATTTTGAATAGCAAAGATGGGCTTTAGTTTTGATATGTAGTATTTTCATTACCATTCGGCTTTCTGCAGGTGTCAATGCTGCATTCTGGATGCAGTTCCATAAGATCAAGTTTCTTAACCATGCTGATTAATTCTTCTCTTTCCAATGATATAAAAGATTTTTATCCAATAATTCAAGTGAAAAAAAGGCAAAAGGAGATAAAGCACTAAATCACATTGAGACGAAGACATGTGGACACCTTTAAACACGTCAAAAGCAGGGACCCTTGAGCTCTGCTTAGAGATGCTCTTTAGACTAGGTTGGTTGTCAGGAAATTCACCTGTGAAGAAAAGGACATGTATAAAGGACTAAAGTGTATCCTTGAAAATTGGGCCTAAAAGGTAAAGTATAATGAAGGGCCCTTTAAATATTCACTGAAGTGGAGGACTTTGAAAATCTTCATAGACATTCTTCCCAGCATTAAAATCAAGTTTTGATTATCCTCTTAAGTAAAGTGAAAGAAGATAAGATTTTGAAATAAAAAATTACTTTAGAAAAAATATAAATTAATTTTATTGTCTATATTTTAGGGTCAATTCATATTTTAAAAAGTCATATTATTATCAATCTTTAATAATTTAAAGTACTGGTTCATAGGTCATAGATAGACGAATGGGACAGAGTGGTCCAGGAAAAGATTGAAATATGTGTGAAATACAGTAAAAGATAAAGATGGCATCTTAAACTAGTAGGGGAAAGATAGCTTAGTTAACAAATGGGGTTGTTGTAAGCTGAATAGTGTGAAAGAGGTTGCTGAGTTGTGAAACTAACATATTTGCTGAACTATCTTGCAGAGCAAGGACATCCCCTGAAAGGCTGACCATAAGACTATAACACCTTGTTCCTACAGAAGCCAGGTAAGGTTGCCTAAAAGAAACAAAGACTAACCCTGCTCAATTATCATACTGAATTCTCCCCAGACAGAGCTTATCTACCATGTTCTATACATGCTGTATGATAAAGCATGATCCCTTATTGCACCTGTGCCAGAATGACTCAGCCTCTACATATAATGACCTACACTTTTTTGATGACTATGCATAACTAGTCCCAATAAAGGTAATTTCCCTTGTGTATTCAGAGAAACACTGCTTTGATTATCACCCCTGGTACTCTCCTTACTTGCTTCAAGTAAACTTTCCTTGCTCAGATTCTGTCTTGGTCAAGGTTCATTGGGTTACGCTCACCAAGAGACAGACTTCTTGCACTGGGTAATATTGAAACATCTGGATAGCCATCTGGAAAAAATTAAATTGGTCCTATGATCTCATGTCTTTCACCAAAATGATTCCAAGGGATCAAAGTTTTTAAAGTTAAAAAATAAACTGGAAAAGAGTGGACAATTTAAAAAGTAACCTTGGTATAGATAAGTATTTTTACCTGTGATTTAAAACTCAGAAGCCATGAAGGAAAAGATTAATTGATTCTATATAAAAATCAAAATCTTTTGTAACAAACACCCCATTATGTACAGTCTGAACAACAAAAACTAATAAAATATATTTGCAACTTATGACAAAAGCTAACAAGCCTAATAATCTTATTATAAATCGATTTCTGAAAACCAATGAGCCTATAATTAGAGGTATGGTGACACTTTAGCGTATGAAAAGATGCCTAATTTAACTCCTAGCAGGATAACTGCACTCACTTTTAAGATGGATAAATCCTGGGAGTGTATAGACAGCATGGCGACAACAGTGAGCGACACCCTATCATAAATTTGAAAGTTGCTATGAAAATTTACTGTTCTCACCAAAACAACTGCAAAATGGTGATGATGTGAGGTAAAAGATGTGTTAACCAGCCTCATTGTGGTAAACAGTTCACAATATATATGCATATCAAGTCATCACACTGTATATCTTAAACTTACACAAGGTTTAGGTGTCAATTATATCTCAGTAAAGGTGGGGGAAACCCACTCTGAGACACCCTTTTATCAAATTGGCAAAGATAAAAGAGTTAGTTAATGTTCTGTATGGCAAGGTGTAGGGCATCACCCCCACCTCTGTGGTGGGTGGGTGCATACCAGTACAACTTCTACAGAGGTTGAGATGGCACTGTTTTGCTTAATTAAAAATCACACTCACCCTTTGAGCCCAGAAATCCACTTCAAGGAGTTTTTCCTACAGACATACTTGCCAAAGTACGAAATGGCATATATCCAAGGATATTAATTACAGCATTTTTGCAATAATGAAACAGCCTTGCTGCACAATTTGGAACCACTGATCTAAATATATCATGGAGCATCCATCCATACAATGGATGGAATATTTTGTAGCCATTACATGAAATGAGGCGGTCCTATATTACTGTAACGAAAAGATCTTTGAGATATATTGTTAAATAAAAGTAGCAAAATGCAGAGCAATGTTTCTGGTAGTCTACCATCTGTGTTTTTAAAAGGAGGGATGCGGCACATGTACAGACCCAAAAAGTCTGCTAACTGCTGTTACCTCTAAAAAGGCCATTGCATAGGAAGGGTGGGAGGAAGCAGTTACTTTTCACTGCACCTGCTTTTGAGTTTGTACTGTGTGCTACCAAAAAGAAAAAATCCACATTAAATCATTTAAAAATAGTTACCTATCTACCGAATAACACTAAGAGAATAAAGCAACCACAACACTCTACTTCTTTCTCTTCCTCAACATTTACACACAGGGTTACTGGCCCTGAAAACAGAAATCCCCTTTTATAACCCATAAGTTAATTGAAGATGTTTTACTCTGAAGAGATGTTTCATACCTTCTACAGGCCTTGGAAAATATTTGTTGGAAATAGAAAGCTTCACTTACTAATTTAACAGACATTTGTTGACACCACTATGTGCTCATCTTCAGCTAGATGATGGGCTAAGTCCTTGTGACTGAGCTCAGCCTAGTTAGGGACCCAGAAAAAGAGACAATGACAAAAAAGTTTGGGGTGTCAGGAGCTACTGATAGTTTTGTTTCCGTAGGGTAAGGTGGAAAAATGAGGCTGAAAAGTTTACATGGATGGTTGTGGACAGTTGGGAAGGCCTTGCTTTCTACCCTTGGCCGAGGGAAACCACTGAAGGGTTTAAGCAGGCAAATGCCATGGCCAGATTTGTTGGGGGTAAACAAGTGGCTAGTGGCTGGCATGGGAGATAAACTGGAGGGGACCAGAGAGATTGGTGAGGAGCATGGGGCAATTTGCCAGGGGGAATCTGGCATGTCCCTAACTATAAATGCTTGTAACTCCTTTTTCTTATCACATAGCTAGAAATTATAAAATAACATCAAGTAACATTTGTGCCAGAGAGCAACCCTATACTTTGGTTGAGGTATGTTACTGAAATAAATTAGCAGTTGCACTTTAGGTGGTTAAATGGTTTTTCTAACTTAGGAATTGCTTATTCATTGCAAGGGAAATTATTGGGAAAGAACTAATTGGAAACTTTCCCATCTTTTATGCTCTGGTAAAATTTATATATTAATAGCAACTACCATAGCTTGAAAGTTTGACATACAGTCTGAAACCTAGTAATAGCTTCCTTTTGTGCTTAAACCAAAACCAAAGCTCATCGTTCAGGTGGGTCAGGCCTTCCTGTCCAACCTCATCTTGCTCATGTGGGTCTGACTCTCTGGGTACCCCTTCCCCCTTTTTAAAAGCTCTAAATCAGCCCAAGTTACCTCCTGCCCTGAGCTTTCCCTATACTATTCACTGTTTAGAACACCCAGACCTCTTCGTCTGTCTCAGTCATCTATCCTTGTGTCTCGTCAATTAATTCCTCAGTAAGGTTTGCTCCAACCATACAGTTTAAAGCCAGACCCCTGACACTCTTCTGTAGTATTCCATTCTACTTACACTTTCCACATGCTACAATTATTTGCTAATTATTTCTTTTTATAATACTTGTCTTCCCATTTCAGGTTCATGAAAGCAGTAACTATATGCGTATGTAATCACTACATACTACACTTGGTAAAAATTATACAACGAATGGCTATTGTCCTTCTGTTTCTCTGGCCACTAGCCTCAGATCTTTTGTAATACTTCCAGAAGAGGCATTCTTAATGATAGTTCTGTCATTTGGCCTGGGTCCAGGACCTGCGATGATTACCACAGGCTGTGCGCACGAGATGTCCCAGGCCTCAGATATTTATAAGAACCCGTGGTTCTTGCACCTGCAGGTTAGAAAAGCACCTGGAACTCCTTCCACCTTACCAAACTAAAGCTGAAGAAGCGCACGTGGAAAACCACACCTGGAGCACAGTTATAAGACTAGGGCCTTACCACCTACCCACCCACCCCCACATCGGCCCCACCCCAGTGTCTCAGGAGATGTGTGCAGTTGGCAAGCACATGTGCCCTGCTGCTACACTGCCTGAGCCAAGTCCTTTATTCACCACTTACTAGGTAGGTATGTGACTCCTGACAAGTTTCTAAACTGTCAACCAATGATCGCTGGCACCAATTCAACACAAACAGGAATCCCCAATTAGGGATGCAGTGAAGGAGGCTGCTTTATTCAGTGCAAACAGCTCTATGTGTTACAACATTGCTTTATAACAGCTCAATAGTGTTACAGCTCAATCGTGAATCAGCACAGCTGTGGAACAGCATGGCTGTGAGGTGGCTCTTGGGTGAGGCCGCTGGGTTTCGCTCTGTCCTTCAACTCCAGTCCAGGGAACCAGCTTCTGTGGTTCCACTCCAGCTGAGAAAATTCTCTCTACACTCTTTGGTGGAAAAGGAAAGTGCACTTTAGGAGTCAGAGAAGTCCCCACCCCTGGCCCCTGACTGGTCTATTCTCATGCAAATGTGGACTCTAAATCCCCACAGTTTGGTTGGTCCTAAAAGCACCATCCTGATTGGTCAGAATGGAGCTGCTCTGATTGGTCAGTGAAGATGCTAATGAGGCTATAGCTGCACAGCTCCCATTGGATGGAGAAAATCTCAGTCCTATTGGTTGAAATAAGATCCTGGGAACTCTTTTGGAAGGGCTGGCTCTGACTGCAGGAACTCAATGTAAGCAGATAGCTTAGTGCAGAAGGCAAGCAATTCAGTGCAGACCTCTTCCTGAAGTGTGGCTTGTGTGAGAAGTCCGTTTAGCAATGGCTGCTACGTTCCGCTTGTAAATTTGAGCCCAGTTAGCCACCAGGAGCCCTTCTCAACAGTTACATTCATTCTTATGGTCAACAATACCTTTCTTCAACCTTCGAGAGGGGATGATACAAACAGTCTCACATAATTGTGAGAACTAAGTGAATATATGCTGGGTACTTACAATAGTACCTGGCACAAGGTATGCCCTCAAAATGTTAACTTCTCCCCAGTGACAGGGATACAGCCTGAACACTATGGATCCTGGAGCCAAGTAGGTTTGGATGGCCACATGAGGAGCTAGGACCAGACTGGCCATAAGACGACAAAAACATTTGGAAGCACGACTTCCGGCATGTCTTAGTGATACCTGATTAGGTAAGCAGGCGGCACAAATGCAACTTGTGCATCTTAAAATACTGCATACTTTTCTCATTTAAGAAAGACACACTGATGAATAAATTTTATGGCAATTTTTTTTTTTTTTTAAGGATGTGTGGCATTCAGGATAACACAGAATAGGGAGGGTACATCTGCATGACCGCATCCTGGCACTTGCAGATGACAATTAGCAATTACTGAGAAATCTGATGGGAAACAATCAAACTTTGTATTTCTTTTCCCTTCATAAACTGGTATAAAAATATCAAAGTAAAAATATTACCAAAAATATGTTTAGCAGTTCAGATTGGCCACTGCAGGTGGAAGAGTTGTTTCCACATTGTCCTGCTGGCTAAGCCAGTGGTATATGGGAGGAAAGCACAAAGTGCAAAGGGAAAAAGGAAAAGGAGAGGAATTAGACTACCTGTTCTTAGATTAAATTTATGCTTAAGGGAATTATTAAGGGAATTATTTCCTTAACCTAAGATATTCATGCAGGTCAGAGCTATTTTGTACTAAGACTCTGGGGCTGGGGCACAGTAATCTGTTAGATTGTGTCTGCTGCAAGGTCAAGATGCCATTTTATTTTTTAGACTAGGCAACCCTTGGTTGACCTCACAGATTGCAAGGACCTTGTCATCTTACAATCCCTTATTATTATTATTATTATTAATTTTTTATGCCTACAACACCTGGTTTTCCTAGGTGGTCTTCCATCCAAGTATTTACCAGGCCCGACCTTGCTTAGCTTCTGAGATCAGATGAGACTGGGCTTGTTCAGGGTAGCATGGCCGTAGACCAAGGTGCCATTTAAAAGCAGTTGCCAAACATGGAAGAAGGCAGCATTTTAGGGAGATGCTGCTGTCAAAGCTGGCAAACACAGGTGGATAGGCAGAACCCAGGTGCAAAATCAATCACCTGGAGATGAGTAAGACCTGACAAGAGAAGGATTAAGGGAACTTAAAAGGGGAAACTCGGAGCAATTTTTTTCTCCTGAAGAGCTGGCAGTTTCAGTGGCTGTTCATGGGAGCCATGGACATTGAAGAATGTAACAAAATTGGGGGTGGAGTGGGAGAAATAGTGTAGATGATATAGGCTCTGTTCATCCCTCTGGTGACCAAATCAAAGTCGTGATGGAAAAAAGCAAACAGCAAGGAAAAATCACCTGGGATCTAGATAAACAAACCACACAACTAGGGAGAAATCTAAGAAAGCACCCTGCAACAGCAGAAGGTAGGACAGGGCAAGGATGTGAGGCTGCCTGGTCTTAAGCGGCTGAGTGGGATGGAGGCAACAGCAGCGGCAGCAGCCGGCAGCTGCAGACACCTCTTAAAGGGGCCATGGCTGCAGGTGGACTTCCGCAGTGGCAGACCTGCTTGCTCTGAGCACCAGTGCCAGTTTGGTTGCCCAGGGACTTACAGAGTGACACTGAGTAGTTGGAGTGAGGGCCTCAGCAAGTCTCACTCCCTGGCAGTAGTGCCAGTGGTATCCATTGTTTCTCTGTTGAGCCCTCCCCACTCCCAGTGCACAGACGCAGCACTGCCATAGTCCTGACGTCATCAAACTGGATAACAGAGGTTGCTCCACCCAGAGGATTCCCTGAAACTCTGCCTCTCCCAACTCGTGGCCCCTCCAATCCACACCCAGGTGTGTCCTCAGCGAGTCAGGTGCTCCTTGCTGAGCAGTGCCTAGATTCACACCAGAGGCAGCTGGCCTCGGTTTCTGGTATGGCCCTTGAGGCAACTATAAGCACAGCAACTGTGGGTTGCTTGCTGAATCTTAAAAGGTAGCCCTGGAGGGGCACAGGCTTGGGCTAAATTTGGTCTGCAGCTGAACACCTCTCAGGACTGTGCCACTGGGCACCTACTACACAAACCCATACTAATAAGACTGGGAGACTAAGGAGCTTTGCTTAGTACAAAGAAACAGACACGGAAAGGCAGCCAAAATGGAAAGACAAAGAAGCAGAAAACATATGAGAGAACAGAGCAGAGATCCAGAAAAAATAGAGTCAAGCAATCTAACAGATGCAGAGTTCATAACACTGGTTATAAAGATGCTCAATGAACTTTTGGGAAGTGTAGAGAACTTCAACAAAGGGATAAAAAACATAAAAATGAAAATAGAAATTATAAAAGGGAACCAGTCTGAAATGAAGAGCACATTATCTGAGATGAGAAGTATATTAAATGAAATAAACAAAGGAATAAACAAAGTGGATAAAGAAGAGGATCAAATGACCTATATTGAGGACAGGAAAGCCAAGAATGGAAAGTCAATCTGAATGGCAAGAAAAAAGAAGTCAAAACTATAATAATTTAAGGAGCTTATGGGACACTATTAAAAGTAAAAATATCTGTCTCATTAGGGTACTGGAAGGAAAACAAGATGTTGAGCAGCTATTTGAAGAAATAATGATGGAAAACTTCCCTAACCTGGTGAAGGAAACAGACATTCAACCCCAGGAAGCTCAGAGAATCCAAAGAGGCCCACACCAAGACACATCATAATTAAAATGCCAAAGGTTAAATACAGAGAATCTTAAAAGCAGCAAGAGAAAAGCAGATAGTTACCTACAAGGGAACACCCATAAGATTGGCAGCTGATTTCTCAAAAGAAACTATGCAGGACAGAAGGGTTTGGCACAAAATATTCAAAATGATCAAAACCCAGGATCTACAACCAAGAATATTTTATCCAGCAAAGCTATCATTTAGAGTTGAAGGACAGATAAAGAGCTTCTCAGACAAAAATAAGCTAAAGAAATTTATCATCACCAAGCCAATATTACAGGAAATGTTGGAGGGACTTCTTTAAAAAGAAAAAATATGTATCAAAAACAGGAATAAAGAATGGTAACAACTACATTCCTATCAATAAGTAGCTCAAATGGAAAAGAATTAAATGCTCCAACTAAAAGAGTGGATGAATGGATTAGAAAACAAGACCCCTACATGATGCCTACAAGAGACTCATTTCAGATTAAAAGACACACACAGATTAAAAGGGCGGGGGGATGGAAAAAGATATTGCCTTGATGGACCTAGAAGTTATTTAAGTCAGACAGAGAAAGATAAATATGATGATTTCACTTATATGCAGAATCTAAGGAAAAAAAGAACAAACTAATCAAAAACAGACTCACAAATATAGTGTACAATTTGGTAACAAACAGAGGGTAAGGGTTTGGGGGGATGGGAGAATGGGGTGAAGGGTTAAAGAAGTACAAATTAGTAGTTGATAGATGGTCACAGGGATGGGGAGCATGACATAGGGAATACAGTTAGCATTAATATGATGGCTAGGCAGAGAGCCAAGGGAGGGAGGGAGCAATTGGGGGGATTGTTTTATAAACTATATAGATGTCTAACAAATACTTGAAAGTAAAATGAATAAATTTTTTTAAAAAAGAATGTAACAAAGTTCAGATACTAATCCCCTACTCGAATCCCTCCATGGGTAGAGTGCAACTGGACTTCCAGTGGGTTTGCCCATTGGGTGATTCCATAGTACACAAGGAGAGTGCTGTGGGAGGGGGGCCAAGGTCCATTTCTCTGGCTCATAGCTTAGCTATGGTCCAGGGGAGGGAGTGGGGAGATTGGCTCACGTGTAAGTCCAGCACTTGCTCTGCCACATACAGAGTCATCGTCTCGAGATGGCATGGTCCTGGGTGTGCTGGGAAGTCTCCTGCACTATGTGGGGCAAGGAGTTGTGAGAGATGGGCCAGATGTGCTGAGGATGCCATATCGCTGCTCACACTCTGAAACCCTAAAGGGTGTGAGTCCCAGTGGTCCTCCCCTCTTTCACAGTTGGTGTCCATGTAGCCAATCAGCAAGACTAGAAAAGTGAGGTACAGAATGACATGCTCTTCCTAGGAATCTCTAATGTCTTAAGAATAATCTGGCTGAGGGCAGGATAGAGAAGTCCCTCGCAATAACTGCTGAAATCTTGCCTAACATCTTGTAGATCAGTCGGCAGAAGGTAGCCAAGTGTTCTCCAAAATGCACTTTTAGGTGTGAGCCAAAGGTGCTGCTTGGGCACCTCTGCCCAAGCAGAGCCATACTACTTCTGATTAGAAAAGCAAGGAATAGCACCCAGGCAAATGCTGATCCCTTAGCTGAGGTCACACAATAAGGTGTTGATCATAAGGCAGAATACAATAAAGCCAGAGCTAAAGGCCTGCTTAAACAGTAATGCCATAAATACATCCAGTTGGCCCAGACAAATATAGTATGACACTTATTTATTTTTTTCCTCCTCAGAAAGGGATGAGTGAATAGGCATTTCAGAGGTCTACTTTCATCAAGACCAAAGCCTGGCAGCAGATAGGTATGGGGGAAGGGAGCACATTTTCAGATGAGGGCCTCATACTACACTGATTCTGGGAGGGGAGCCACCGGGGCTATCACTGGGACAAATGAGGCTCTTAAAAGTGGAAGCAGGACTGGGATCCAGCTTGATAGCAGGCAGCTGCCGAGTGGCTGTAGCTCTCATTTAAAACAAACGACATGAACAATGAACAATTTAGAAAAGTATTTCTCAGGGATTCAAGGTAAGGGAGTGAGAGGACCAAGCAGGCCATATGGATAGTAACGAAGGCAGGTATCAGAGCAATGAGCACAATTTCTCTAGGTTATTGTGGAATCTCGGCCTGCCAGCCATGCGAAACTGTAGAGGAACATGCCCAGGGCATGGATGGTCCCAAAGGTTAAGACGGATTTGGGGGCAATATCTGCAATCATGGACTGTGTATGATATTGGGTCACCACACTCTCCAAGGGCAAATGGGGTGGTAATAATTGACATGATGTTACCAGTTAGGAGCTGCTAAATCAAAAGAGGGATACAGCATTCAAATGAATTGTCCCAGAAGGAGCAGATGGGTAGAAAACCAGTGGACACACAGACTAGGGAGATCTGACAAAAACAATCTGAAGCAGAAGCTGGGGAGCAGAATTTAAGTTAAGTTCTGGGCTCATGCATGAGTGAACGCACTTTCTTTCCTCTGAGTGTCAGCGGTTTGATTGAGAACAGAGGGTTCCATTAAAGGTGGAAACCCTTATATCAAAGAATCAAAGAGAATGAAATGCTTGTATACCAGTTCCTTACTTTTTTGTTCTTTTGCTACTCAACCTTAATTTTTACAATTTCATAATTTTTCTTAATAGTCAAAAATGTAAATTTGACAAAGTAATTTTTATGTTGTTGATGAAGCAATATTTTGGTTCTTAAACTTGGTAATTCAGACTAATTACACAGAACTGTTATTCAGTTGAGGCAGTTCTGAACTATGAGGCATGTTTGACATTCTTAAATTCTCAAAACTCATAATCCTATAAAGCTTGACTCTCAGTAAAAAAAAAAAAAAATGACGATCTTGATGTAAACCTTCATGGTTATTTTCTAGAATGGATTCTCTTACATTCAATAATTAACATACTCAGTCTCAAAGCTCTTCCTTATAAACTGCAATCACATCACTTTTCTCCAATATGATGTCTCTGATGCTGAATGAGGTTTGCAGTCTGGTTGAAAGCTTTCCCACATTTATTACATTTATAGGGTTTCTCTCCTGTGTGAATCCTCTGGTGCTGAGTAAGGTGTGTGCTTCGTATAAAGGCTTTCCCACAGATTTTACATTTGTAAGGTTTTTCTCTAGTATGAATTCTTTTATGTTGAGTAAGGGCTGAATGGTCACTGAAGGCTTTCTCACATATATTACACGTATATGGTTTTTCCCCAGTATGAATTCTCTGATGCTGGGCTAGGGCTGATTGGTCCCTGAAGGCTTTCTCACACAAACCACATCTATAAGGTTTCTCTCCAGTATGAATTTTCCGATGTCGAGCAAAGGATGAATTATCTCTGAAAGCTTTTCCACATTCATTACATTTATAAGGTTTCTCTCCAGTATGGATTCTCTGGTGTTCAGTAAGGGATGAGTTCACCCTGAAGGCCTTTCCACATTCATTACATTCAAAGGGCTTCTCCCCGGTATGAATTCTCTGATGCTGAAGAAAACTTGTACTCTGATTGAAGGCTTTCCCACATTCATTACATTTATAGGGTTTGTCTCCACTATGAATATTCTGGTGTTTGGTAAGATGTGCCCTGCACACAAAGGCTTTGTCACATATGTTACATTTAAAAGGTTTCTCTCCAGTATGTATTCTATGATGGTGAGCAAGGTGTATGTTTCGAATAAAAGCTTTTCCACATAAGTTGCATTCAAAAGGTTTCTCTCCAGTGTGAATTTTCTGATGATAAGTAAGTGAGGAGCTCACTGAGAAGGCCTTGCCACATTCCTTACATTCATATGGTTTCTCACCTGTGTGAATTCTTTGGTGATGGATAAGGTGTGTACTCTGATGAAAGGCTTTCCCACATTCTCTACATTCATATCGCTTCTCTTTAATAAGAGTTTTCTGATTTGCATTAAGTTTTTCAGTGTGAATTTTCTGATGTTTATTAAGGGTTGAACTCTTAGTGAAGACTTTTCCACACTCACTACACTCAAAGGCTTTTTTGCTAGACTGAAATCCCTGACTTTGAATAAAAGATGAGCTCACAGTGTCGTGCTTCCTAGATTCATCACATTCCTGGTAACTACACACAGATGAGGTTTTATGGTGAGTGTATGCTACTTGCTGCAACTTTATCTCCTGGCCTCCATGGTTCCATTCCCATAGGCTATCACATTTCCAGTGACTATCTCTAGTGAATCTTTCCTTTATCACCCACTGATCCAATTCTTCTTCAGGAATATCTTCCTTGAGAGTAGATTTCTTACTCACGGGCACAGTCATCCAGTCTGAAAGACATCAAAAATAAAAATGTCTATTTTATTCTAGTAAAATATCTACTTGGGAAAAGAGGAGCCTGTTTATAATCATAACAAAGAGGCTGCAGTTTTGAAAATTTCTTGAAGTGAAGAAAAGAAAGGGGAAGAGAAGTCAACAAAGGACAAAACAGGAAGCGGTTGATCTAATTTATAATGTATGAAGCAGGAGATCTTGGGAGCTTGGGTTCAGAAGTCTCGGGCTTGGGTTGGGATCCTGAGTATAACAGTTACTTTATTTGTAATTACGGATAAGTTACTTGACTTTCTAAGCCTCAAAAACACTTATACAGACCACATTATACTAATGATTAAAAAAAATGTACCTTGTCTATTTTAGTGATATGTTCTTTAAAATAATCCAGATGTGACCTTAAGAAACCATTGAAACTAGAGGCAATACTTGGCAGAAAAAATTCATCTCCAGAGTAACAACAAAATCCATCATTTCAATGTTTAATACATTCATGTTAGCATTCGGATGGATAATAGAAAGTTAGGCTACTATTAATGCTGTGGGAAAGATCTCCCGCTACCAGTGAGGAAACAATGTCTTCAAACCTATATGAACAATGTGACATCTACATAAGAAAAATATACTATGAGGATGTATATGTGAGCACAGAAAGTCAGGAGCAAGGCAGCAAACCTGCCAAGATGTACCCACTGGTCTCAGAGGACAAGGCCCTGAATCACTATAATAGGACTCTGCTGCTGCGATAGGAATTGGGGTCCCTTGAATTATCTGATACCTGATTCCTCTCTCCAAACACAAAGTTCATGCTTACTCAACAATTGTCTGGCTTGGTATCTTTCATGGGAACCTTGATATTAACAAGTAGAGTTCAGGATTGCATATTAGTTTTTCATATGTATTTGTGAATCTCTGCCTTTTATGTTATCTATTTAAGACTCTGTACTAAGAAATGCAATATAACGACTAACGACTAAACACACATGAGGCAGATTCCTGGGAAACTCTATTAAGAACAAGCCCCCCTCATGACATTTCTTTTCCTACTCACTCCAGAAAATCTACAAAGAGCTATTATCAAAAAAATAAATCCTGTAAAACTTATCTAGAACAGAAAGTTAAACAGGTGCATTTTAAGGCTAAAATCCTAGTGAGCTCAGAGAATATATCCTTGCTCAAAAGAGAGAATGTTCAAAGTTAAACACCAGTATTACCAAATTTCAAAATCTTAAGGACAGACCTTTACTTCTGGACCTGATAGAGTAGCCTGTGGCAGACTGACATTCCTGAGGGAAACAACAGGGAAATCTGAAGTGGAAAAAAAAATCTGTCTAAAGTCATCAGATGTCACTTGAGGCCCACTTGGTAGTCTAATTTTGGGAGAGAGAAGGGAAATACAGAGAGTTGATCCCAACACTTAATGGTTTTTATCTCATAAAATTTGCTGAATTCTTAAGCTGCTCAGGGCAAGAAACTAAAGCTAAGCAGAGGTTCAGAATTTTCTATGGTCTTGTAGAACTTTGGAGCTAAAAAATGGAGTTCAGGAC
The DNA here is from genome assembly GCA_028627145.1 of Eidolon dupreanum. Lineage (NCBI taxonomy): Eukaryota > Metazoa > Chordata > Mammalia > Chiroptera > Pteropodidae > Eidolon > Eidolon dupreanum. The sequence goes on from CM053515.1 coordinate 35,612,693, forward strand.
CTTCTAGGGAAGGGGTGGGAGGGTGGTCAGAGTAAACATGTGAGGCTCTCATTTGGACTCAAATATTTGTATTATAGGGATCCCAGAAGGAGAAGAAAGAGAGAAAGAAACAGAAACTTTATTTTTTTAAAAAAAAATGGTTGAAAGCTTTCCTAAACTGGGAAAAGAAACAGACATCCAGGTCCAGGAAGCACAGAGTCCAAATTTTATGAACCCAAAGAGACCCACACCAAGATATACTGCAATTAAAATGGCAAAAGTTAAAAGAGACAATCTTGAAGGAAACAAGAGGAAAGCAACCAGTTACATACAAAGGAAATCACATAAGGCTATCGGCGGATATAACAGCAGCAACTTTACAGGCCAGAAGGGAGTGGCAGAACACCTTTAGAGTGCTGAAAGAAAGGAACCTACAACCTAGAATACTATACTCGACAAGATTATCATTCGGAATTGAAGGAGAGATAGTTTCCCAGACAAGCAAAAACTAAAGGAGTTTATCACCATTAATCCAGCTTTACAAGAAATGTTAAAGGTACTTCTTTAAGCAGAAAAGGAAAGGCCATAACCAGATATAATAAAATATGAGAAAGGAAAAATCTTACAGGTAAAGCCAAATATTTAATAATTACAACAAATTAGACATTTAAAAAGCTACTATAAAGGTCAAAACAAAAAGTATCAAACTCAACTCAAACTACAATAAGTAGTTAGGAGATACACTATACAAACAGATCTAATAATGACATCTATAACATAAAGCAAGGAGAGGGGAGTTAAATGAAGTTCTTACAGAATGTATTCAAACTTAAATGCCTATCAGCTTATAATATAGAATGATATATTATATCACTCTATACTACTATACTGCTATAAGTATAGAATGATATGCATAAATATCATGGTAACCACAAACCAAAAAAACCTAAAAGATATACAAAGAATAAAGAGAAGGGAACCAAAATAAAACTCTAAAGAATATCAGCAAACCACAAAGGAAGAGATCAAGAGAAAAATAAAGGAACAAAGGAGAATTATAAAAACAACCAAAAAACAATGAACAAAATGACATATTTATCAATAATTTCTTTAAATGTAAATGGGTTAAATGTTCCAATAAAAAGACAAAACGTGGCAGAATGGATTAAAAAAAAAAGACCCATTCTATGCTACCTACAAGAGACTCACTGCAAACAGAAAGACACAGAGTGAAAGTGCAAAGAGAAACAAAATGAAAGCTGGAGTAGCAATATTCATATCAAACAAAATAGACTTTAAAACACAAAATGCAAAAAAAAAAAAAGACAAAAAAGAACACTGCATAATTATAAAGGGGTGGATCTAAGAGGATATAACAATTATAAATATCTATGTATGCAACACAGGAGCATCTAAATATATAAAACAATTTTTAATGGATGTAAAGGGAGAAAAACCACAGTAATACAATAATAGTAGGGATTTTTAACACCCCAGTCACATCAATGGATAGATCATCTAGACAGAAAATTAGTAAGGAAATAATGGCCTTAAATGTCACATTAGATCCAATTAACTATAGAAATTTTTTAAAATTTCATCCAAAAACTGAAGAATATTTTTTTTCCAAGTATACATAGAACATTCTCCAGAATGGATCACATATCAGGTGACAAAACAAACCTCAATAAACTCAAGAAGACTGAAATCATATCAAGTATCTTTTCTGAGAACAATGGCATAAAAATCGGAAATCAACTACAGGAAGAAAACTGAAAAAAAACACACACAACTATGTGGAGACTAAACAATATGCTACTAAACAACCAATGGATCAAAGAGAAAATCAAACAGGAAATCAAAAGCCATCTTGAAGCAAATGAAACAAAAATATAACTTTTCGAAATGTATGGGATGCAGCAAAATCAGTTCAAAGATGGAACTTCATAGCTTTACAGGCCTATCTCAAGAGACAAGAAAAATCCCAAATCTCACTCTATATTTAAAGGAACTAGAAAAAGAACACACAAAACCAAAGGAAACAGTAGGAAGGAAATAGTTATGATAAGAGTGGAAATAAATGAAATGGAAATTAAAAAACAATAGAAAAGATCAGTAAAAACTAAGCTTATTCTTTGAAAAGATAACATTGACAAATCTTTAGCCAAACTCATCAGGAAAAAGAGAGCCCAAATAAATTAAATCATAAATGAAAGAGAAGTTATAACTGACATCACAGAAATACAAAAACTATTAAAGAATATTATGAACAACTACATGCCAACAAATTCAGCAACCTACAAGAAATGTTATAATAAATTTCTGTAAATATGTAACCTTCTAAGACTGAACCATGTAGAAATAAAAAATCTAACAGACCGATTTCTAGCAATGAAATTAAAGCAATAATCAAAAATCTCCCAGCAAATAGAAGTCCAAGACCAGACACCTTCACAGGTGAATTCTGCCAAACATTCAAAGAAGAAATAATACTTATCCTTCTTAAATCATTTCAAAAATTGAAGGGGAAGGAATGCTTCCAAACTCAATCTATGAAATCAATATTGTCCAGATACCAAAACCAAACAAAGACATTACAAAAAAAGAAAATTTCAGGCTAATATCCTCGATGAACATAAATGTAAAAATTCTCAATAAAATATTAGCAAACTGAATTCAACAATACATTTAAAGATTATAGACCACAACAAAATGGGTTCCAACACAGGGATGCAAAAATGGTTCAATAGCAATAAATCAATCAACATGATACATCACATTAGCAAAATAAAGGATAAAAACCATATGAACACCTCAATAGATGCACAAAAAGCATTTGATAAACAACATCATCTTTTTACACCAAAAACTCTTAACAAAGTGGGTATCAAAGGAACATATCTCATCATTATGCAGGTTATATCTGACAAACTCCTAGCTAGTATCATACTCAATGGTGAAATGCTGAAAAGTTTTCCTCTAAGATCAAGAACAAGACAAGGATTCTTGCTATAACCACCTCTATTTAACATAGTATTAGAAGTCCTAGCCATAGAAATCAGACAAGAAAAAAAAGGCATTCAAATCAAAATGGAAGAAGTAAAACTCCAATTATTTGCAGATGATATAATACTATATACAGAAACTCTAAAGACTCCACCAAAAACTTATTCGGACTAATAAATGAATTTAGTAAAGTCGAGGATATAGATCAAAATACAGAAATCTGTTGCATTTCTATACACCAATAATGGATGATCAGAAGGAGAAATTAAGAAAATAATCTCATTTACAATTGTATCAAAATGCATAAAATACCTAGGAATAAATTTAACCTAAGAGGTGAAAGATCTGCACTCTAAAACTATAAGACATTGAAGAAATTGAAGAAGATACAAATAAATGGAAGGATATACCATGCTTGTGGATTGGAAGGATTAATATACAGATTCAATGCAATCCTTATTAAAATGCCAACAGACTTCTTCTCAGAATTAGAAAAAATTAATTCTAAAATTTATATGGAACCACAAAAGGCTCTAAGTGGCCAAAGAAATCCTGAAGAAGAACAAGGTGGGAGAGACATGTTCTCTGATATTGAACTATTCTACAGAGCTATAATAATCAAAACAGCATGGTACTGACATAAAAAATATATAGAGGGATCAATGGAATGAAAAGTCCAGAAATAGGTCCTCACTTATATGGTCAATTAATCTGTGACAAAGGGGGCAAGGATATACAGTGGAGTAAAGATAGTCTCTTCAGTAATGATGATGGGAAAACTGGACAGATATATCCTCAAAAATAAAATCAGACCATTTTTTTTACATAATATACAAAAATAAACTCTAAATAATTCAAAGACTTAATTGTAAGACCTAAACCATAAAACTCCTTGAAGAAAATATAAGCAGTAAACTCTCTGACATCATTCTTTTTGGATATGTCTCCTTAGGCAAAGGCAACAAAAGAAAAAATAAACAAAAGGGACTACATCAAACTAAAAAGTATTTGCACAGCAAAGGAAATCATCAATAAAACAAACAAACAAACAAACAAGCAAAACTCTATTAAATGGGAAAAGATATTCACCCATGATACATGCAATAAAGGGCTAATATTTAATATAAGGAACTTGTACAACTTAACATTAAGAAGACAAATGATCTGATTTTAAAATGTGCAGAGGACCCGAATAGCATTTCTCCACAGAGGACATACAGATAGATGGTCAACGGACATATGAAAAGATGCTCAATGTCACTAATTGTCAGGAAAAAGCAAATTAAAACTACAATGAGATATCACTTTACACCTGTCAGAATGGCTAGCATCTATAAAAATGCTGGCGAAGACATGGAGAAAAGGGAACCCTGGTACTCTGTTGGTAAGATTGAAAATTAGTGTAGCTACTATGGAAAACAGTATTAAAGTTCTTCAAAAAATTAAAACTAGAGCTGTCATACGATCTATCAATTCTATTTCTGGTTATTTATCTGAAGAAGACAAGAACACTAATTTTGAAAATATAAATGCACCCCTATATTCATTGTAGCATTACTGTAATAGCCAAGATATGGAAGCAACCTAGATGTCCATCAATAGATGAATGAATCAAGAAGTGATACATATATACAATGGAATATTTAGCAATAAAAAAGAATGAAATTTTGCCATTTGTGACAGAGAGATAGACCTGGAGGGTATTATGCTAAATGAAATAAGTCAGACAGGAAAAAACAAAGACCATATGATTTCACTTATATGTAGAATCCAAAAAAGAAAAATGAATGAATAAATTAAACAAAAAAGAAACAGACCCATAGATACAGAGAACAACCTGATGGTTGCCAAAGGGGAGGGGTATAGAGGGATGGAAATTAAAAAAAAAAAAAAAGTAGCATTGATATTTTCTATCAAGTTAGGGATTCCTCACCTGCACTGAAGAGTGCTGTTAGTTTACAGAGGTTAAAATAATACCATCATGTGCCCTTGATCTCTTTCTCTCTCAAATTTGGAAATTTCAAAGCTGAATGAGTGGTATAATACCCAAGTCTCCTATCTCAGTTGTGGGGATTCCTTTTCCGCTGGTTCTATGTCATGTGACAGGGTATGGACAAGATGGGAAATATAACTACACCCTCCTTAGGTATCCAAGAGCAAAGTGGTGACATCTTGATTTCTTTCTGGTGCAGAATCACGAGTTTGAAGTCTCACTGTACAAGAGAAGTGTCAAGTAGACATAAGAAGTCTGCAGTCACAAAACAAATAACTGCAATAAATTGGAGCAGAAACTAGCTTGTGGTACTAAAGCATGAAGGAAAAGAAAAAAGAGCATCAGGAAAGTACAGCTTGCTATGTGAAAAAATCAAACTCAAAAGAATGGGAAGAAGAAAGACCTCAGGAATTTAACTTTTTTGCCCTGGACCAAAGAGCTATTTTGTAGCTCATAAATTCTTTATCTTTGGACTTCAAAAACTGGACTGGAAATGGGAATGATGAAGCTGAAAATACCAAATAGCCTGGGATCCTTGGTTCATTAGCAGTAACACACACAGAACTCATCACCTTACCCATTCTTAACATTTCATTGTAAGAGGAAAACCACAGGCAAAACCTAGCAAAGGCTGTTATGTTTAACTCATTAGCCTCATGTGCTTACTAGTGGTTTCTGAGTCTCCAAGGCTGAGAATTAATGTAAGGTGAGGTTATTTAATATGTGTTGTGGAAGGAGGAAACAAAACAAATAAAAAGAAGAGAAATATCAAAAATATAGACACGGAAATGTAAAAAAGAAAAAAAAATGGAAAGGATTTTTCGTGCAAGCATTAGCCACAAGAAACATCAGACAATTCTCACAAAAAAAAGACTTTTACATATTTCATACTGACAAAAGGATCAATTCTCCAAGAACATATAACAAATCTACATTTGCACATTACATAACTTCATAATGTATAAAGTAAAAGTTGAGAGAATGAAAAGGAAAAACAAATCTTAACCATCACAGTGAGATGTTTATACATTACTCTCAAAAAACTCAGAATTCAAACCATTAAGCAAAAGAGTGATTTTAACAACTAGATGTACAAACTTGACCTAACTGATATACTTAGAACACTACACCTAACAATGACAGACTACACACTGTATTTAAGTGCACACAGAACACTTACGAAGACTGACCATATACTGGGCCACAAAGCAGAATGAACATATTTCACAGGACTGAGAACACTCAGAATAAGTTCTCTGAACTTAGTGGAATTAAGCCCAAAATGAATACCAAAATACCAAAAAGATAATTAGAAAATCCATAAACATTTCTAAATTAAGCTATATATTTTTAAATAACTGATAGATTAAAGAAGAAAACATGGCAAAAATTAGAAAATATTTTAAATAGTAAAACCATAAAATGGAACCTACAGGATGCAGCTACAGCCATGTTTAGAAGGAAAAGTATATCTAACTATCTGTCTATTATCCATCTCAAGAGAGTAGAAAAACAACAAAGTAAACCCAAAGGAGAAGGAAAGAAATAATAAAGATAACAAAAATTAATAATTTAATTAAAAAGTGATAGAGCTCTAGAAAGCCTAATGAAGGAAAGAGAAAGGGAATATATTACCAATACCAAAATGATAGAGGTGATATCAGAATAGCTTCTACAGAGGATTTGTAAGAGAATAACATAATGAGGATACTTTATGTCAATAAATTTGACAGTTTAGACAAAAGACTCAAATTCCTAGAAGAGTGTAATGTACTTAATCAGACACAAGAAGAAACAGAAAATCTGAATGGTCCTATATCAAATAAATAGATTGAATCCTCAATTTCACACAGAAATTTCCAGGCAGAGATGGCTTCACTAATGAAGGCTTCTGAATATTTAAGGAAAAAATAACACCAATCTTAAACAAGCTATTCTAGAGAATTGAAAAGAAGGAACACTTCTAACTGGTTTTATGAAGTTAGCACAACCTACCAGAATCTGACTAGGACACTAAAAAAATGTAAAACTGCAGACCATTTGCTCTCATGAACACAGATACAAAATTCCTAAACAAAATATTAGCGAAAGGAACACAGTCATATAAAAAAGGATAATACATCACAAATAAGTTGAAATTCTAAGGTCATTTTCATATTTCAATCACTCAGTATTATTCACTATATTAACAAAAATAAAGGAGAAAAATTACAACATTACTTCAATAGATGCTGAAAAAGCATCTGACCCAATTCAACAGCCAGTCATGATAAAGATCAGCAAAGTAGGAGTAGAACCAAACTTCCTTAATCTGATCAAGAGTATCTACAAAAACAATCTACACCGATCATCATAGTTAATTGTGAAATATTGAAAACATTCCCCTGAGACTGGGATGAAATAAGCATGCCTGCTATCACTCTTTCTATTTAATATTGTACTAGAAGTCTTAATCAGTACAAGGTAAAGAAAGAAAAAAGGAAAAGGTTGGAAAGGAAAAACATAAGTCATTATTCTCAGATAACATGATTATGTTCACATAAAAACACAAAATATGGACACAAAATTAATAAAAGAATTTAGTAAAGTTACTAGATATAAGACCAGTATATAAAAACCAATAGTATAGCTACATACCAACAATAAATAATTGGAAAATCGAACTTTCAAAAGACATTTATAATTGCATTAAAAACAAAAAGTATTCATAATAGCTCCAAGCTAGAAACAAACAAATGTCTAGCAACAGTAGAATGTACAAATAGTGGTAGGTTTACCAGTGAAATATTGCACACCAATGAGAATGAACCAACTATTGCTACGTGTGACAACATGGATGAATCTTAAACACACTGTTGAAGGAAAGTAATCAGGTACAGAAGAGTACATACTTCATGATTCCATTTATATGAAGTTTTAAAGGGAAATAAAAGCAAAAATAAATTAATTAATGGGACTACATCAAACTAAAAAACTTCTGCACAGCAAAAGAAACCATCAGTGAAACAAAAAGGCAGCCAACCAAATGGGAGAAGATATTTGCAAATGATACATCCAATAAGGGGCTAATCCCCAAAATATATAAAGACTCACACAACTAAACAACAAAAAACAATCCGATTAAAAAATAGAGAACCTGAATAGACATTTTTCCAAAAAACATATACAGATGGCTGACAGACATATGAAAAGATGCTCAACATCACTAGTTATAAGGAAAATACAAAACTGCAATGATATATGACCTCACATCCTAGATAAAATGGCTATTATCTAGGGGGATTGTTTTATAAACTATGTAAACATCTAACCAATGTACTGTATACTTCAAACTAATTTAAAAAATGGCTATTATCAAAACATCAAGAAATATAACAAGTGTTGGTGAGGATGTGGAGGAAAAGGAACCCTCATATACTGTTGGTGGGAATGTAAATTAGTGTAGCCATTATGGAAAACAGTATGGAGGTTCCTCAAAATATTAAGAATACAACTATCATAGGATCCTGCAATTACACTTCTGGGTATCTATCTGAAAAATATAAAAACACTTATTCATAAAGATATATGAACCCAATGTTCATTGCAGCATTATTCATGATAGCCAAAACAGGGACACAACCTAAGTGTCCACCAATGGATGGCTGCATAAAGAAAATGTAGTACATGCACACAACAGAATACTATTCAGGCATAAAAACGATGAAATATTGCCATTGCGACAACACAATGAATCTTGAAAGTATTATGCTAAATGAAATAAATCACATGGAAAAGGACAAAGTCCATATGATTTTACTCACATGTGAAATATAAAACAAAAAGTAACAAATGAACTAACAAAACCAACAAAAACAAACCATGATACAGACAAAGGAATGATGGTTAGCACAGGGGAGGGATAGGAGGAGAATTGGGTAGAGGGGGTCAAATATGTGGTGACAGAAGGAGACAAGACTTCAGTTGGTAAGCGTGCAAGAGTATGAAGATGCCAAACTATAAGCTTGTACACATGAAAATTATGTAATGTTATTAACAAATGTTACTCCAATAAATTTAATTTTTAAAAAGTTTTAAAATAGGCAAAACCAAAGCTATGGTCAGATAGTAGTTATGTTTAAGACAAAAGAAACAGAAGGGAATGGGCGGTTCTGGTGTGCTGCTAACATTCTATTTCTTGATGTAGGTGCTGATGATATAGATGTATTTATACCATAAAATTTTGTTGAGTTGTATACTTATGATTTGTGTACTCTTCTGTGTTAGTATTACTTTGGAAAAAGTTTACTTTAAAAATCTGGGAGATGGATTTCAAAAAGGATAATTTGGCTCAACAAAACTAACCGAGATTTTTCTTTTCTACCAGCTATGGGACAGCTATGTCTATGAAAGCGTTTTCTTGATTGTGGTAATAAAAACACATCTGTATATAAAAGAATATTTGTCTTTTTAATGTTTTAGGTTACAGGACACCACTTAATTGTTTATGAAGAGGGGAGTCAAATGTACCCTGGTTTTACTACTCGGAAGATTAACTGAGGTAAGGAAGGCTGGACTCACTGAACCTATGAGCACTCAGGGTCACTCTCATGGGGACCAGGTCACTTCTGCATGGGCTGAATCAAGGACTCCTAGCCCTAGCTGCAATGGCCCACAACCAAATATATACATATAGCCTTAAACTATGTAACTCTAGGGTTTCAAGCAAGGCATGCAAGTAGTATGACCCAAGCCCCCAGGGAAGGGCCAGAAACTAGCCCAATTTACTTCCAAATCATCAAAGACTTCAAGGATTCACATCATCAGGAACCTCCAGAAGTGTGTGTGTCGGTGTTGGGGGGGGGGAATAAAAGAAGGAGTTTCAGGTCAATTTAAAAAGCTATTAGGCCCCCAGAGCCCTTTCCCAATGCAGAGCAGCTAGGGACTAGGGACATCCCTCTCCAGACTCTGAAAAGACTAGAGGCATTTTCTCCTGGAGAAAGTACATCAGAGCAGCTCTGGATGAAAACAACCAAGGCAGCTGGTGGTGGGAGAGTTGTGTTGAAGATTTGAGTCCTACTCACTCATGTGCAGTGCTTCCCAAAAGGACTTCAGCTTCCCACTGTTTAGTTGGGCAGAGAGTCAGAGATGACCGGATGCTGAGGCTAGCCTCTAACAGGAAAGAGATACCAAAAGAATCAAAGTGGAAATTTGAGAATACAGAGCCTATGAAGGAAAAAGAAGATCTTTTTGAAAATCATTATTTTTAGAGGTAAAATATTTTAACTGTAAAACATGAATAAGAGCTTACGAATAAAGCAATATTCAGAGAAATAAATTCCTGGAAATTAAAAATGATGGCAAAATTTCAAAACTCAATAAATTCCTGTAGTAAACAGTTAGAATACCAGAAAAAAATGAAACAACTGTTTTTAGGTAATGAACAAGTGACAGGGAAAGATGGCGATCCCTGGGAGAAGGGAAACAGACAAGGGAAAACCTAGGGATGCCCCAGTTTGGCCCCTGGAGGCAGACTGCAAGTCATTGCACAGGACCAAATAGTCCAGGAGTCTCAATGAATTGAAGTGACAGAGATCAAGGTTTGGGGAGACCGAGGCAGCTAGAATCTGTGGCCCACTGAAGAGAAGAAAGCTGAGGAAACTGAATTTGCAGTTTTAAACCTTCTCACCAAAAAAAAAAAAAAAAAAAGATGAAGAAAAGGAAAAAAGCCTAGAAGACTTTGCTGGCTCTACCAAACATTTAATGAAGAAATGATGCCAATTCTCCACACATTTTCCCAGAAAATGGAAGAGAAAGAGAAACTTCCAAATCTATTTTATAAGGCTAACATTACTCTGATACCAAGGGGAAAAAAATTACAAACTAATATTGCTCAGAAGACTGGTGCAAAAATTCTTAACAAAATGTTAGCAAATTAAATCCAGTAATATTTTAAAGGATACTAAATCAAGACAAAACTGAGTTTATTCCAGGAATGTGAATTTTATTTGACATTTTAAAACCAATTGCAGTAATTCACTATATTAACCACAGCATCATCTTAAGGATTCGGAAAAGCATTTGACAAAAATTCAACATCTGTTTACGAGAAAATTCTCATCATACTAGTAATAGGTATAAATTTTCTTAACCTGATAAATGGCATTTATAAACAACCCTATCTCTAATGTTAACTCAACGGTGAAAGGCTGAGTGCCTTTCTCCCAAGACATGGGGCAGGGAGGATGGCCCCTCTCACAGCTACTTAGAAATTCAGCCTTTCATTCAACAAATACATACTCGGACCTGGTGTGCTGAGGACACCAGAGCAAACCAGTCCTTCCCTCATGGATCTGAGGGTAGAAAAGATTATTTAAACAGGAAACAAAAAGGACTAAGATAAAGATCATAAAGGTAAAGACTGATCTATTTTAGTTCATTAATTAAGAATTGCTATTAGTAAAGAAAGAAAAAAGATAAGCTATAGACTGAAATATATACTAACTGATGTAGTATTAGATTCCCAGCTATAGATACAGAACTCCCAAAAATGAATAAGAAAAAGATAACTATAATAGAAAAATGAGCAAAAAATATGAACCTGTAAGTTATAGGACACAGTCAACATATAAAAGGATGTTCAATTTCACAAGGTAATTCAAATTAAGACCACAATGAGACACCATTTTTCAGGAATGGGACCAGGAGAATTTTTAAAAGTCTGAACATTCCAAATTTTGGCAAGAATGTAAGATAATAGGAACTTACATCAACTATTAGCATAATCTGGAATTCGTTTAATCAGCAATCAGGGAAAACTGAGTAGCGTTGAAGAAACACATACCCTTAAACGCAGTATTTCTCTATCTATAAATATGCTAGAGAAAGTCCCAAACAAGGCCCATGTGTACAAAAGGAAGTATGTACAGCAATATTCAGGTCAGCATTATTCAACACAGCAAAATGTCTGGAAACAACCTTCGGGTCTATCAGCCAGAGAAAGGATCAATTAAGGAGCAGTCACTGAAGGAATACCAAAGTGCAGTTAAGAAACACCTGGAGCTACACATCTGAACGAGGATTTAAAAACGAAAGTTGTGGTAAGAATGAGCCCCGTGTGGTTGGTGCATGGGTAGGCACACTGCCTGAGTCACTAGAATAGCTGACGGTCGACGACCCCACTAATGCATATACCTTTTGACCCAGCAATTGCATTTCTGGGTATTTATCCAAAGAAAACCAAAACAATAATTCATAAAGATCTATGCACCCCTGTATTCATGGCAGCACAATTTATAATAGCCAAGATATGGATGTAACCTAAATGCCCATCAACAGACAATTGGATAAATTATGGTTCATATATACAGTGGCATATTACTCAGCTGTTAAAAAAAATGAAATCATACCATTTGCAATGACATGGATGGACCTAGAGGTTATTATGCTGAGTGAAATAAGTCAGACAGAGAAAGATAAATACCATATGATTTCATTTATATGTGGAATCTAAGGAACAAAAACAACAAACTAATCAAAAACAGACTCACAAATATAGAGGACAATCTGGTGATGGACAGAGGGGAGGGAGGTTGGGGGCTGGGAGAAAGGAGTTAAGGGTTAAAGAAGTACAAATTAGTAGCTGATAGATGGTCATGGGGATGGGAAGAATGGCATAGGGAATGCAGTTAACATTAATGTTTTGGCTTGGTGGAGAGCCAGAGAAGAGAAAGAGCAATCAGGGGGATCATTTTATAAACTATATAAATGTCTAAGCAATGTACTGTATATTCTTGAAATTAATAAAATAAAATTTAAAAAACAAAATAAAATAAAAACATAAAGTATGGAAAAGTATCTGTAGTACAAAATATATGTATCAAGTTTTACAGCCATAAAATTGCTTCGAGTTGTGGGTCAATGTGGTAAAATCGTGGAGAGCAGCACAGAGCTGCTGGCAGGAAAGGAAGAAGACGCAAGGGAACGCATGCAGGACTTCACATGTGCCACTACATTCTGATCCTTAAGCTGACAGTAGGGTATGTATGGGTGTTGTTCCTTTATTCCTCAAACTGATCAAAAAATATTACATATTCTCTTTTGTACCTAGGATGTATATTCAAAACACACTTATTTTAAGGTAAAAAAAGGAAATGATAATGCTAAGTGTAGAGATAAAATTACATGTCAGAGAAATAAATAAAAGCAGGTTTTCTAAAAAAAAAAAATGCCAACAAATTTAAGAGAAAAAATTATGCAGGTAAAATGGGGAATGAAAGAGGACATAATATTAAAATGTTAAAATTATAGAGGCATATCATGCACAACTGTAAATGAATACATTTTATAGTTCAAATTTGATTATTTTAAGCTAAAGGGTAAAATGTACAATTGATGTAACAAAAAAGAAACGTAAACAGATTAATAAATAAGAAAAAAATGCAAAAAGTTATTAGCAAACTACTCAAAATAAGGGATCAGGTAGTTTTCTTTAGGTTTACTGAGTAAACAATTTCTGTGTAATTAAAGCCATTTTAGAGGAGAAAAAAATGACACATTTGAGGGTCAGACAGGTTTCATGCTGGCTTCACCCTAATCCTGGCTTGCCATGTAATAGCAACATTAAATCCATCCAAATTGATTAACCACTCTGAGGCTTGGTTTTCCATAAAGTGGGGTTCGCCATACTTGCCCCACAGACTGTAATAATTAAAGGTGGCAACTGACATAAATCCCCCAAAATCACCCAGCAGGGTACCCAGCCACGGGCGCTCAGTCAGCTTTTTCCTCCATGAGCTCATGACCCAGGGAATAGGAAAATATAGAAGGAAAGCTACTTATCAAAAGGATTTGTTCTTATTCCTGTTAAAAATTAAATGTCTATTCTAAACCAAGAGTAATTGATGCAACAGTGAAAAAGGTCTCGATCCAGTCCCTTAAAAATCAGAGCAAACCCAGTAGCATTTTCCTTCACTGTTTCTGAAATCCTAGTCAGTCCTTAAGAAGTGAAACAGAAGTAAAAACAAAAACTAAAAAGGAGTCCAATGAATATTTTAAGAATAAGACAGAGTGACAAAGGGGATAAAATATTTGGAAATGACTATCATCTTTTTACAGTAGCAATTTCCAGTTAAAAAGCAAGAGGGGATGATACAGTTCAAAAGTATAAATATATAACTTTATTAGGAAATGGGGGAAACAGCTATAAATCTTTATTGGGAGGTATAAAATAAGACCTCTTTCCATGTCTGACCAGATAACCACTAATCTTCCTTCATGAATGGGCTCCAAGTTTGGGGTATCCAGGCAATGCAGAAATAAGAGGTCTGGAACCAAGGGCTGTGAGAGGCACTTGGGAAGGAATCAACCACCATCACCTGGTATTTTAAGTTGTGACCCACACCTGGCTCTAAAGTCCCCTGTGGGCATCAAAGTCCTTCTTTGTCTTCATGCTCCCCCACAAGCGCAATAAAGAATGAGTGTTAATGACAAATAAATTGAAGAATAAATGAAGTTATGATGCCAGAGTGGTAGGACAGAGGATGGATTTCTTTTAATTCCCTCCTATTTTTTTGTTACCACACTGCTTGTATAATACAAAATGAAATATTAAAATGACTTAGTTTGGTTAAAATAGAACCTACAAATTCGGAACGCTATTGGAGTAAGTTAAAAGATTTTTTTTGATAACTGTTTTGGAGTTAAGACATTTAAATTCCATAACAGATTGGGTCTTCAACATTCCAGGTATGTAGTTATTTACTATAGGAGATAAATTCCTGCCTACTTCACTGGGCAAAGTCAATAACAAAAGGTTTTAAAATATGTATTTAAATATTCTAAACCCTATAAAAATGTTGTAGTGAAAGTGACCCGCTGTAATATCTTGGTTAAGGCAGATGCTCTCTAGAACACTGAGGGGTAAGAGAGGCACCCTCACTCCTGGTCTTAAAACTACCAGACCCAATGGGCTGCTCAGGACAAGAAACAGTCACTAAACTGTCATGTTCTCTGTGTCCCCAAGCAACAAGTCTATGCCACTCACCAGGTGCCAAGTAAAATAACCCATGGACCTGGCCTTGCTCTCATGGTGCTGAGAGCCCAGTGCAGTGCCACAAAAGCTGAACAATTACATGTTGGCTGGCTGTCTGTACACGAGTATGAGCAAAAAGAAAGGGGGTTGAAGAGACGTGCAATGTTTAACCAGGAAAGTGGCCACAGCAAGCACATGGTAACTGGCCTGTAGGACCAGAAGCCGCCCTGCTGTGGGTGACCCAGCATGGCTCCTCCTTGCTGAAGTGTGAGCAGAGGCTGCACTGTCTGTCACATGCCGTACAGAACAAGGGATATGCAAGCATGGTGGGGGGGCCGCCCAGATCACATGTGAGATCTTTTCTAAACTGAGGACTATTAATCTATGACAAACAGGGAGAGAAAAAAAATCACGGAGAAGAGGGTCCAGGAAGGCCCAAACTGCCACAAGGAAGGAGGGCCACATGCAGGTGGGGACAAATGTGGCAACAAAGTATCGAGGTGAACAAAAGGGAAAAGATGCTCATTTCTCAGCCCACAGGCCTTCTGCATTTGCTGAGTTTCTCCCAATGTCTCCCACATGCAGGATTCTTACCCGGACAGGAGCCTCCAGTGGTGTCCGGCACCCATTCTTCTTCTCCTTTCCCAAGCTTGGCGAACATATCTGGCTTGGGTCCTAAGAGTCCTGTTATTGAGGGAAAAAAATGGAGCATATCTGTTCATATTAGAGATAAAATCACTGCAAGGATGAGATCTCATTCTTGAAACTTCTTGGAAAAGGTGACTTGATAGGAAGGCCCAGGGTAGAGACGTTTTCCCAGAGGACAAGAAGATGGTTCAGGCCTGACACAGACAACCTGTTCCCGGCCCTTCTCCCTGCCGAAGGGAGGGAGGATTCGACCCTTACTCACCTTAGGCTCCAAAAGAATCCTGTGCCCGGGACACCAAGAACAGGCATGTCGGAGCCTTGAAAATAACATCCTCAGTCAGCCTGTGCCCAGCCCGGCCTTCTCTGTGCAAGCAGTGTGAGGGCTCCAGAGAGGCGTCCCAGCACTCACCCAGCGAGACCAGGTTGTTGTAGTTCTCCAGCATCACGTCCCTGCACAGGGCCCTCTGAGCAGGGCTTAGCTGTGCCCACTCATCCTGGGTGAAGAGCACAGCCACATCCTTGAAGGTCACCGATTCCTGTAACAGCAAGCCCAACCCTTTTGACTGCTGCACATCTTACATGTCTAATATAGGTCTGTTGAAAGGCAACCAAATTAAGGCAGCCTGTAAACACAAGATAATTGTGTGACACAATGAACTTGATGAAAAGGTCAGGGAAGAGAAATAGCACAGTGGACTGGCACCATGGAGACCAGCCTCACGGATAAAGTGGTGCCCAAAACAGGTTCTAAAGGAAAAGTCAACATCCAGGGGTGGGACCAGGAGCAGCCAAGTGAGTGTGATTGGGCTGAACACAGCACCTTCGATGGGCTGCTCAGCCCTTTCAGTGATTTCTGCCAGTGGTTCCTGCCCTGGATAGGCTTAAATGTGAAGGAATGAGAACAATTTTACCAAATTCATCAGAATTTATACACTCAGCTGAATGCTGATCCTTCAAAGTATAGTCCATACCCATACTCTATAGAAGCTAGCACTGCTCAGAGCCTTTCAGTAATTTATTGAAATTTAAAACACATCTTTTAAGAAATTAAAAAAATTTTTTTCAATTACAGTTGACATACAATAGTATATTAGTTTGAGGTGTACAACATAGTGATCAGATATTTATATAACTTACGAGGTGATCCCAATTAGTAGTACACACCATATATAGTTATGGCAACATTATTGACTATATTCCCTATGCTGTACTTCACATCCTCATGACTATTTTGTAACTAACAATTTGTACTTCTTCATCCTTTCACCTTTTTCACTCAGCCTCCCAACCCCATCCCCATCTGGCAACCATTAGTTTGTTCTCTGGACCTATGACTCTTTGTTTTTATTTTGTTGTATAGATTCCACATATAAGTGATATCACATGGTATCTGTCTTTGACTGATTTCACTCTGCTTAAATACCCTCTAGGTCCATCAATGTCCAGCAAATGATTAGATTTCATTCTTTTTTTATGTTTTAGTAACATTCCATTCTATATATGTGCCACAGCTTTTGAATAATTTCATTGGTATGCAATATTCCTCTGAAGTAAAAAACCAAATGTCATTATAAAAATTTTTTAAATAGAGTTCAGTAAATCCTACTGCCCCTAGAAAGTGTTCCACCCTCTGTCTCCTCTCAGCTCCTGGCTCAGGAATGACCTCTACCACTGAGACCAGAATCGCACTTGCTAGTAGGAAGAGTGCAGGTTTCCATTTCAGACCAACCTAGGTTCCAGTTCCAGTTCCAGTTTTTGTCATTTAGGTGACCTTTAACCGGTTCCTTAGCTTGACACCCACTAGGATGAGCCTGCCATGGGGGGTGGGGGAGAAAGTAGTGACTGGGTCAGGCCGCTGAGTGAGACTGGATTGGGAGAAAAGCTCTTGGTCAGCGAAAAAAAAAAATGCCCCACTCTCCAAACCTCTACATTCAATCTTCCATGGCGATTCAGTTGGAGCACAGCAACACCCACTCACCTGGATCGTGCTTGACAGGCGCCTGACAGCCATTGCTTCTTCTCTGAGGAGTACCTTTAGGAACAAGCAGAGCAGGGCTCCTCAGGCCGGAAACTCCTCCCCACCTGTCATGAGGGGACAGCTGGCTAGGTCAAGTCATAGCACACTGTCCTGAGTGAGAATGTGAACATGCACTTCCCGGGCGGCCTCCAGCCCCCAGTCCCCAGCCCTGGCTCCTTAGTCCCTATTTGCTCCCCATTCTCTCTCCTCCCTCTAAGAGTATTTCTGGTGGCCTCCACGCACCATGCTGGCCCCGCTCCCATCCTTCCCCTAGCACTCGACTCGAATCCTCCGCATCTTCCGTTTTATATTAAAAGCATCGACTTGCCCTCATGCTTTGTCCCCACTCTCCGGCCATTGCCCTTAACTCATGCTGAAATCTCTAGAGAAGTGTCCCTTCACTGGACAGTTGCCTAATTCTGGGAGGGGAGTGGAGGAAGTGCAGAAGGAGGGTCGTCTTTCTCCTCAAAAAAGAAGCTAGGAAGGCTGGATCTTCATTGCCCACTTCTCTCAAGCCAAGCCCTTTTCTGGCCTCGCGCCTCTCCTTCTCTGAGGCCTAGTTTGGGTGAACTGGAGTCAAAGGTGCGCGGGCAAGCAGTGTATTTGCTTGTGAGGGACGGGGGGTTGGTTAGAATCTTCACACAACCCAGCCCACCCTACCGTCCTCTGCTCTGCTAGGTTCACAGGGGAGTGGCAGCGGGGAGGATTCCGCGGACGGGGCTCCGTACCCCACCCAGAGTATCTACCCCTGGGCGTGTTCGGGGTTCCGGTGGTCGGCTCCAAGACACGCTCCAGAATCCCTGACCACGCTGCTTCCACCAGCACTGACAGATTCGGACTCGAAACCCAAAAGCCCACAGATGGTCGTCCTCCCTCTTCTTCGAATCAAACCATAGCTATACATCCCGGTAAGTTTGAGGCACCAGATCAGCCTCCTCCTGAACGGAGCACGACCCGACCTACTCGGCTTTTACCTCCGTCCTACTCTCCGGGCGCGACCACCCACGGCCGCTCCCGCTCTCCAGATGAGGCTCTGGCCACCGTGCTGGTCACCACCGGCTTGCCCTGTGAGGAGCCCCTGCCGGTGGCTAGAGATCGCAACCGCCACATCGCCTGCAGAACACAAAGACCTGAAATCGGCAGCCCGGATATGAACTGCGCTTGCGCGTTGCCCTGGGAGCCGCTGAGCCGAATCCCCACAACTTCGAGGGCTGCAGCGCTTCTGCTTCCCAGACCACTTCCCAGATGGCAAACCCGCAGCGAGAAAAATATTGCGCGCCTGCGCAGATAGGGCCCTGCTTTTCAAACCCCGCCCCTAGAGGGTTGCCTTACTGAAACTACATTTCCCAGGGGCCTCGGCGGGCCTTCGCCGTACCGTCATGCAGGTAACTACCCGTGGGCTAACCCTCAGGTGCGGCTTTGGATCCGTTCTGGTCAGGCTGAGACTCGGTCTCTGCCTTGAAAACACGCCCAAGAAGATGGAGGCTAGCGAAAAGTTGACAGCGGGATAAGGAAGGTCAGTACGAGGGAGCGACGCCTGATCTGGTGAGGAGAGCGGATCGAGGGCGATCCCCGAGGACAGAGTAGGAGGCAAGAAGCCGAAAAGGCGCGTTCCAGAGGAAGGACCGCGCTGAAAGGACGTGAAAAGGCGCCGAGACTGCGCCTCCGGCCCCGGGGACGCAAATGATACTGACAGTGTGGTTGGCGCTCGCGCGGAAGTGTTTCGGCGAGAAGTGGGGTGCAGGGCGGGGAGGACACGAGTTTCGGGCTGAAGGCCGGCAGACGAGTGCAGAGGCTGCCGCGGCGGTTCAAGACAGCGGATGGTGGCAGGGACTTGGGCGGTGGCCTCGACGGTCAAGGGTACGGCGCCTTAGATACGTCGAGCAGGTAGAATAGCCTTGGTTCTCCGCGACTTACCGGGGGAGGAAGGAACCTGGATGCCACGGAAGCCTTCTCTTGGACAGCTGGGTGGTATTTAGAGAAGGTGGTTTTTGTTTTTGTCTACAGTATTATCAGGGGCGGGCAAGAATGAGGTGATATACAGAAACATCCAACTTTGAAATATTTAGGGGTTTTTGAATACTTATTTTCATGAAGCTCAGGAAGGAAAGATGAGAGGGTTTTAACTCTGGCGGTGCTGAAAAAAAAAAAAAAAATCCACGAATGTGACCTGAGGTTTGTCAGGGAACACTTAGGAAGCAGTGTAAGTGACTTTATGTAACAGCACAGCATTCTGCCCTGGGTTTCACTGACTGGTGGGGCTCATTCTATAGACACTTTTGGAGCACTTAACGCTGGTCTAGGGGCTAGAGAAATAGCAGTGAAAACTATGCATTCACGCAGGTTTAATTCTACTCGGGGAGGCAGTTAATAAAACAAAATACTTATCAGGTACTGATGACACAGTGAAGCCGTGTTAAGATTTAGATTGTGACGGTCGATGGGAGTTAATTAGAAGTAGCATTTGGGGAAATTTTCTTTGAGGAGATAACATGTAAACAGAGAATGGAATACAGACAGGGAGGAACCCACTTGACTACCTGGGAATGAGCTATCTGAGGAGGGAACAG
Organism: Eidolon dupreanum; assembly: GCA_028627145.1. Lineage (NCBI taxonomy): Eukaryota > Metazoa > Chordata > Mammalia > Chiroptera > Pteropodidae > Eidolon > Eidolon dupreanum. The sequence continues at coordinate 35,632,918 of CM053515.1, forward strand.
GAACGCTGTCCCGAGAAGGGTACCTGGTGAGTTTAAGGCTTAGCAGGACCAGAATGAAGAAAGAGCATGTGAACAGGGGAGAGTGGGAGATGGGATGAGGTCCAAGGGCAACCGGAAGCCTTGAGGCCATTGTAGGAACTCTGGATTTAATCTGTGATGGAAACCACCCATGAGGTTTCAGCAAAATAGTGACATGGCTGAGCACACTGTGACAGAATCACTGGTCAACTGTGGGGAGAACAGGTTGGTGGGGCTCAAGGGCGTACAGGGAAGCCTGTTAGGAGGCTATTAGCAGTCCAGGGAGGGACAGATTACATTACATAACCCTTCAACAAGGTATGTTTGGAGAGCCTAGTCATTTTAAAATAAGGGTTCTGGACGCCACACTAAGGAGTTTGGGTATTATTCTGTTTTCAGGTACATGAGGATGATAATAAAACATTCATTGAGCACTAACTACATGTTGGGCACTTTTATAAGCACTTTATGTTAGTTATCTGTAATCCAAAGCTGAGGTTTATACACTTAACAAATGAGAAAACCAAGGCATCATTATGTTCAATGTCCTGCCCAAGGTCTCATGTCTAGCACATGCAGCCAGGAGTCCTGCACCTATTGACAGAGGAAGGGTGCAAAGGTTGTCCTCATTAGTTGTTGCTCAGAATGGCTGCCACACAGGGCCTAAGGCTTCCCAGACTCCTGAAATAGTAGTGAAACCTCCAATTATCTGACTCATTTCCCCTGATGCTCCCTCTATGGGTCACTATTTTGCCAATTTTGAGTTACTGCATCCACCTTATGCTTCAATAACTTCATTTTTCTTCTCCAACCTTGTCCTATACCTTCCTTTTGAGCCTTTATTGTGCTATCATTTTCATCTATTTTCTACCCATTTCTCCTCTCTGCCTCTTTTCTTCCCCTTTCTCTCTCTTGAGATGGGGAGGGAAAACAAGAAAAAATAAGTGAAGGGAAAAGAGGAAACTGGATATAATGAAGATATTATTTGAAATCTATTTCTGAGGATACAGTTAATTCAGTTTCATTCTTTGTCTCTGATGTTCAAACTCCATAATTAAACTTAGAGGTCATGTAGCCCAAAGAGACTGAATTGCCTAAGGCCCAAACACTGAAAGAGTCCATTGGGAACCTCCTTCATTGCCATGCACAAACGTCTTCTGCTCACATCACTGATCACCAGCTTTCCCCGTGGACGGTCTCCTTCTTCCTGGAGAAAGATTCCCATGGCCTCTACCTGTGCTCCAGATCTTATTCCCCACTTTGAGTTGCATGTCTTTCCTTTCTACACCGTTCAACACTCCATGCCCCTTTTAGGTAGTAAACATGAATTCTTCTACCTGGAATCATGTACACAGTCTTAGCAGATTGTTGGCTAAGTCAGTACCTTTCACAGATATTTTACCTGAAGCTACGGAAGCCATCGTGTGATCATGATGGCAATACCATGAAACTCAAGACATTGAATTATTTTGTTTCTGAACAAATGCCAGTCACCTCCAGATTTGTTATGTGGGGAAATAAACTAACTGTTTGTAAGCCATTATTAACTGGCCTATTATGTGCAGCCCAAAGCTCTTCTGACAGCTCTAACTTCTCTCAATCTCCCTCTAGTTATCTTTCTGAGCTTTCCTTTCTCAGTCACGCTACTAAGTCTCTTTCAACCCTTAACTCACTCTTCAACCTACTAAAATTTACAGAGGTTATCGAATAACAAAAACCAAAGGCCATATTTCTATTGTTATCTTTAATCCTCTACAGCATTTGGAAATACTATTCCTGTCACTGTGCTAAAATTCCCTTTACTTCTGTGCCACCACCTTCTCTTGATATTTTTTATGCTTTTCTTGGCTGTTTGTTTCCACTTCCTCCATTTCCCCACTCAATAACAGTACAGCCATCCCCCCTTATCCATGAAGGACATGCTCCAGAACCCCCTCTGGATGCCTGAAACCACGGATAGTACAGAACCCTATATGTCCTATGTTTTTTCCTGTAAGTACATTCTTATGATAAAGTTCAGCTTATAAATTAGGCATAATAAAGGATTAACAATAATAAACTAAAACAATTACAACAATATACTGTAGCAAATTGTGAATGATGTCTCCAAATATTTTATTATACTGTACTCACTCTTTTTGTGATATGACATGATACAATGCCTATGTAATATGATAAAGTGAGGTGATGACACAGTGGGATGGCACAAGAGTTCACCATGCTACTCAGAATAGTACATAATTTAAAACGTGAATTGTTTTATTTCTGGAATTTTCCATTTAATATTTTGGGCCTGAGTTGACCGTGGGTAACTGGAACCATGGAAAGCAAAGCCGTGTGTAAGGGGGGACTACTGTACTCCAGGAGCAGCCTTCCATCACTGTCCTTCTACTTATTCTGCTGCCTGTTAGGAAGTCTCACTTGGATATCCAGACTCATCAAAATGTCCCCAGGCTTAACTCATCATTTCCCCACAAGATTGGTCAACTTTATGTTTTTAATTATGGCATCCCTACCTACCCAAATAAATTCACATGCCCACATTTAATCAGTTACCATGTTATCTAGATTCTGTCTCATTGTTGCTTGAATTCCTTTCTTCTCCCATCCCACTGCCACTTTCTCAGTTTAAAACCTGGGAAACAAGAATATCACTTTGATTTTTTTATCATGTCTAGCACATATTTAGCACTTATTAAATGTGTGTGAAATAAATGAAATTGTCTTAGCTACTATCTTAATTATAGGTTCATAAAATGTCCATGTAATTGTTCTGAATAGGTTTTGAGTTAAAGATTTGGTTAGTAAGTTAGACATTCATGTCTATTAGTGTTTATCCTATTCTCATTTTCACTTTTACAACATATGATACAAAGATATGTATTTCAATCCCATATACTTAAAGACTATATTTAAGTTACAGTGTCTTCTAAATAATTAGCTTATTCAACAATAATTTAATAACCATTAATTGAAAATTCAAAACAGCATGCTATTGCCTTAAGATTTCTACAATTATTCCATCATCTGGTAGCGACAAGCCTATATTTTAGGGGGGAAAATAATGCAAGGAGAAAGAGAGGAACTTGGAAGGATAATAGGATTGAGAGGTAGAGAATTTTAACTCACAACATCAAGAGAAACCATATTGTGAAATAGGAGCATCTACATAACATATATAACATGGTAAAAGATCAAGGATATCCCACCATTCATTGTATTTATAGGTCTGTAGCTTTCAGAGCTCCCAGGGATCCCGGAGATTTCTAAATCCAAAATCCTTCATTTACCAAATTAGGACACTGTGACTCAGTGAAAGTAGGTGACCTGACCAGGTTAGTGGCAGATCAGATTATATACCAGGACTCTGGGCTGTCCAGTTAAGCACTCACATTTTCTCTCCAGTGTGAAGTCTCTGATGCCCAGTAGAGAATCTGCAGCATGATACAACAGAACTTATCTTCAGCATGAATCCTCATTGTTTAGTGTATCAGCTACTTAAACCTTCTGACAAAGTTTTACTTTCAGAATCAGTCAATATTTCTCCACTTTTATATGGTTTCTCTGCAGCGGTTTGTATTATCTGATATGGTATAATATACTTCAACTAAAAGATTCCTAAGACTGTTAAATTTATTAGGTTTCTACATTACATGACTGACTAATCTGATTATTAACTGAAGAGTTAATCATGGTAAAGGGTACAATGAAAAGTCTCTTCACGTATGAGTTCTCTGATGTCGTGTAAGGTTTGTACTCCGACTGAAGGCTTTTCCACATTCGTTACACTGATAGGGTTTCTCTCCTGTGTGAGTTCTCTGATGCACTATAAGGGATGAATTCTTAATGAAGGCTTTGCCACACTGATCACATTCATAGGGTTTCTCACCAGTATGAATTCTTTGATGCTCAATAAGGTATGCACTCTGGCTGAAAGCCTTTCCACATTCATTACATTCATAAGGTTTCTCTCCAGTATGAATAACCCGATGTACAGTAAGGGATGATCGCCCAGTGAAGTGTTTTCCACATATGATACACTCATAAGGTTTCTCTCCAGTATGAATCCTCCGATGTTGAGTAAGAGATGAATTTTTACTGAAAGCTTTTCCACACTGATTACATTCAAAAGGTTTTACTCCAGAGTGAAGTCTCTGATGTTCTATAAGGTATGTACTTTGGCTAAAAGATTTCCCACATTTGTTACATTTGTAGGGCTTTTCTCCTGTGTGATTTCGTTGGTGCAGGGTAAGAGTTGAGCTCTTACTAAACGCTTTTCCACATTCACTACACTCGTAGGGTTTTTCTCCAGTATGACTTCTCTGATGTACAATAAGATGCATACTTTGACTAAAGGCTTTTCCACATTCATTACATTCGTAGGGTTTTTCTCCTGTATGTGTTCTTTGATGTACTGTGAGATTCATACTTTGGGTAAAAGCTTTCCCACATTCACTACATTTGTAGGGTTTCTCTCCAGTATGAATCCTTTCATGTTGAATAAGGGATGAATTCTTGCGGAAAGCTTTTCCACACTCTTTACACTGATAGGGTTTCTCTCCAGTGTGTGTTCTTTGATGAACAGTAAGGTTCATGCTTTGACTGAAGGTTTTCCCACATTCATTACATTTGTAGGGTTTCTCTCCAGTATGAATTCTTTGATGTACAGTAAGGGAGGAGCGTTCAATGAAGTGCTTCCCACATACACTACACTTATAGGGTTTCTCTCCAGTATGAATCCTCTGGTGCTTAAGAAGAGATGAGCTCTGGCTGAAGGCCTTTCTGCATTCATTACATTCATAGATCTTCTTTCCTACAAACATTCTTTGAGTTTTAATTAATTCAGAATTTTGTTTGATATCTTTTCCATGTGAATTCTGATTATAAGGCCTTTTCCCCCCAGGAGTATTTTGTTGTTTATCAATGATTGAACACTGACTGGAACATCTTTCAAATTCATTACATCCACATACCCTCTTCTCAGTGAGGGTTTCCTTATGGGTAAAGGCCACCTGACCCAGAAGTCTATCTTGGTTTTTCTGTTGCCCCTCTAACCAACTATCAGGTTCCCAGGTTTTCCCTAAAGAAGAATGCCAGAGACCTTCCCTTTCCATTATTACCCTATAGGATAAATCTTCAGTAATGTTGGACTTTAGAGTTGGCTCTTTGGTTTCAAGTCTTGTCTCCTAGTCTGTAAAAAATAAAAAATTCAAATGCACATTGATTTCTGTGCTGGGAGACTGAAAACTGTATAAGGTGGGAATGAGAATAAAACAGAGTAACTATAGGGCATATCTGAGAGCTTTTGAAGATGTCCCTACAATTAGGAAGAGAACTGGAAAGAAGGGAAAGAAAAGAACTGGAAAGAAGGGAAAGAAAAGTGAACTGGTCCATAAATAACAAGAACCACTGAGACTTCATTCTCTCAGACTCCATATCTTATGCCCGACAGATGGCCTGAGGCCAGAGAGGTGGAGGGCAGGAAACTACAACTTAAGAATCCAGCTGTCAGCATGATCAAGTCAACAGTAGAGATCAACACTGAACCTGGAGACCACAGGCCTGTGGGCAAGGGCTTTACTGTGAGGCAAGGGGTATGCACTAATTGGACCACCTCCTTCCAACCTGATCTGCTTACATTAAAGAAAAAGTGGTAAGCAAAGCTGGATCTTCCTCCAACACATGCACATCAGAGTAACCAGAGAAGACCTATCCAGTCAGGTATGAAAATAAGAGACAACACATACATTGGAGGTGGCCACTTGCCCCGCCTCACTATCATATCCAGCTATCCAATTACAGTTCCCTTAGAACATTTAGAGTGTAACTAAGAACAACATAAAGGGCAAATGGGATCCATTCACACTGTCAGACAAACACAAACTCCAGACAGAACCACCTCCACTCATAGGTGATATGCAGAAAATAGCAAGTTTGGAAACTATGTAGAGGGTTAAGAAGTAAAATTTTTAAATAATAGAAACAGAATGGGAAGATAAAAGAAGCAAAAAAAAAACAAAAGGGAGAATAAACATTGGAAGAATAATTACATGCTTCCAGTAATCCAAAGACAAAATAAAAGTAAAAAAAAAAAATTAAAAAGATATTTGTAACAATGACTCATGAAGAACTAGTACCTAGACCTAGAAGACAACGTCTATGGAACACTAAGCCCACTAGAAAAATTGGCAAAGACTTGAATACGCACTTAATAAAAGGAAACCTGAATGGGTGTTTAGCAAGTCCACTACTAGGTCTACACACGTAGGTTAAGTCTAACTTGCAGAAGTATACCACAATTAATAATTTTAAAAGTAGCATTGCACAATAGAAAAAAAATGGACCCCAACGCAAATATCCATTATTAATAGAATGGATAAACTGTCAAATATTTATACAAAGGAATTACCAACAATAGTAAATGTGGACTTCATATTTGTGTCTCCCCAAAATTCTTATGTTGATGCCAAATACCTAATGGGATAATTTCGGAGGCGGTGCCTTTGTGGGGTCATTAGGTCATGCAGGTGGAGCCCTTGTGATGGGATTAGTGCACCTGCTTCCTCTCTGCTCTCTATCATGTGAGGGCACAGCAAGGCTGCTGTCTGTGAACCAGGATGAGGGTCCTCACCAAGAACCCTACCACACTGGCACCCTGATCTCAGACTTGCAGCCTCTAGAACGGTGACAAATAAATGTTTAATGTTTAAGCCTCCTAGTCTATGGTATTCTCTTATACCAGCCTGAACTGACTAGTTAAAATTAATAGACTAAAGCTACATATTATCAATATGAATAAATTAAATAATTCAAACAAAGTCCCAGAGAAATACATATAGCAAGAATCCATTAGATAAACTTTAAAAACGGACTAAAAGTAAATATATTGTTTAGAGGTTCATTTATGGATGGCAATACTATAAAGAAAAGCACAGGAAGGAAATTACTACAAAAGTTGCATCCTAGGGCGAGGTAGGAGTGTGTGGATGAGGAGGTGCACACAGCATGGTAAGGACACCAGTGGTGTTCTGTTTCTTACTCTGGGTTCTAGTGCTTATGTGTTTAATTTCTTTACTGTTCATTAGTCTTCATCATTATGAACTATAAAAAGAAGCAGTATGTCATAATGGTTAAGACAACAAAGTCTGGAGCCACACTACCTGGCTCAAATTTGAGCTCCACAACACTGTGTGACTTTGGGCCGGTTATTTAACATGCCTGTCCTCAAGTTTTCTCACCTGTTAAATGGTACTGATCTCACAGTGTTGACATAAAAACAAAAATTAGTTAATATTTATAGTATTTACATTAGAATATGTAGGTTTTTGTTAAATAATGTGTATTTTACACATTATATATACCATTTCAAAAAACAAATAAGAACAAAATGTTTGCTATTTTGGAAAGTGTTAATCATTTTAAGTTGAAACATTATGTACTGCCAAAAGCTTAATAAGATTTCTTATATATTCATGGAATTTAGAGAGCTAATTTAAAAGTTAATGCTGAAGAGTTACTGCTTAAGAAAAATAGGTTACCCACAAATTTTTAAAAACTGGCTGATGTGACTCAAAAATTCAACAAGCCAGTACTCTATTCATGTACAGAGAAAGCAAAAACACATTCTTAAATATGAAAATTCAGTAATTACAGTACTCCTAAGCCATTCCTGAAATATTACTTAAATATTCAGTTTGAACAAAGGATTGATCTAGGAATTCCAGAATGTTCACTATTAGGAATCTCTTAATACCATATTAATAGACCATGGAAAAAGGACATATGCTCAGCCTGATAAATGCTTCAAAAGTATTTGGTAAAATTCAACACTCAATCCCGATCCAAAACCAAAAATTTTAGCACTGTACCAAGCATAAAAATAAAACACTAGAATTCACATTAATAACAGAATCAAGGAAAATATATTATTACTGCTATTATTGTTCCAAAAGTATGAGTAATTAGACAATTGAGAGGGGAGGAAATTTTGTTTTTCTAATTATATAACTGCCTATCTAGCAAACATAAAATTGTTAGGGTGGCTTTACTCGGAATGAGTGAAATACTGTGGGCTTGGAACTTGAGAACTAACGGTGAAAACTAGCTCTTCCAGGCCTGGACAACACTTCATATTGTGCCATTTTGCTATTTCATTGAATAAGGACCCTATAATGCACATCGCACTGTCCTTGGCCATAACAAGGGTTCAATGATTCTTAACTGTTATTATTACCATTGTTATTTTGTGTTAAAAAATATATAGCTCTCTCTTCCTTTCCTTTTTTCCTAAACAGGACTTTCAAATGGTAACCAATACTCCCATATTGTCTTACAGTGCCTAGTTAACTTCTAGGATTTTTATCATTTAGTACTTGTCAGGATATGAACAAGAGTCCCCAGGACCAGGGGTCTGTGAAAGCACAGATCTTTCAGTATTTATGGCTGGGACTGTCTGTAGTAGATGCCTGCAGAGTATTGGGGTGGGTGTGGGGCTTGGGCAGGAGTTCCCATTCTTCTAGGCCAAGTTAATTTCTTTCCTTTCCCTCATTATATTTCTTCCATCCCCAAATATTTAACCTACTCTTTCCACTCAACCAGACTACCTCAATAGTCACCTGACTGGACTTCCTACTTACACCCTTGCTGCCCTACAATACACCCTACATATAGCAGCCAGACTAACCTAGATATGATAAATCACTCATTCCATAAATGTATGTTGAGCCAGGTACTGCTCCAGGTTCTAAGGCTATAGCAGTGAGTAAAACATGTGTTTGCCCTTCAGGAACTTATATTTTAGTGAGAGGAAGAAAGGCAGTCAATATAATAAGTAAAATACTTAGTATTTAAGTGGTATACCTTATAGAAAAATTAAAAGTAATTAAATGGAAACAGGTAATTTGACAGGTGAGGAGAAAGGTTTGTAATTTTAAATAGAGTCTTCAGGAAAGGCCTCACTGAAAAAGTGCCACTGAAGCCAAGATTTTAGGGGCTAAGTGGGGAGTTCCAGGCCTGCAGGGAGAGCAGCCCAGATGAAAGGAATGGCCAGTGCTGCTGTCAAGGCATGCGCTGCCCTGTGCCACGGCGAACGAATTTCCGCATCACCTACATTCATTGTAGTCATGTAGGTCAGTTTTCCTACTAATGGAAACAAGGACACGTGTCTATACTAAACACAAGTGAGACTCATGTTAGCATGAAGGGAGACAGGGATTCTAATGGAATATAAATTCTGTGTGTATACATACATATGTTTCTCACACACACACACACAATCATCCAGTACATCTCCAGAATGATACAAAATCACATATGAAACAAACAGTAGGTTTCCGTGTTGAGGGGTAGTTAAGGGTAGCTTCCTGGAGAGCTTTAAATGTTATAGACTCTCTACCATCATTTTTAGACATAGTCTTTGGTAATAGAGTTCTAATACTTTATACATGTCCTTAAATTTTGTTTCCTTCATAAACAAACATCATTAGCTGATTTAATGACCACTGATTAAAGGCTAATCATGAACTGCTTCCACGTTACTAATAATTTCCATCTCTGTTTCAACATGAACAGGTTTACTAGTGATAATACTGTCTCTAAAAATAGCAGTTCTAAATTTGCGTTTTCTACTCAGTTTTGATACAAGAGCAAAATCTAACAAAGCACTCAACAACTGTACACATGAAAACTTTAGCACAGAGAAAAAAACAATCATCTAAAAAGTATATTAAAAATAATGCCTTTTGCAATTGCAACAAAAAGAATAAAATACCTAGGAATAAATTTAATGAAACATGTGAAGGACCTATATAATGAAAACTACAAGACCCTATTAAAAGAAATCGAAGAAGATACAAAGAAATGGAAAGATATTCTGTGTTTTTGGATTGGAAGAATCAACATAGTTAAAATGACCCTATTACCTAAAGCATCATGTAGATGTAATACAATCCCCATCAAACTCCCATGGGCATTTTTTAAAGAAATAGAAAAAAAAAAAACATCAGATTTGCATGGAAGCACAAAAGACCCCAAATTGGCAAAGCCATTCTGAGAAAAAAGAACGAGGCTGGAGGCATCACTCTGCCCAACTTCAAACTATACTACAAAGCGACAGTAATCAAAACGGCATGGTATTGGCAGCAAAGCAGACACACGGACCAGTGGAATAGAATCGAGAGTCCAGAAGTAAATCCATATTTATATGGGCAAATAATTTTTGACAAAAAAGCCAAAAACATATAATGGAGAAAGGAAAGCTTCTTCAATAAATGGTTGTGGGAAAACTGGAAAGCCACCTGCAAAAGAATGAACTAGACTGTTGTCTATTACCACACACCAAAATTAACTCAAAATGGATTAAGGACCTGAATATAAGACCTGAAAAAATAAAATGCATAGAAGAAAACAGAGGAACTAAACTCAAGGACCTTGGACTAAAAGAGGATTTTATGAATTTGACCTCAAAAGCAAGGGAAGTAAAAGCTAAAATAAATGAATGGGACTACATCAAACTAACAAGCTTCTGCTTAGCAAAAGAAATTGTCAACAAGGTAAAGAGACAGCCATCTGAATGGGAAAATATATTTGCAAGCAATGCCTCCGATAAGGGCCTAATATCCAAAATATACAAAGAATTCATACAACTCAATAACAACAAAAAAGCATATGATCCAATCAAAAAATGGACAGAGGACCTGAACAGACACTTCTCCTTAGAGGACATATAAATGGCCAACAAATATATGAAAAGATGCTCAACATCACTAGCTATTAGGGAAATGCAAATCAAAAGCACAATGAGATACCATCTCACACCTGTTAGAATAGCTATAACCAACAGGACAAGTATAACAAATGCTGGAGAGGATGTAGAGAAAAAGGAACCCTCATACATTGCTGGTGGGACTGCAAATTGGTACAGCCACTATGGAAAACAGTATGGAGGTTCCTCAAAAAACTAAGAGTTGATCTACCATATGATCCAGCAATCCCTCCACTGGGTATTTACCCAAAGACTTGAAAACTCATGTCCAAAAAAATATTTTCACACTGATGTTTATAGTAGCATTATTCAAGGTGGCCAGGACATGGAAGCAACAAAAGTTTCCTATGATAGATGATTGGCTAAAGATGCTGTGGCACATATATACAATGGAATATTACTCAGCCATAAGAAAAGATGAAATACTGCCATTTGCGACAACATGGATGGAACGCAAAATAATCATGGTAAGTGAAATAAGCTAGACAGAATAAGTTGAAAATCACATGATATCACTTATATGTAGGATATAAACCTAAAAGCAACAAATGAGCAGGACGAACAAAGACTCATGGACATGGACTATAGATTAGTGGTTACCAGAGGGTTGGGGGTGGGGAAGGAGGGGGGAGGTAGACGGGGTAAAGGGGATCAAATATAGAGGGGTAGGGGGAGGGTGAAGTGGGTAAAGAGGATCAAATATATGGTAGCTGAAGGAAACTGGACTTTGGTAAACACACAATAGAATATACAGATATCCAATTAGAATGTATACCTGAAAATTATATAATTGTATTAATCAATGTTATCCCAATAAACTTAATTTTTAAAAGTTGGGAAAAACAAAGCATATTAGGCCAGGATGTAGAAGTTCTATTTTTACTATACACATTAGGAAACAAGAAGTCAAAGCAAGGCAAGGCAAAAAAGTAATGATTTTTTTACAATTAGCAATTAACTCATAAAAACAAACAAAACGTGTTCCAATTATGGCATGTGACTTCATTTCTCTGAGTCCATTTCTCTCACTGCGACAGCAGCTAATGATACGTACCCTGTGGGACTGATATGACAAGCACATCAGATGGTGACTGAGGAACTGCTGAGTGCAGCACTCAAGTAATGCTTTGTCTTGATTTTGGACAGGATAATAAGACTAAACAGTAGCTCAATCTGGCAGCAACACGGAAGGAAATCTGGAAAGAACAGATGTGGAGTTCACACATTACCGTGTTTTCTGGTTCCATGCTCTTCTCCTACTCATCTGGGCCTTTTGTTTCTCCTTTTAGTAGATATTCTGTCCTGTACATACACTCAGGTCTCTTTCTTGCTAAGAGATAAATCGGAGGTACACTACCTCAGATTTCTTTCAGCTCTTGCCCTTTATTTCCCTTTGGAGTTAACCTGGTTGAAACAATAGTCTGTCTTTTCTGTTTACTCTTCTGGCCCAGTGCTTTTCCCTCAGCACCAAAGTGTCCTCCCCAGGTCAAAGGCCACTCTTTATCTCTTACTTTGCCCTGGTGCACTTGCCTTCCGCTTCTCCCTCACCCTGTGGCCCAGCTCCCCTAAATTCTCTCCCCCTCCTCTGACCCCTCTTTCTGTCACCCGTGCTAGAACTTTTTTGGCTCCCAAATGTTCTTGTCCTTGCTGCTTTCCCCTTATATCCTTCACTCTTCCTGATAATTAACAATACAGATTGATATGAATGTCATACATATGATTACAATGCTCAAATCTGTATTGTCATCTGATTTCTAAAAATGCTACTTGATGTCAATATTCACTAAATAAACATATATTAAACAGCTCCTCTAGCAGGCAATGTGCTAGGCAGGAAACACAAAGAAAAGTAAGCTCAATCATGACAATTCCATGAGTCCACACACTAGTGGCTAGACAGACATTCAAAGAGACAAGGAAAACAGAGTGTGAAATGCAGTCATGAACAAGTTAAGAATCTTTAGTATACAGCCTGATGGAAAAGTCTGAAGACAGAAAAGTGGGAGAGGAAAACACAGTATCAAGAATACACGTGTTTGCCTCTGCTGCTTCCAGAAAACCCACCAGAATGACAGTGGGATAATGAAAAAGGGATCTATAAACCCATTAAGATAATCTGGAGAACAAGGAGAAAAATGCAGCATACATATACCCCTCCAAAAAACCAAAATAATTTAAATATCCTCATACAGACAAGAGAAGTTCATGCATACATTAAGATAGCTATTAAAGAAGGAACACATAGAGAATGAGAAGGCTCATAGAAAAATAATATATGGCAGCTGAAATAAACTTTTTCATGGAAGGACTGAAAGACAAAGTTTAAGAAAATCTTCACATCTCCTCACACTCTTCCCTTCAAGCAATGCCACGTGACCCCTGCAGGTCTTTGCCCTCCTGTTCCACGTGTCCAGTGTCCCCTACAGGGCCCATCACATTGAGAAGCCACTCAAGAGTCACCTCAGAGGTGAGGCCCGCCCTACGGCCCCTATAAAACAATACTGTCAGGCTCTCTTAGTTCCCGGGCACTGCTGTTTTCCATATAGCACTGTGATTCTACTGCAGCATTCCACAATCTTTTTGGCACTAGGGACCAGTGCTCCTATGAGAATCTAATGCCTGTTGATCTGAGGTGGAGCTGAGGTGGTGATGCTAGTGCTGGGGAGAGGCTGCAAATACAGATGAAGCTTTGCTCGCTCATCTGCTGCTCACCTCCTGCTGTGCAGTCTAGTTCCTAACAGGCCACAGACCAGTACCAGTCTGCAGCCCCAGGGGTTGGGGACCCCTGCAATGAATACTCGTTCCCTCCCTTCATCCTTCCTTTCCTGTCCCCCCCTGTCTTCTTTCTTTATTAATTTACTGTCTCCCTCACTAAACTATAAACTCCAAGTGGAAACTGCCTGTTTTGCTTGCTGTATTTCCAGGAATACATCAAGGAACAGGGCCTTGTGCTCAAAAACATCTGTTGAATAAGTTATTTACATAAAAATAAATACAAATAGCAATAGCAATCAAATCAACAAAAGTCTGTAATAAAGGCAATTAAATCTCTAAGGGATAATTTTATATATAATTAGCATTAAAAAACATAATAGCCAAAGTTGTTCAATACGTAGCAACAGGCATACAAATGTGTGTATCCTTTGACCCAGTGATTTTTCTAGAATCCTGTTCTTTAGAAAGCTTACTGGAAACCAGCAGTGATATTCATTAGACTACTTTTTTCCTATCAATGTTATTTTACTGACCTCTTTTATTACATTGTATTTAGATAGCTGTACGCTATGCAGAGATCAAAAATTACTTGCCTATCATAATTTTAAAAATGTGATCAACACTTTCATACTGAGTAGAGAAGATGTAAGGGTATAAAATATATTTTTTTCAAAGAGAAGTCAGTAATAATATCTAAAAGAAATTTCAGTTGTGAGAGGGAATACATCACAGATAATAAAGATTAAGGAGTGCTGAATGTTTAAAGGAGAATGGGATTGAATGGGTGGTTGGTGCAGACAAAAGAAAGAAATATATAAAGTTACTAATAACAATAAGGCCAAAGTTAGTTTCATTTGTTTTTAAATGAAGGCCGTATAAAACACCTATATAACATAGAGGAAGAGAAATGTTAGCTTCCTTTAAAAAAGGTGACAAATGTTTAAATGAAAAAGTGACAGGAAGTTATGGATATGACTCATGAGAGTAAGGAGAATGAAGAAGAGGGAGAGAGAAACATGGATTCGGAGTTCGGATGAAGACAGAAGGGGAAATGACTGCTAACATTTACTGAACGTTCAGTACATTCTAGGCAATCAATGAGTGATATAAACATAGTGACTCATTTAAGCCACATAATGTGTGACCAAAGTAAGGACGCAAGTGAGACCTAAGAAGGACGAGTGGGTGGCATCAGTGATGCAGAGGAAAACACACATCAATGGGCAGATCCCTCCAAGGGACCCAGGGATCTCTGAAGTGATTTCTTCTCTAGGTGACACACTCATGTAACAAGTCCTTGCAGCCTGATACTTCACCTGGAGAGATGCACCCTGGAAGCTCTTTTGTCACCTGGCTCAGTTCTTCTCGTTCCCGCTGAGAAATCACATTTGGTTTGGAAAGCTGATGCCTGCTCAGGGGGAAAGACACTAAATTTGGGTTTTGAACTGAGTGTTAAAAGCCACTTCCCACACAGGTCCTTATCCATAACATCCCCTCTGGGCTTCTGAAACAAATAGACAAACAAACAAATGTGGCGTCTGAAGTTTCCCATTTTTCAGTTCCCTACAGAAAAAACCTTTCACCTGCGCAGAGAGGACACCCAGCAACTACCCTAAAACAACGCCTGATAGTATCAGGATTTCAAATCCAAGTTCATAACTTCAGAGGCTATACAAGATGTCAGAAGGTGGGGAAAGATAAGTGACAAGATGAAGTCCTTACCCAGCGAAACCAAGTCTTGTATTTCTCCAGCATCGCATCTCCGTACAACTTCCTGGGAACGGCGTCTAGATGAATCCACTGTTTGCAAGTGAAATCCAGACACATCCTTGAATGTCACTGACTCTTGAAACTATAAATTCCTGCTCAACAAAGGATTATGCCAATAAAACCCTGTGAGGGACATGAACAAACAAGCAGCATTAGAAGAACAGGATAAAGAGATCTGTGAGAAAAATGTGTCATTTTCCAAAAGAAACTAAACAGCTGCAACAAAAATGGATATTATCATGAGCTAATAAGAGATGGAGATAACAGGAAGTGCTCCAGCATATAAGGACAAGGAGTGTCGATGCAAGTGAGGGATGGGTACAGCATGGAAGGCTGCTCTGACCGCTGGTGAGGGAGGGGGCCTGCACTGAACAGCACAGGATGACAGGACACATGACAACGGCACTGCATGGCAGAGCCTGACAGCAGTTATTGGTCACATACCCCTAGAGCCCAGGAAACCTGAACCTGCAGGAGCTGTGGGAGGCAGGCTTTGCAATGACAAGATGATGCAGTGGTTCCTGGTTACCACCAGAAGACATGACTGGTCTGTCTGAACAATTCTGTGGGTTGGGAGCGAGATAAAATATGTCGGCTTGAGGACTGGAAAGGCGAACTGGTGGGGAACCAGCTGGGTGGGGACTTTCCCTCTGGACAGGGGCATGTCCAGGGAGCAAGGGAACTCACACTAGGTCTTGGGGGTCCCATGAGGCTCAACGCTGCCAAGGCAGCACACAGAGCTTCAGGCCTTACCATACAGTGGGAATCCCATTACCAGGGAAAAAGCATGTGCAAACAGGACAAATCTAAAACATGGCTGGTCTGTGAGGGAACCAATAAAACATCCAGCTTGCTGTGAATGGCATTTGAAATTTACAGGGCTATTTCCACCTTGTTCTATAGTCCTTAGACAAGGAAGTAAAACACAAGAAGCACAACGTCTCTTTAACCAGTGTGATGGTTAATTTTATGTCCACTTGACTAGGCTAAGTGGGCCCAGCTGGAGTAAAGTGTTATTTGTGGGTGTTTCTGTGAGGGAGCGCCATTTGAATGGGTAGACTGAGTAAAAGAGATCACCCTCCCCAGTGAGCTGGGCACCATGCCACCTGCAGAGGGGTCGAACAGGACAAAAGCAGGGGAAGGGTGAACATGCTCTCTGCCTGAGCTGGAACAGCCACATTCTCCTGCCCTTGGATGTCGATGTTCCTGGTTCTGGAGCCTTCACACACGGACCAGGACAGACCCCATCAGTCCTTGGATCTCAGACCCTGGGCTTGCAGTGACCTATTGCACTGGCTTTCCTGGGCCTGGAGGTGGCAGACTGTGGGAGCTGCTCAGCCTCCATAATTGCATAAGCCTATCCCTCACAATCTCCCCTATCTATCCACACATATGCTGCTGGTTCTGTTTCTCTGGAGAACTCTGACTAATACAAGGAGTGAGCACTGAGTGGTGGTCACCATAAATAACAATTCATGTTTGTACTGAGTTCTGCCCTAAAAGGAAAGTCACATGCCTCACCCCATTTAACCCATGTGACAACCTGCTGGACTGAGAGCTCTAAAGTCATCATTTTATAGATGAGGAATCTGAGACTCCGAAAGGTTAAATAACTTCTCCAAGACCACACAGCTGGGATTTGAACCACCCAAGTCCCAGTGTTGTTAGAAGAAGGCCAAGAAGAGGACACCAGCATCCTGGCAAGCAGGAGGGTCAGCACAAGATGGTTGGGGTGGGGGGCATGGAGATTTGGGGCTGACAGACCGGGAAAGAGAGTTTCAGAGACGAGGGAGTAGTGAGCACTCTCAGAAGCTGGTGTGGGTCAAGAGAATGAGGACTGAAAAGAGAGCCACTGATTCAAAAATTAGCATATTTCAGCAGTGAGGAAGGGAGAAGTCAGCTTGCAGTGGATAAAAGAATAAATGGGAGGGATCAGAAGCAGCTAGATGAAGCTACTTCAAACTTTTTGTGAAAAAGATGAGAAATAGGATTATGGAAAGAAGGAATAGGTAATGGAAATAAAGTAATGGAAAAGATTTTCATTTAGAGACAGAGAATATAGTAATATGTAAATAGGCAGAGAGAGAATTAGTCTATTTTACATCCTACTGGCTATAAATGCCAGAAAAAGTGTCGACACTGAGGTGTGAACTTCATTCTTACTTTCTACCTCATTATTTGCTACTAATATTTATCTAAACAATACATCAAAATAACAAAAATGTTAAAAATCATGATTAATAATAAAAGTAATGGGAGCTACTAGTAGGATATAAATACATAGCAGAATTCCCATTTTATGAAAGGAAAAAAGGAACCAAGGAAAATCATCAGTTTAACAAATGCAAAGAAAGAAAAGGAAAGTGATAAGGAGAAAATAAAATGGAATAAGCACTGCTAAGAGTCACTTAAAATGGAGTTGGAGGCCACTGAGGGGCCTGTGCACGGTTCATGTCTGTTCTTGGAGCTGTGGTTAAGTTGCTGAGCTGCTACTACACTCAGTACAAGGCTGATCACACACATCTTGGATCCAGGATTGCTGCAGGGACATGTGGCCTCATCATGGTGACCAGATCTGTATCCTTGAAAGGAACCGACCTATTTCCACAACCAGCACACTCCATTTACCTAATGGGCTTAACGAATCCCAACTGACCCAGCCGACATCATTTACCTACATCAGGGGTCCCTAACCCCTGGGTCGTGCACAAACTGGTACCATCTATGGCCTGTTAGGAACCAGGCCACATAACAGGAAGTAAGTGGTGGGCGAGCAATTAAAGCTTCATCTGTATTTCAGCCGCTCCCCAGCGCCAGCATCACTGCCTCAGCTCCACCTCAGATCATCAGGCATCAGATTCTCATAGGAGCACTGGTCCCTGGTGCCAAAAGGGTTGGGGACTGCTCATCTACACGGAGGACCTTAATGAGAACGGCTCCTCTGGTTTTGCCCTTCATAAACCCTGCCTTTCTTGGTTCCCTTCAATGCACAATCTAGGTTGCTCCCTGAATGTGTGCCCTGGATTGCAAACCCTCCTTTGCTCAAATAAATGCTTTTTATTCTTTATTACAGCCTAAGCTTTTTGTTGTTAAGAAAAACGAAACAAGAAAACATAATAACCATAGATCATTAAATAAACATAAAAAGACCTAATACATGTATAACATAAATGGGTTAACTTTATTAAAAGACAAAAACTCTAAAATTGGTTTAAAATCCAGTTATATGGCACAAATAAGAAATGTATCTAAAACACAAACCAAAGTTTAAAAAAACAGGATAGAGACAAGATATAGCAGGCAACTACAAATGAGAAGAAAGCAGGGAGAAAAGCAGAGAAACATCAGACTGAGTAAAATGTATGTGGAAACAAAACATAAACCCCTTCTTTATGCAAGAGGATACAGATCAGAAATATGACATTCTCCTTCCAAATTAATCCTTTTTTTTTCTCCAATAAATTGCTTTGATGAGTATATTGGGCAAAATTAAAAGTCCAAATTCAGGATTGAATGGGCCACATGTTGGTCCCCATGGATTCTTGTTTCTTTCCATGCAGAGCCCTTGTGCGAGCCCCAAGCTCGTCTCTTACTAAGGGATACGCTGTGGATCCCTGTGCTGGCCACGAGCTTGTGAGGCACTGAGTGGCATCAGTATAGAATAGCATTTTAAAAGGCTAAGGTAAAACTTAAGGATATTGTTTGTAAAATGTATTTGTTGTTAATCCCATAAGCCTTTTTTCTCTCCTTCCCACTGAGAACAGGCCTTTATCTCCCCAGCACCAGAGTAAGCACAGGTAACTCAGGCTGCTGGGAAAAAGCAGCCACATGAGTTATCTCATTCATAGAGGGGTTTTCTTAAATTTAAAACACAGGTCTTTTGATACTGTTATTCTTTGAAAAGGTGAGACAGCCAATGAAATAAATAGGAATATTTTAAATGATAAAAGTATAATTTATAAAGATAAGATCATAATGAAGTTTAAGACACCATAGCAGCAAAATATCTTCAGATAGAATTCTTAGCAATCCGATTTGTTTTTTTATAAAATCACAATCATGGTTAAATCCCAATCACAACTGCAATAAAATAAATAAATAATTAGTTTAAACCACAGAATACACCTAATAGGAAAATGCAAGATTCTCATGATCAAAGTTAACAAAAGCCATAATGAAATCTGAATAAAACGAAGGGTAACTTTCTTACTCACAGGAAGAATAAACATGGTAGAGAGGGCAGTCTTCCTCAAACTGATACAGATTTAACGGACTTCAAATCAGAATTGCATGGTTTTCTTTTTAACTGTTACTGTTGGAACTTGATAAAGTCAATAAAACTTGATAGTTAATAAAATTCAACTATAAGGATAAATGTATAAAAACAATACGGTTACCAAAATTTTGAAAAGAAAACCGAGGGGAATAGTTGCTTTATGAAATAACAAAGTAAATTCTGAACAACAAACAGTATAGTGGCAGGCACTACAGCATACATGGGTACCACTCTGGCTCCACCTGGCGAACCACGCTATGCCCCACCCCTGTCACACCTCACCATGCCCCGCCCCTGTCACACCTCACCATGCGCCCTGCCATGTGGCCATCGCAGCACTTAGCAGTGTCTTCAGTAATGTTTCCTCTTCACTGCTGTCCTCCCTCCCCTGTTCCAGAAGATAAGAGGGAGAAGAGAGAGACCTTACCTGTGTCATTCTCTACTGTCTCCCAAGCACCCAGAACACAGTTTAGCACACGTTAGGCAGGTGCTAAATATCTGTTCAATGAACAGATGGGCGACGAAACGCCTCAAGACACCAT
Organism: Eidolon dupreanum; assembly: GCA_028627145.1. Taxonomy (NCBI): domain Eukaryota; kingdom Metazoa; phylum Chordata; class Mammalia; order Chiroptera; family Pteropodidae; genus Eidolon; species Eidolon dupreanum. The sequence continues at coordinate 35,653,001 of CM053515.1, forward strand.
ATAGAAGGAAGTTAAATTCCAATCTCACATTATACACCATAAATTCCAGACAGCTAGGATGTAAATTTAAAAGGATAAAACTAGTAGAAAATGTAGAAAAATATTTATATATAATCTTTGGGTACAGAAAGAATCTCACAGCATGATTCCAAAACCAAATAAAGGAAAAGTTAACTGAATAAAACTTCAAAACGTATTTGTAGCAGATGTTATACACAAACTGAAAAGGAAAATGACAGGAAACAATATTGGCAATTTATGGCAAAGGATTACTATCTACATTATATAAAAGGCTTCTTTTATATATAAACAACCCAATATAAAAGTGGGTAAAAGATGTAAGAAAGGTATTTAAAAAGGCTAGAAGAATGTACATTCATACTTATTTTTGAGGATTTGAGACCTAGGAGTATATCTTATAGCCTTAAAATGTTTTTAATAACTATATGCCCAATATTTATATGCAGAAAAAGAAGATAAAATTTAGAGGCAAATACAAGTCATACTTGGGCAATTCATAGTCACATCATTGGCCAACATAGGAAAGATGAAAATAAGAGGAAAGATGAAACAAGGAAACAGCTCTAACGCTGCACTGACGTGTCCCAAATCAATCACCATAATCTTCGAAACATCATCAAGGACAAAGCTGCAGAACTGTTCCAGACTAGGGGAGACTCAGGAGATGTGACAGCTAAATGTCAGTTGTGATATGGATTAGATCCTGTCCAGATAAAGGACATTTGTGGCAAAACATGACTAAGATTTGTAATTTGGTAGTAGTACCAATATAAGTTTCATCATTTTGATAACTGTATATTGGTTATGTAGAACCAGGGCCTGGTTTTTAGGCTACATATACTGAAGTATGCAGAAATTAAATCAGTGGTTGCCAGGGACAGGGAACATGGACGAAAGAGGGTGAGGACAACTTCTGGGGTGATGAAAATGTTCTATAGCTTTGCCAGGGCGGTGGTTATGTTGGTGCATAAATTTGTCAAAACTCAATAAATTATAAACTTAAAGTGGGTTATTTTATGTAAATTTTACCTTAAATAAAGCTGATTTTACAACTTAATACTTTTTTAACTAAATAAAATAAAATAAAATCAAGGTCACTGACAGCCAAACCACAACCTTCATCAATCAAAATCTTATAACTTGTCCCCTTTAAACCTTCCCCTCTTCTAGAAATTCCCTTCCTCTAATAACTATTCTTGTGATTTATGCTGCCTTTTATAACTGAGCTTGACAATATCGAGGAGAGAAAGTAGTACGCACAGAAACCGCCAACAGTTAATTCTTGTCTTCATGAAGCCTCCTTAAAACTGGCACCTTTGATAAACCAACAAGTGACATATTTAAGAGAAGCCTAACACGTGATCTAATGAATAGAGAACATACCACAAGCCCTTCGGGACTGCAGACAAGGTTAAGTAAGCCTAACCTGACAAAGAAAAATGTAAGGCAAAACATAACGTAAGGTCTCCTGCACCAAGTCCCCCTGATGTCTTATTTCCTTCTCCAGAGAAACACCAATTCCAGCTTCTAGTAAAAACTACCAAGTTCCATTTTAAAGCAATTGGAGCCAAAAAAAAAAGCCTAGATTCCTCATTCAGTATTTTCGCTTTGTGATGTCCTCTAGCTGATGGCCACTGCTTCTTCCTAGAAAAGCTCTGATCATGCCAACCCCCCAAATTCTTCCAACTCCTCCTCCACCCCCATGCCTGCCACCTCACCAAACACATAAACTCCTCCATCCTGGCACCTGACCCCACACTTTGTATCTGATTCCCTCTCACTACCAGTCAATACTACTAAACTCTATATCCCAAGGTCTTGGCTGGTATCATGCTAAGAGTGCCTTCAACCTCCCAAGAACAATGCTGGGCACGTTTTACTTACACCATTTCATTTGCACTTTCCAACAAACTTATGAAGTAGGTATTATTAAATGAAATAAGCCATGTGAAATTCTTAGTGTCAAGGATGGGGCAAACGCTCAGTTCCTCTTGTTATTTCTGTCATCAGCCTGAGAGACTGATGCTTCAGGGAGGTCCAGTCACTTGCCCAAGGCAATGCAGCTCTTAAATGGTAAAGTCAGGATTTTAACTTGGGACACCCTAAATCCATTTCAGCATCCCCTCCTATCATCCCTATCCAGCCCTGCTTCCCCTGGCTGCCCCACTGATCTTCACCTTCTTCAGGTCTTGGAACACTGACACCCTGGGCACCTAACCTACCTGTTCTTATTATCAGACTCACGTGCAGTCATCATAACAGTATTTTGTAGAGATGTGACCTTTTCTGCTGCCCTAGAGTCCACAGCCCTGTAAGCACCAGGACCATCTCCACATGATTGTTTTCCCTTTTCTGACCCTTGAACAGCACCAGGAGCTGAAGGAGGAAGTGGCCACTGAGAACAGAGCTGAGGGACACTGAGTAGAACTTTGTGGAAAATAGCCAATATTCGCAGATCTCAAGAGCCCTGTTCTCTTCAGTGAAACCCACACATAACACATGATATCAGAGTACAAAATGAGCGACGGGTTTGAGATTGAAAAATGAGTGGAAAATGAGCTCACCTGAGGTCCCAATGGCAGAGGCCCAGCAGCCATTGCCTGCTCCTTTCTTCCTGTGGAGTTCTTCCCAGGGGGTGAGCAGGAAGAAGAGGCAGAGCTAAGGGAAGGAAAGAAGCCATGAGAAAGGCAACTACAGCAACAACAAAAAAACAAATTCCTATGGATAAACCAAATAAGAAGGATACAGTATCTACATAAAGAAACTCTGATTTTTATTTATGAAGTTTATTTTAGTAAGTTTATTTAGATATGTAAAGAAAGATGAACAGAGAGACATACCATATTCCTGGATAGGATGTCACAATCACATCCGAAATTCTCACTTCTTTGAAATGAATTTATAAACTTAACACATTCCCAAATTATACCAAAGTAATATTTTAAAGTTAATAATGGAAAAGATGCTTTTTTAAAGTTAATTGTGTTGTATAACAGCCAGGAAATCTTTGAAAGAGACTAGAGATGAGCAAAAACTTGCCCACCAATTATTATGAAGCTATGATAGTGACGCATGAATGGCAGAATCACGCATTCACCAGATATACTGTTGACACCCCCTGTGTACCAGGCATCAACCCTTTGGGTGGGAGTGAACACAGCAGCAAACAAAACAGATAAACTCTCTCCTCTCATGGGTGTTCTTTCTAACAGGGGAAAGAGTTAATGGAACAAATTAAAATCCTGCCAACACAAACAGTTCAGAAAAACATTTATATATTAAGAATTCAGGATACAATAAAAGTACATTTCACATCTGTGAAGAAAAGATGAATTATTCAATAACTTGGAACAAGGGCTTACCGTTTGGAAAATAAAACTTTGCACATAACATGAAACTAAAGTAGTAGAAGAAAATGTGGATGAACATTTTTGTGATCATAATGGAATAGAAAGCCTAACAATGATGTCAAAGATCTGAACATGAAGGGAAGGTTTTCATGTCTGATCATGTGGAAATATGACATTTCTCCACCGAAAGGAAACACTTGTGTATCATATAGAAAATTTAAAAACGAAACTCAAATTGCATAAAGATATTCATTAGTATTTAAAATGTAAATTTAAACAACTCTATTATTTGCACCTCTAAGAAAGTTAGAGAATAGTTAACATTCAGGCTTGGTGTAGGTCAACCAGGCTCCTTACATTGCAAATGTTTATAAGCTACTACTTTTATGGGCAGAGTAAGACAGAAGGTATCAAAAGCCTCATAGGAGGATCCAGATATTTCATTTGAAGAGATTTACAGAATGAGACAAGAATGCAAAGATATATGTAGCCAGGAGACCTATATTGTTCATAAAATTGAAAAAACAAAACCTGAGAAAGAACATAAATGCCTAAAGGATTAAATATGGCACAGACATACTTTTCATCACTCACTAAAATAACTTGGCAATTTTAAAAAACTGGTATAAGTAGATGTTTGCAAAATATTAATTTTTTTATAAAAGTTTATTCTCCACGTTGACTGATACTCGCACAGATAAAACTAAAAAAGTCATGGAACTTAAGATTTATGCACTTTAAATCCCTTACCAAATGTATTTTGTAACTCATTCTTTAAAGCAAATAAAGGATACTAATATCCACCCTTACGAACAAAAAGTTTCTATGTTAAGACACATATACTCGCCAATAAGCAGACTTTGACAGTTTTCAAATGATTTTTTTTTTCCTTTTTGCTCCTCTGAAGTTTTTAGTTGTCCTATAGTGAACTTTTTGGTAAGAGAAAAATCTCGCTTGAAAAAAAAATAGAAAAAGAAAAAGAAAAAGGGGGGGGGAGCGAGCGAGGGCAGGGATGACCTCCCCATCCTTACGGAGAGATAGATCAAAGGGAGCCCCCACGAGCGCCCCTAGGAATCGGCAATCGCAGAGGGCGCGCACCGACGTACGGTTTACACAAAGGGCACGTGCTGGAGCCCGGAGACCCCGCAGCTGGCCCAGCATCCCCCAAGACCGCCGAGCGGGTCCTGGCAAAAGCCGGCGGCAGGGAGGAACCCAGGGTCCTTCACTGAACCTCGGACCTGGGCCACCGCGTCACCCCCGACCCCCCTACTCTCCTGGGACGCGGAGTGGAAGGGTGGTCCAGCGACCCTCAGCTCTGGGTGTTCACCCTGGCCCGGCGCCTGGGGCGAAGAAGGGCGCACCTGGGACAGGCGGCCCGGACCTGCGCAGGGGCCCAGAAAACGCGGCCCGAGCCCATCCGCCGCCGACTTCGCCTCACGCGGCCGTCCAGGACTCGTCCTGCCCGAGCCTCTGCCCGGCGCCCTCCCACCCGCCGGGCCCGGCGCGTGCCGCCACCTCCGCCGCGGTCCCACACTCACCCTCGCCCAGCATGAACAGAAGCACCCGGTGCGGACGCGATCCTCCCGCTGCCTCCCGGGGAAGCCAGACTACATTTCCCACAAGGCCGCGGGGACGTGGCGTGTTCTTTGGAGTGCGCAGGCGCAGGCCGAATACGGCGAGAAGCGATTCCAGCCACTGGTCAGAGGTGGATCCCAGAATCGCTCTCCTAGGTTGAGTTGCGGCTTGCCAAACACGCTGCGGTCGGCGCGGATACCTTACCAGGGCTGTCCTAAAGAAGCCTCTCCTTAGAGCCTGTCAGTACCCCGTGGGGAGGGGAAACGGAGCAGGCAGCCTTGGCTAAGTCTCACTTTCCTCCTCTGAAGTAAAGGGAACCCAGAAGAATCCCTTGCAAAGTAGTCATTCTAGAATTAGACGAGGTGGTAACATACTGGATACACGGCGGGCACTCCATGATTGGTGGTTACGGTACCCCCAGCCCTAGCTTGGGGTCAGGTGCTGCTCTATGGGCTTCAAAATTATCACTGGATAGAATAAGAACAAAATCTCCAATTAAATATGTGGCCAGAGTTGTTCATTTCAGCTGGATCTGCTGCTAGAACTTGGAGAAGTACATGACATTTGGGGCAGACCAATATGGTAGCTTATATTGTAATATTCGGTTTTCTAAAAATAACTGCTAGTTTCTCCTGCCGCTTTCTATTCCTGTGACAAATAATCCACCCATGAGCAAACTTCAGAGAGGTTCCTCTGAACCCTCTTTTCTACTAGGCATGGTTCCTGAGCCTCCTCCTTGGCCTGTGGAGCCCAGTTTTAGCAAGAATCCTGCTAAATCAGTTTAGGTAGCAACCCCATTCTTAATATCTGATCAAATTCCTAACCCCCTACTCTTGATGTTTAAATCCTTTAGCAAGAATCCTGTTAGGTCGCTTTGATGCAGGACAGGGCAAATTCCCTGGAGTTGGGGGAGACAAAGCCCTGCACTGAAAGAAGGAGGTTATTTGATGGAGAGTGTAGAAAAAATTAAACACCACACCAAAGTTAGGGTCAAAAGGAAAGTTTAATGGAGAAGAGGTAGCACTCCACAGAGTGTGGTCTTTTCTCAGAGTCAGAGAGTGAGAGAGCCTAAGAGAGACTAGGGACAGAGAAAATAGCGAGAGACAGGACAGTGAGAGAGTAAAGGCACTGAGAGGGACCCCCCAGTGTTTGGGGAATACAGTTTATATATCATTCTTTAGTTCCTGTGAGTTATAGTTTAAAGACTTTGTTTACCCATTTCCTTTGATATGACATACAGTGAATAAGGGGAAGGGGAAAAGTATATTATGTGAAAAGGGTAAAAATATGTAACATGAAAGGCCTGCTGGCAGTTCCAAAGTGCAAAGAGTCTCAAACAAGATGGACCAAGACACATCATAGTTAAAATGCCAATGGCTGGAGACAAAGAAAAACTCTTAAAAGCAACGAGAGAAAAGCAATTAGTTAGCTACAAAGGAGCTCCCATAAGACTGTCAGCTGATTTCTCAACAGAAACTCTGCAGGCCAGAAGGGATTGGCAGGAAATATTCAAAGTGATGAAAAGAAAGGACACAAAACTAAGATTATTTTATCTAATACAGTTGTCATTTAGAATTAAAGGACAGATAAAGAACTTCCCAGACAAGAAAAAGCTAGAGGAATTCATCGCTACCAAGCTAGTATTATAGGAAATGTTAAAGGAACTTAGAGGGAAAAGGAAGAGGAGAAAAAGATTAAAAATATGGATAATAAAATGGCAATAACTACATATCTAGCAACAATTGCTTTAAATGTAAATGGATTAAATGCTCTAATCAAAAGACATAGGGAGGCTGAATAGATAAGGAAACAAGACACTTACATATGCTGCCTACAAGAGACTCACTTCAGATTGAAAGACACACATAGGCTGAAAGTAAAGGGATGAAAAAAGATGTTTCATGAAAATGAAAACAAAAAATCTGGGGTGGCAATATTTATATCAGACAAAATAGACTCTAAAACAAAGGCTATAATAAGAAACAAAGGACTCAGTTATCCCACTTCTGGGATATTTATCCAAGAACCAAAAACACTGCTTTGAAGGGACATGGGTATCCATATATCAATTGCAGCATTATTTACAATAACTAAGATATGGAGGCAACCCGGCTGTCCATCAATGGATGAATGGTTAAAGAAGAGGTGGTACATATACACAATGAAATATTACTCAATTGTAACAAAGAATAAAATCTTGCCATCTGCAACAACATGGATGGACTTAGAAGTTATTGTGCTGAGTGGAGTAAGTCAAACAGAGAAAGACAAATGCAATATGATTTCTTTCACTTATATGTGGAATCTAAAGAACAAAATGAATGAACTAACAAAACAGAAATAAATTGATAGATACAGAAAATACTTTGATGGTTGCCAGATAGGAGTGGTTGGGTGAAAAAGAGTGTTGTAAGAGATGCCTGCAGTCCTGGCTGGATGCCTGGTGCTTGGAGCAACAAGGTCATCGGAAGCAGGTGTGGACTTGCACACAAGGACACGTTGCAGGGAGGGCGCACAAGCCTGACCAATTCTGGGACTTTTTGCTCTAGGGGTGAGGATGGGAAAAAGATATTTGAGAAGAAATAGCTGAAAACACGGTGGTGGCCTTGAGGCTGAGTCTGGGAACTGGCTGTAGTTTGTAATTACTAACCTGATAGTAACTAATAATAAATAACAAGGCCAGCTTTGTGAGGGGGAATAAAAAGCCATGGAGACGGGGTTATAAAAGCATTTCCAGACTCTGACTCTTCTTCCTAACCGTCTCCGCAACAAAGAGGAAGGGATTAAGAAGAACAAATTGGTAGTTCCAAATAGTCATTGGGATGTAAAGTATAACATAGGGAATATAGTCAATGATATGTAATAACTATGTATGGTGTCAGAAGGGTACTAGATTTATCAGGGAGATCACTCCCTAAGTTATATAAATGTCTAATCACTAGGTTGTACACTGAAACTAACATAACACTGTATGTCAATTATAATTGAAAAATGAAAACTTGTTAAAAAAATATCTATCTTAATAAATTTTTACCTTGTGAACACACTGTGAACTCGGAGACAAACCAAAAAATAAAACACGGTCAGTCCTCAGAGGGTCCCTTGGGCCTCATCCTCATTATTAATTCCCCAAGAATAAGGACAAAGACTTTCAATCAAACTTCAGTCAAGTTCCTCTGAGCCCTCTTGTTATCAAGATTTCAGCCTTGACCCCTGTCCTTTGTTTGGCTTGTCCAGCCCAATCTTAGCAAAGAATCCTGCTGTCATCCCTCACCCTTGATATCTGATCACCTTTGATGTCTTTTCAAGTTCCTTATTGCTTTTGATGTACACGTCTTCCCAGACTTTAGCAAGAATCTTGATAGGTCAGTTTACCAAAAACCACCCTACCCTAATGTCACCTTTTAGTAATTTTCCACCCATTGACACCCTTAGCTATAAGTCTCCACCTGTGTTTGGCATATTTAAATTTCTTTCCACTATTGTAATACTCCCATTGCAGTAGTCTGAAATAAAGTTTCTTTTGCTATTTTAAGAAGTGTCTGAATAATTTTTTTGTAACAGTAACCATTATCTTGGCTTCTGATACCAAAGATTAATTCTGCTTCTTTGTAAATACCACATAACTGAAATTACCTTGTATATACTGTTTGTGTCTGACTTCTTTCATTCACCATTCCTTCTGAGAAATTCATTCGTGTGTTTCTATGTAGCAGTAATTATTCTGATTGTATCTTAATGTAGACATTTCACTAATACTGTACCATTTGATATCTATTGGGGAGTTTTGGGTTTGGGGCCATTTTAAATGGAAATGCTGGGAACATTATTGCTTATGTTTTTAGGTGGATACATAAGAATGTTTCTATCAGATGTATATTCAGGAGTGTAATGGCTGGGTCCCAGGTATGCACAAATTCAGGTTTTTAGTAGATACTGCCATACGGTTTCCCAAAGTGGATGTAGCAATTGATACTTCCGCCAGCGGTGTATGAGTGTTCTTGTTAGTCAAAATACTCACCAATACTTAAAAACACGTGCTTATTGATCTTAACTATTCTGATAGGTTGTTTGCTACATTTACCATTTTTTAATGAGAACAATTAAGATGTGCTGTCTTATTGTATTACAAGCATACAAGACAGTATTGCTAACTGTAGTCACCTTGCTGTACATTAGACCCCCAGAGTTCATTCATCCTGCAGAACTGAAACTTTGTACCTTTTGACCAACAATCTCAGAATCTCAGTTTAGCATTCTGATATGTTTTGATGTATATAATCGGATAATAGTATTACATCGTATTGCGCTGTGATTTTTTAAAAGTGATTCATGGCTTTTTTATTTGGTTCAATCCAGGGCAATTGTTTTAAAAATCTGCGTACACCACACATGACCCACACAGCATCCTGCATCATGAATTAATCAGCACAAGACAAGTAGATACTGCAGACAAGCCTCCATCCACTCAAGTTTATGTGGCTTTGTTCTCCATACACCTTCCTGGGAGACTAAAATACATTCTGTCTCTGCAGTTTCTAAAACAGAAACACTTGAGTTTTGAAACTTCTGGTCAGGCCCTAAATGGTGACTGGGTTCCACTTCATAGGGGCCACAAGCATGGCAGATGTTCGTTTCATGAGCACCAGGAAGGCTCTGCTCATGAGGGGAGCACTCTGTGGGATCCTGCCTTCCTGCAGTTGTTCCACATCATAAGCAGGACCTACATTTGGCTTGAGCTTGCCCCTGGTGCCACCACCCACGCACCAGGCCAGGTCCACGACCTTGTCTAGACAGGAAGTCCCCCAGGCTGGCCCTCCTGCAGCAGGTAGATGGGCGGGCTCTGCCACACAAGCAAGTGCCCCTGGCCTTCTGCTGCCACAGCCTGGAAGGGTAGCCGACTGAGGCTCAGAGGGCCTTCTGGGGCAGGAGATGAAGGCCTCTGGACTGTGGGCCCTTCCCAACCCGGTGGCCTCACTGGGTCAGTGTGTCCAGGGCCCCAGGTTGGCTGGGAAGAAAAAATTTGAGCCGGTGAGCTTCAGAGCACCCCTCAGTTCAGTCTCCTCAAGTGAGCATCTTACACGGGATGCTCACAGACATGCCTCCTGGACCTTGCCAGGCCTCCACCTTTGGGAGCCTCCCCCAGGCCCTGACAAGTCGGCGGTCTCCTGGGGCACTGGCCGCATCCGCCTTCCCCACAAGCCAGGCCGCCCCTCTCCCTGCAGGGCAGGTGTAATTAGGTGTAATTACACCAGACCCAGGTGTAATACTGTGCCCCATCTAAGCGGCATGGTCTCCGTCTAATCACAACAGGCTGGTACCATCAGGTGTACCACCTCAGGTGTCTCCGGCGCTCCTCTGAACTCCCTGCCGGATCCTGATTCTCCCACCTCCGCAGGCTCCCTGCACTGCTGGCCACTGGCCGCTGGTTCCACATCTCTGAGAGGACCACAGAGCTCGGAGCCCTGTCTCCTGTCCCAGGAAGTGCCCAGGGCCAAGGACTCAACCTTTCTTTGCCCGAAGCTCTTAGCAACAGAGTCGTTTAACTCTGTTGATCTAAAAATTTCCATCTTCTGAGGGGAAATGACACAGGTTTCACAGCAGTAAAACAGGAATGACATTTTGATCTTGAATTATCTGGCAGTGTCTAGGCAGTCTCGTGAGCAACTGGCAGCTTTGAACTTGCCGCCAACGCGCGCTATTTCGGTCCTGCACTCCGGCCTCTGGGAGCCGCCCTCACACGACCTGCAGGAGGCGCTCGTGCTCCTCCAGCCGCACCTGGAGCTTACGCAGCTCCTGGACGTTGCGGTTCTGTGCTGAGTTTCGTGGCGCACCAGCCAGCGGTTAGAAGCGGATGGTGAAGACCACAAAGAATGAGGCTTCCGAGCCCCATTGGTGGACACGATGGCGGTCTGCCAGCCGATGGGGCCGCGGAGGCTGGGTGCAGGGCTCAACTGGTGGCGCGCGCCCACAAGCAGAACTCGATCCGGCAGAGCAGCAAGAGCTCGGCCAAAAGAGCAGGACGCAGAGAGCGGTGGAGAAGGCCCAGGCCCACTCTGCGCAGGGTGCGTGCGCTGTTGCGGCGGCTCAGGGTGCAGTGGCGGTGGTGGGTGTTGCTTGCCGACTCCCATGTTGGGCAGGAAGCACGCGCGGATGAGCGAGGTGAGGAGGTGCAGGCGCTGAAGGCGACGAGCATCCGCAGTGGGTACTGCGTCTCCAGCTGCGCCTCCTCTACGGCCACCATGCGAAACCTGAGAGGAAGGCAGAGGTGCGGCTGGAGGCCTTCAGCTTTGCTCAGTCCAGGTAGAGCGTTTCTCCAGGGGAAGGCCCGCCCGGAGACGTGGCTGGAGCCGACCAGGTCCAGGTAGCTGTAGGCGACCAGGTCCCAGTAACCTGTGCCCTGGTCGCCGGGCTCCGAGCAGGTGGGAGTGGAGGGGTCCGCAGGGCACGGCAAGCTCCGCATTCAAGATGGGAGACCGGCGAGGGGCTCTGCTCGCCCCGCCCCGCTGCCGTGGCGGTGGCCCTGTGGCCCAGTTGGAACCACCAGCGCGACCCGCTCCCTCCTTCTGCAGGTGTCGCGGGTTCTCCCCCCCAACCCCCGCCCCCAGCTCTGCCGCCGCCAGCTGCCCCACCCCCAAAAATGCGATTTTAATTTGCGTTTCCCTGATAAAGTTAAGCTCATTTAAAAACTTAATGGTTATTTGAATATACTCTTCTGTAAAGTGTCCAAGTCTTTTGGCCTTTTTTTTAATTGAGCCTAATGACATTTTTTTTTTTTTTTTTTTTTTTTTTTTTTTTACTGATTGGTTAGAGAACTATATATGGTGAATATAAGTCCTTGGTCGAATATACGTATTGCAAACATTTCCATTTTGTAGCTTGCCCTTTTACTCCATTAATGATGTCTTTTGATGCATGGAAGTTTTAAACTTTAATGTAATCCAAGTACCAATTTAACCTTTTATGTTGCACATTTTATGTCCTGTTTAAGACATCTTTGTACGCGATCATGAAGGTATTCCACGCCAAACTTTGTTTCATCATACACGTTTACACCTACAATACATCAGAGCTGGGTTTTGTGTATATAGTGTGAAGCAGAAACAAGATTCACTTCCCCCCATATCCACTTTACCCAACGTTGTTTATTGAAAAAAAATAATAATAATAACACCACATCAGCGTAGCCATTGTTATAACTCAGGTGACTGTATATGTGTGATATTATCTAGTAGTATAAGTCTTCCAGCTTCGTTCTTCAGCAACATAATTTTGGTCATTCTTACTTGATTATTTACTTTTGAGTAGATGGGAACACATCACGCTGCAGAAATTCTTGTAGCAACCCATGTCATATTCACCTTTCATTATTGTCTGATATTTTAAACCAAGTTTATATATTTATCATGAAAATGAACACACTGCATGTTTACCAACCCAAAAAGAGACTGCTAGCAATAGCGTTGTAATTAGGGCTGTTGTTTTTTTGCATAATTTGTGGTAAGGAATTCTTGATTAGACAGATGGACAGATGTTCAGGCAAACAGTTGTTCTGACAGACAGATGTGCAGACACATGGACAGATGTTAATACAGACAGACATGTTCAGATGGATGTCTGGACAAATGGACAGAGGTTCATGGAGATAACTGTTCAGACATTCACATAAACAGAACTTTAAGCATATGGATAGATATTCAGAAGACATTCAGACAGACAGACATGTTCTGATAGACAGGAGTGTGCCAGACACTTTTTAACACATGAGCTCTTAGACACGGACAGATAGGAAGATGTTTATATACAGATGGAGTTTTCAAATGGGAACCATTCAGATAGACATATGTTCAGACAGGCATTCAGGCAGATGAACAGACATTCACAAAGTTGGACATTCAGACAGATAAATAGGTGTTCAGACAGACATGTTCCAACAGATGGGTGGTCTGAAAGACAGGTGTCCAGAAAGATGGATGTCGGGATAGACAGAGACATTAGTGTGATGGACATCTGGACAGATGAACACTCCAAAACATGAGCATTCTAACAAATGTATGTTATGACACATAGTTCACAGCAGAACAAATGTAAAGACAAACATGTTCAGGAGGATGGTCATTTGGACACACAAACAGATGGACATATGGACATTTGGAAAGACAAAGATGAACTTTCATACAAACAGACCTGTGGACAGATGGACAGACATTCAAACAGATGGGCATTTGGACTGATATGCCTCCCAACACATGAGTATAAAGCCAAGTGGACATTCCCACAGACAAGTGTTAGCACAGGTGTATGATTCAACAGATGGATGTTTAGACATGTGAACAGATGGTCACACAGACTAATATTCAAACAGACGGGTTAACACAGACATTTGGACAGATCTTCAGACAGATGGATGTAAGACTCTCAAACCATCAGGTACATTGATGTTAAGATAGATGTTCCGACAGACAGGTATTCAGACAAATGGAAGGAGTTACAGACAGACAGAGAGACATTTCAGAAGTTGGGCATTCCAACACATGGGTGTTCCAACACAGAGACATTCAGCCACACAGACAGTCAGAAAGAAGGACGTGTGTTTAGATCAAGATATTCAGACAGATGGACATTCCAGCAGATAGGCACCCTGATATGTGGGCATTTTGACACACAGATATTTATGTACATAAGCACTCAAGCAGGACATATGTTCAGACCAGATATCCCAACAAATAGATAGATATTCCAACAGATGGATGTTCAGACAGATGGACAGATATTCAGATGAATGTTCTGTAGTCTCAGACAGCATTCAAGGACTAATAACCTAGTTCTAGCTAACATTTCCACTATTATTTTTTATTTTGCCCTTTCAGGAGCCCTCTACATCAGCAAAGTTAGTTTTCCTACTGGTGCCTACAGATGCTGTATTTGCTCTCCCTCTGAGCCTTTTGCTCCTGTGGTCCTTGCCTTCTTCTTCCTCTCTAGGTATCATGATTCCATCCATTCTTCAGATTTGGATGATAAAAAATTCTCTCAGGTCTTAGAACACAACTCTGGGCACTTCATCAGGCTTCTGTTCATTAAGGAAGAAATCTGACCTTATACACACATATATGATGATACATCATAATGAAGTAGGATTCATTTCAGGAATGCAACATTGGTTAAAAATTCAATATAATTCTATTAAAAACATGAAGAGAAAAACAATATCATTTCAGTCAATGAAGAAAATGAATGACAAAATACTACTCCTATTTATGATAACAAATCACAGTACACTAGGAATACAAAAAAATAGTCCCTTTATTGATAACAGATATCCACAAATTAAAGCTAACATACTAAATAGTGAAAAACTGAATGTTACCATTTGTATTCAACATTGTACTGGCCTGTGCTTTATAGTACTATAATGTAAGAAAATAAAGGTATTACAAATAGAAAAGAAAAAAATTAAAATAGCCATTGTTTACAGATAATTGTTTATGTGGAACATACAAAAGAATCTACACACAAGCCATTAGAAAACAATGAATTTAGCAAGGTTACTGGATGTGAGGTCAATATATAAAAATTAATTGTACTATGTACTAGTAACAAATAATCAGAAAATAAAGTTTAAACATACTATTTATGATAGTACAGTGAGTACATCATGTCCTCTCATGCCTCCTCTTATGTGAACATTTGCTGAAGTCCTACATTTATTTCTGTCTCTATTCAGGCTTATCACTCTTTTAAAGCATTCTTTCTCCCTAAGTAATTTGTAAACTTCAATTCACCAGAAAATTATTTCCTTAAAAACAAAAAGTAAAATAGACATCAAACATATAAAACTGATGAACAGGAGCTTTATTACTGAGACAAGAATATGGAGTGAACTCAGAGCCATGAATTCCTAAAGATCTCCAAAGCTCAGGTTGAAACTCATTAACATTTTTAAGCACCTAAAGATACAAAAATTGCTACTAAAATCAACATCTTTCAAAAATGAGTTTTCCCCTGCTTTACAGACAATAAGATCAGTAGGCAGAAATTCCTTCACCTCCAAATCAAACAGAAACTTATTTGCAGTCTCATCTTTTTATAGGCTTTTCCCTCCAGCCTAAGGTGAACCCCCCACCCCCAGACTCTATTCCCTCAAAACATCTCACAAAAATCGTTCCACTCAATAGTCCCTTCTTAATTCACCCTCAACATGCATATGTATATTGACCCAATTATTAATATAGAAATATTCCTTAAATTATTTTCTTCCCTCTAAATCAGATCTCTTTCCTTCCCTTACATTTAAACTTCTCAAAACATAGTCTAAAACAGACTGCTAGTTTTCACTTTCCTATTAATAATCTAATCTAGAATAATCTGGTTTCTGTTCACTGAAATTGAATAGAAATTGCTCTTACCAATTTCTTACCATATTCTTCTAGTTATCAATTCCAACTTAATCTCCATATTACTGGCACCTGACACTACTGACTGTTTGATAGGTGAATTTTCGCTCACATAAAATCTTTAAATTTATTCCATAAATTTCAGAATCAGATTAATTTCTCCTTTGGGCTTACTAATATCACTCTTCTGTTTTTTCTCCCAGCTGTAGGGCCAATTCCTTTTCATGTTAGTTCAGTTCCTTTTCTTCCACCAACTCCTTACATGTTGATTGTTTCCTGGATTTTATCCATGACACCTTTGTTTCTCATTCTAATCTGTACACTCTGCTGGCCAATTTCATGTACCATGGTTTTGACTACCAACTATATTTTAATTACCCCTCATTCTAGTCTTCTGGCTCACATTTACTTTCTAAATCTGTATGAGCCATTTAACATGTATAAAACCAAACTCATTCATCCTCTATATTGCTTATTTAGTGCACAGCAGTGCCACACATCCAGTTAACCATGCAGAAGCCTATCATTCTTCTCAACTCACCTCTCCTGATTTTTTGATTGCCATGTCCTATCTACTTTACCACATTAATATTTATCATATTCTTCACTCCACCTTCCCACTTGAGTTTAGAGCCTTGTTCACTTATCATTCAAATTACTATAACAGCCCACATGGTCTATTCAGCTGTCTTCAACCTCTTAAATTCATTCTTTAAACATTATTGTCAGAACAATTTCACTCATATGAAATCTTTCAATGGTTCCATAAATTTCAGAATCAAAGTCAAACTATTTAGAATGGCAAATGAAACCTTTGGTTTTTTGGCCTCTGCCTTCTCAAGCTTTGATACATTATTATCATTATTAAATAGACATTCTACAAACATGCCATGCTGTCACCCACCTGTACCTCTGCATATGTGGATCCCGTCTCTTTGAAGTACTCATCTCACTCTGGAGATTTGTATTATCCTTCCAAAAATGGGCCCAGATATCACTGTTTCTGAGACACTAACTCTGGTCTCTCTAAGTTCCTTTGGTTATGCCCCTTTCCTTCTGTCCGCATCCTGTGTAAATCTCTACAACATGCATGTTCTATAACATACTATCATCAGAACATCTATTTCCCTGTGAAATGCTTTAACACACTGTACTCTGCTTACTCAGTTGTTATTCCCTTCAACCTTATCCTCTTGCCCCCCTAATTCATGATTTCCTGAAGACAGGGCCCAGTTTCTTATGTACAATTTACGGTGCCTAGGAAAGTACCTTGCTCAAACCTGGGGTTAAACATTTACTGAGTAAACCAGTTCCACAGTTTAGAATTATTCTCCTTCTTTCATTTTCCTTTGCAGTCTGAAAACTAGACAACCTCAAATTGGGAAAACATGCTTTTATTTCACGAAAATGATTCCTTTTCAAAACTTTGCCACAGGTGATAGGTTCTTTAAACTATTTCTTAGGCTTAGGATATTTTTGCAGCCAACTAAGAAAATATTAATAGTTTTAACCTTGAATGGATGGCCTAATCAAACTATACTTTTTTCTACTTAAATTATGTAACATGTTATTCAAAAAACATAAAAGCCACATTAAATATGACTTAGAGGCAATGAAGAAAAATAATTCTGAGAACAAAACTAGAAATTGTAAAAATTTTGAGAGACTGCTAGGTATAGTTTGGAAGTAACTAGAAAAATAAAAGAGGAAGAGAACAGACTTTTTTCTTTCTTTAATGAAAACCACGTACAAAGTTTGACAATAGTTTAGGAAAAGGCAAATTCCAGAGACTGAGGTAGTTTACAGGTTTTTCAAAAAAATCTATTATTTGGTCCTTTGCTGTAAAAACGCATATATTTTAAGATCAATTCTGTTTGCTGTTAAAATGTTAGTTGTAATAAATATGCTATTAGCTTATACAGTTGTTGTCTTTCTGTTGAGAAGTCCAGTGTCCCTATGCTCAGATATTTCTCACATTTACATATCACATATAGCATATAATGCTGTATAAAGACAGAAAAACCCTACTTTTCAGCTTATAAATGGCCAAAATCAATATTTGCAGTTCTGATTTATTTGTCTCAGGATATTTAAAAGTGACTGACAAGTATAAAAGTTTTCTCAATATTTATTACATAGTCAAAGTTACCCTTAGAATTTGATACCTGATAAGGAATTAAAATAGAAAGTTTTCTCATAGTCGTTACATTTATTAAATCAATCTCAAGTATGCATACTCTGATGAGCTTTGGTTTAAGGCTTTCACACATGCAAATTTACTTTTAAGGGGTTCTCTTCTATGTGAATTTTATAATGATTAGTAAGGGATGACCTCTGGCTGAAGAGTTTCCCACATGCATTACATTCATAGGGTTTCTCTCCAGTATGAATTCGTTGATGTGCAATAAGTGATGAGCTTTGTCTAAACCTTTTCCCACATGTATTACATTTAAAGGGTTTCTCTCCTGTATGAATCCTTTGATGTTGAATAAGAGCTGCACTTTGGCCAAAAGATATCCCACATTCCAGACATAGATAAGGTTTCTCTCCTGTATGAATCCTCTGGTGATTACTAAGAGATGAGTTACACCTGAAGGTCTTCCCACATTCACTGCATTTATAGGGTCTCTCTCCAGTGTGCATCCTCTGGTGCTGGATAAGAGCTGAACTCTGCCGAAAGGCTTTACCACACACTTTACACTTGCATGGTTTCTCCCCAGTGTGAATTCTCTCATGAATAATAAGTGTTGAGTGTGAACTTAAGGCTTTACCACATTCGTTACAATTATACAATTTCTCTCCAGTATGAATTATTTGGTGTCTATTAAGTCGTGAAACAGATGTGAAGCCTTTTCCACATTCATTACATCTATAGGGCTTTTCTCCAGTGTGAATTCTTTCATGTTGAATAAGAGAGGCACTCTGACTGAAGGCTCTCCCACATTCCCCACATTTAAAAGGTTTCTCCCCTGTATGAATTCTCTGATGATAACAAAGGGATGAGCTAGACTTAAAAGTGTTGCCACATTCATTGCATAAATAAGACTTCTTTCTGAGATGTATTTTCTGACATCCAGGAAGGGGTGTGCTACAACTGGATGCCTTCCTACCTGGATTGTATCTATGGGGATTTTCTTGAGAATGGATTTTTTGATGTATAAAAAGGCCAGACCTTCTGCTGAAGGATTTACTACATTCTTTACATCTATAGGATTTTTCCACAGTATGGATTCTTAGGTGTTTACAAAGGGATGCACTATGGCTGAAGGCTTTTCCACATTCTTTACATATATAGGGTTTCTCTCCAGTATGAGTTCTTTGATGTTGAATAAGAGCTGAACTTTGGCTGAAGGCTTTCAAACATTCTTTACATTTAAATAATCTTTCTCCAGTATGGTTTTTCTGATGTTTACGAAGGGATGAACTGTGATTAAAGGCTTTTTCACATATATTACATTTATAGCATTTCTCTGCTGTCTTGATTTTTGTTTGGTTAAATAAATTTGAATTCTGCTCTAAGCTACTTCTTTGTATTTCGTATTTTGAGGGTATTTTTTCTCTAGCAACTCTCTGTTGTTTAACAAAGACTGACTTCAGGCTGAAATTTTGGCCAAAGTCACTATTTTTATGGCTTTTTTCTACAGGGAGGATTTTTGTTTGGGTGATTGAAATTATTTGTAAACTTTCATTTTTGTCCTTCTGTTTCTTTAATTTGTCTTCATATATGGAGGGTTTTTCTGATAAGAAGTTCCAGGGTTCATCTCTTTTGAGTCTTTTCCTTATCAGCCCCCAAAATGATGAGTCTTGCGTTTGAATTGACTTTGTGGTTTTAGGACTGCTCTTACTTCCTGGGAAAAAAAAGGAAAGAAACTGCCAATGATTCACATGATTGGATGAGACTAAATATGTACAAAGAATAAATATTGGTATCTAAATAGGGGCTTGCTTTCTGGCTAAAATATACTAGCAGAAGGAAAAAATAGGAAGTAATACTGTATAAAAATGATAGATGAGGGCTTTGAGGACTCGGGTGAATACCAAACTAGAGTAAGCTCGTTCAAAGAAGGTGCGACTATAGGAATGAATGGAGAGAAGGGATTAGAGGAAAAGTATGAATTGGGAAATGTAGTCTGGTATCCAAAGCCTATGACAGGCTTGTAAATCATCTCCATAATATTGGTTTCACTTCTGCAATTATTTCTAATCTTGAATGTCTTTCCTTCCTTTTCCTACATGGCAGACTTCTCTGTATCCTCAGATTCAGTTACAGTGTTAACTCTTCTGCACACTCTTTATTAACAGAACTCCAACAATTCATTCTCCTTATTATACCACTTACACAGTACATTATAATGTATGTATCTAAGGGGGAAAATTATGAGTATATTTAGAGACAATGAGAATGCCTTTACAAAATCAGTACCAGTGATAATAAAAATGTTCAAAAAAATAGGAATTGAGGGATACTTCCTCAACATGATAAAATACATATCCTTTATAGTTCTAAAGCCAGTATCTTATTTAATGAAGAAACACTAGAGAAATTTTTCTTTGAGAAAATTGTATTTGTAAACACTTTCATGTATAAGTTCCACTCCTCCTCCATCAGACTGCTAAAGCAAATCCCCAAATCTTATAATTTCATCCATAAATATTTCCAGTTGCATTTCTCAAAGATAAGAGCTTTTTAAAAACAAATAAAATAAAATAAAATATATCACAGACAATGAAATTAACACTGTTCTCTAATAACATCTTATATACAGGTAGTGTTTAAATTTTTCTAACTGCCTTGTAAATGTTTTCAACTAGAAAACAGTCAAGGTTCACCACTGCATTTGGTTGGTATATCTCTTAAACCTCTTTTAACCAAAAGATTATACATGTAATCAACTTGATAAAGGGCATCTGCAAAAAACTATAGCTAACATTATACTTAATAGTGAAAGATAATGCTATCCGCCTAAGATCAGGAACACAGCAAGAATATCTGTTCTTACCACTCTTATTCAGTACAGTATTGCATGTCTAGTTAGTACAATATGACAAGATAAGAAATAAAAGGTATACAGATCAGAAAAGAAGAAATAAAATTATCCCTATTTGTAGGTGACAGTACATAGAGAATCCCAAGAAATCTACCAAACATTTCCTAGAACCAATAAGAGAGTTAAGAAAAGTCACAGCATATAAGATAAACATACAAAACCCAATATTTCCATACACTAGTAATGAACATGTGGACATTGAAATTATAATTACAATACCATTTATAATTGCTCAAAAATATTTATGTGTAAATTTAACAAAATACATACAGGACTTATATGGTGAAAACTATAAAACACTGATGAAAGAATTTAAAGAACAAAATAAATAAAAAGTTATACTATGTTCATGGATTGGAAGATTCAGCATAGTAAAGATCTCAATTATCCCCAAATCAATATACAAGTTTACTGCAAGTCCTATCAATATCTCAGCAAGGTTTTTTTTGTAGCTATAGACAAGATTATTCTAAAATTTATATGGAAAAGCAAAGAAATGGGAATAGCTAAAAGAACTTTAAAAAAGAATAAACTGGGAATAATCAATCTACCCAATATTAAGACCTACATATAGTTATGGTAATCAACACTATGATGAGGGTGGAGAGGCAGATACGTAGGTCAGAGAAACAGAATAAAACATCCAGAAACAGACTCACAAATGCATGTAATTGATTTTTGACAAACGTGCAAAGAAATTGAGTGGAGGAAAGATAGCTTCTTCAACAAATAATGCTAGGACAACTGAATATTCATAGGCAAAGAGGACAGGAGAGGAGAGGGAAAGGGAGGGAAGAGGAGGGGAGGAGAGGGAAGGGGAAGGGAGAAGAAGACAGACAGAAACAGAGAGACAGACAGTAAGAATCTCAACCTAACCCTACATTTAATACAAAAATTAACTCAAAAAGGATCATGGACATAAAAGTACAATGTAAAACTGTAGCACTTTTAAACAAAACAGAGAATAAAATCTTTAAGACCAAAGGGTAGGCAGTAAGTTCTCAAATTTGACACCAAAAGGATAATCCATAAAAGGAGGCATTTTTAAACTGGACCTTATCAAGATTAAAACTTTTATTCCCCAAGACATGGTTAAGAGGATGAACTGAAACTAAAGACTAGGAGAAAATATTTGCAAACCCCATATCAGTCAAATGACTACTATCTAGAATAACGTATAAAAAACTCTCAAAACTCAACAATAGAAAACCAAACAATACAATTAGAAAACGGACAAAAGACATGCACATACATTTCACCCAAGAAGATATACAGACAGCAAAACGGCCACACAGAAATATGCTCAATATCATTAGCCCTTAGGAACATGCAAATTAAAATCACAACATGTATGACCATATATCTATCAGAATGGCTAAAATAAAAAATAGTGACAACACAAAATGTTGGCAAGGTTGCAAAAATTGGATCACTGAGATGTTGCTACATTGCTGGTGGAATGTAAGATGACACAGCCCCTCTGGAAGACAATTTGGCTGTGTCTTCAAAAACTAAGCATGTAGCTTCCGGGCTGGGCGGGTGGCCCGCCATAGGCCTGCCCACCAGCCTCCCCCTCCCCCACATCAGCCTCTGACTCCGTGCATGAAAATCAAATTAGGAGACTTGGTAGAGGGCTTACAACCTACTAGAGTCCAGCCTGCAGGTAAGGCCACATTTGGGGATGGCAGCAGCCCATGCATCTGTGGCCACTTCCCAGCCATCCCTGCCTGACGTGTTGGGGCCACCATGAAATGTAGGGAATGGCCACCCCACCAAAGAGGAGCTGCCTATCTCCTGTGACTAGCTTTGAGGAGACTCGCATCAAGAAAATGTCCATTGAAGGGAACATCGCTGCAGGGAAGTTAACATTTGTGAATACCCTTAAAGTGAATATTCTTAAACAAGTTCGTGAGGATTGGCAAATGGTTCCTGAATTTGTTGCCAGATAGTGCAATGTTCAAAGTGTTTGAGATGAATTTCAAGAACTGACAACATCTCAGAAAAGTGGTGAGAATCTTCTTCAGGTGATATATGAGAAAACTGAAGGATGGTCTTACACCTTCCATTATATGCTTGCCTCAGTCTAATATGAGCTCAGCTTGCCTCTCTCAATGGCAAATTCAAAGAGGTAAAGAAAGCTATATTATTTTTTGAACAAAATGTGTATAGTGACAGGTTATTTTTTGCATCTAATTTGTATGAATCTGACTGCATGAATGAAACAGAGTGGACAATTTATCAAGACATGAATGACTGGATGAATAACCACTTTGAAAGCTGGCTCTTACATAGAACACTGAAAATCAACTTTGATTATCTACAAGAGGTGCCAATCTTAACACTAGACATTAACGAAGACCTTGAAGACAAACAGGGCAGTCTGGTTGAAAGGGTCAAAGAACTTTTGAGTACTCTGAGATCTTGATGAAGACCACAGGCAGTGAAATAATTTCAGATACTTCAGTTTTGTGTATCTATGTAGCTCTATATTCATTCAAATCTCTTGATAAAACCCAAGTTTTTAACCATTTTTGTTCCAAGGAAAAAAAATGTTTTTTTTTTATGAATTCTATACAAAAGTTTATAACCAGTTTTTTCCTTTCTTTCTTCTTTTCTTTTTTTGGTCTAAACAAAGACATTTAATTATCTTACAACAAAAAGTCTGGATGTAGATGGTTCCACAATCAGTGTAGAGGCTAAATTACATCATAAAGGACCCAGCCTCCCCCCACCCCCCACCCCCACCTCAGTGCTCCTTATCTCACTGACCAGTTTCTTAATTGGGTTTCTTAACTGGAAACTTTAATGTTACATAGTAAATGGTGATGTGGCCTGTATAAATTAGTGCAAAAAGCTGAAAGTGGAATTTAAGGAATCTTCTAGAAAAATGATTCAAGTTTTATTTTAAGTACTTTTGGTCAAGTACCTCCCCTTCCACCTTAATTTATGTGGCCAATAAGACCAGGTTTAGTAGTTAATCACCTCACTGATACTTATTAGTGTGTTTATAACACATTTCTAGAGGAGCGGGTTAGTCTTTTTTTCCAGTTTCTAGTGGCATAACCTATCTTATAAGTCATTTAGTCCTTTTCCTGCCTTTTTTTCTACATCTGTGCTATGGGGGATACTTCATTCATCTTTTTACAGGTGATTTTAGATGATTAAAGAGGAAATGTTCCTGTACTTAAAAGGTAACTGAAGGTTATTACATGAGTAAAAGATTTATGTGGAGCTTAAAATAGCTATCTACTTTCTCCCTTCTCAGACCATTCTTTTAGAATGGAATGTTACTTTTATAGTTAAGAAATTGGTTTAAACCATGACTGTCTTTAAATCATTTGAGGTGGAAGAGCATTTTTCCCTACATTTATTTTCATTTTTATAGGTAAAATGTTAATGGAACATAGCGAGGGATAAGTTTTTCTATTTTATTATTTATTGACTCTGCACTGGGAATGAGTTGTCTTTCATTACCTTTATACTTCATGAGAAGTCAAAAGAGAAGCCGAAGAAAAGGTAAATGATCTTAGCAGTAAGTCTGTTTAGTCCCAGATATTATTTCCTGCCTCATCCTTTCCTGCTTTCCCCTCCGCCTAGATTAATTAGGCAGCCCTACTATTTTAGTCATACATTTCTACTTTGAGAACATCAAGGTTATTCCTCACTTCATAGTTTGCTTCACTTTTCTGTAGGGTTATACCTTAAGTTTCCCCCCACACTCCTTTAGGAGGAATTACTGATAAAAATGATCTTGCTTTATATGTTATGTATCTTAAAAGCATTATCATATATATTAGGAAATTTATATTAATAAAAAAGACAAAAAGGTAAAGTAGTTGTCACTTTTAAAAATCTGCATGGATTTATTTTAGTTCTATATATAATTAAAAATTTCTTTCAAGTTTGCTTAGTTAAGATATGAAGTGTTTTTTCTATGTACTTACCCTTTCTACTTGACATTTTAGAAAAATCCTGTGATTTTGAAATGAGGGGAAGAGTCACTTTTACTTTGAAACCATCATTTTCTTTTTTAAAATGTCATCTTTTTGGGGGGGTTTCATGATATTCAAAGATAATAATGTAGTGGGCTAAACAGTCTAGATGCCCTGATTTTTGAAAGGGAAACTGCAATTGAAATCTATAATCACCATGGATATTTAAACTGTCTCATGATATTGTATGGGTTTTATTTTTGCATCAATTTTCTTACTAAATTAAATATTTGCTTAATAAATAAGTATAAACCTCATGAATTATTAAAAAAAATAAACATGCAACTACCATAACACCCAGCAATTACACTCTTGGGCATTTATCACAGACAAAAGAAAACTCATTTTTGCAAAAAAACCTGCACAAGAATGTTTATAGCAACTTTATTTGTAATTGTCAAAAACTGGAAACAATCCAGATGTCCTTCAACTAGTGAATGGTTATATAAACTGTGGTATATCCATGTCATTCAGTGATCAGGAATTAAGTATTGATACAGGCAAACACTTGGATAAACTTCCAGAGAATTGTGTTGAGTGAAAAAAAAAAACAATCCTAAAAGGTTATACACTGTATGATTCCATTTACATAATATTCTTGAAATAACAAAATTATAGAAATGGGTTAGTGGTTACGAAGGGTTAAGGACAAGGGATGTGGGGAACAGAGACAGAGAACAAGAGAGAAGTGGGTGTGTCTAAAAATGGGTAACAGGAAAAATCCTTATGGTGACATAAGAAATTCTTTTGTATCTTTACTGTATCAATATCAATATCTTGTTTGTAACATTGCATTATAGTTTTGGAACTGTATAAAAGACTAATGGGATCTCTGTATGATCTCTTATATTTGAAGGTGAACCTACAATTATCTAAAAAACTTTTTTTATAAAAAGTAGAATTCCCTCTAGAAATAAGAAATTAAATTTATACCATCCCCCAAATCTGATCTTGCAGTGTTGCTATCTCAGTGAATGCTATCACTGTCCATCCCAGAACATGCCACAAACTAAGCATGCATCCCTGCTCCCTGGCAACCCTACCCCCTTAAGCTTCCACATATAATCCATCTTCAAGTACTGCTGCTTTTATCTCCCAAATATCTCAGAAACTGGCTCCCTTCTCTCTGTCTTCATCATCACTGACCCAGCTGCATCGTTCCCGCATTCATTACCTGGAGGCCTGCTCTGACCAGGCACTGCTGTAAGTACTGAGGGATGGGAACAAATGACACAGACAATTCAGCATAAGGGAGTTTACAACTCAGGGGAAGAGACAGATAATAAATAAATACATACTATTATGGAAGATAAAACAAGGTGAGGGGATGAATGTGGAGGATGGAAGGTAGTTTTACATGAGTGAGCTGTACCTTCAATAAAGTACCATCTGAGCAGAAATCTGTGCAACACGAGGAAGTGAGTCACGTGGGCTTGTGGCTACCAGGAAGAACGGTCCAAGAGAGGAAAAAGCAAGTGTAGAGACCCTGAGGTGGGGGCCCATGTGGCCGGCCCAATGAACTGCAAGGTGGCCAGTGACTGTGGAGTGCTCAAGTAAAGGGCAGAGCGGAAGGAAGTGACAGTGAAGAGGTACCAGGGCTGGACCGTGTAACCTCTGAAGGTCTTTCCAGAGACTGGATTGTGCTCTATGTGATGGAAGCCACTAGAGGTTTTTAGCCTGGGAGTGAGATAACCTGATTCACCTTTTAAATAGATCATTCTGGCAGCTATGAGGAGAGTGCATTCAGGTGGCAGTAGGGGAGGTGTAGGGCTGACACAGGAGTCTTTGTTGTGGGGAGCAGGGGACAAGAGCAAGACTCACTCAAATATATTATCACAAGTACAGAACATTTGGGCTCCACTTGCACCTTCTAAAGAATTCACTTGTTAAAACCACTGCATGTGATTTTGCCAGCCTGCTAACCCCAATGGCACCTTTGTGTAAATTGGAAAAGGATGCCTGCCCTCTGCACAGCAAACCTGGGTGAGTGGAAATGTGGTCCTCCATGACCCCCCAAGCTGGCCAGCATGCACATGGCTTCCTGAATGGAGGTAACACAGAAAGAGAAATGATAAGGAAAGAAAAATACTTTTTCATTGGAGGCAATGTACTTAGATCAACCTGGATTTTAAATTTTAGATTTCAAGAATATGTCCACATTTGGGTGTAAACAAAACTCCTGAGGTGCACAAGTTGGTTTTATCACATTATTCCTGTTACAACTCTTCCAGAAAAGCACAATGTCAGTGACTAGACTTTCAGCATATTTATTAAGCAAGGAGCTCTGATGCAATGCACACCCTTTGAGCCATGCCTTCTCATGTCTCAATTTAAAACACACACCCAGGGATGATGCTGTTTTTCTTTCTTGTTTTAGCTTTCCTATTTGTAAATTGCTTTGCAGTGAAAATAATTTTTTGAAGTATGTTTTGAGGCAAGAAGAGGTTGCAGGGGTCCTACCTGGGAGCATAAATCGTCTGTTACTGTGGTCAAGGGTGGCTCAGGTTCTGGTGTAGGGGTAGCGTCTGAGGTTCGCCCTGAGCTCCCAGGCCCTTGGCCCGAGCTCATGGGGAAGGGACCTGTTCTGGGGCCACTTTTGTCCTGAGATGGGGGTCTTCCTAGGGCACAGGAGGGGCACTACCACACATCAGCACTCCCAGATCATCCCATCCGACTATCATCTTTGAGGAAGAAGAGGACATTCATGCATCCAGAGAAGCATACATCTCGCTCAGCCTCACTTCCTTCAGAAACCTGCTCTGTGTTCCTTCATGGAGGACTTCAAACCCCAGATGGGCTCACTGGGGACACAGACCCCATCGCCAGGTGGCTGTGGCATCTCTCTGGACAGCTTTCGACTCGTCATACCTTCTCTTCTATTTGATCCTGCCAATGCTTGGTCACTTGGGAGGGGACACTCACTCTCGAACAGAGGCTCCAGTTGCAGGAAAAGGCTCTTCCTCCCTCTCTCTGGTCTTTCATCCAGGCTCAGCCCACACCCACCGCAGGACAGACACCCTGAACTCTCAACTGGGTTCCAGATGCCGTATCTGGTAACTGTGTGGTGGACTCCATCAGTTTCCACAAAATGAATGTATTTCTCTCAAATGACAGTTACAAAGATAGAAAGACACAGAAGTGTGATTCCTACATCACAAATCTCAACTTTCAGTGGAAGGAAAGCTCCCCCAGGCACAGGGGCTTTGGGAATTGAGACATCCTGTCCTACTTCCTGAGAGGCCATCACTGGTCATCTAGACCTGACGACAAGTCCTCCTACTTCCACTTAACAGTCTCCATGCAGGATGCTGGCTCATCTCTGCAGAATATACACCTGGGCCTGTGGCCAGGTGACTCCCAAGTCCTCAGGGGCCATGCCGGCCTCTCAGGCACAGACCACGCCTGTGACAGGGCCGCCGGCAAAGCAGGATGGTCCCTAACCCCATCTGCACACAATGGCTGCTTGGGCTGTCATACACGCCCTTCCTGAGTCCGGGGCATTTGAAGTCCTCGGAGTGCTCCTCTGTCCTGGTCCACCTTTCTTCAGCGGGCCTTTGATGTCACCGCCCCCTGCCGGTTGACCTTCTCACAGCAGCACCATGTATCTGACCTCGGAGGTCCTGACTGCATCAGCCATTCCCCACCTGGTGTTGCACAGTTCAGACCACTTGTGCCCTCCTACCTGACTATGAGCTCCACCAGGGCAGGACCTGTGTCTTTCTGTCCCCGACTTCTGCCAAAGCCGCCTCTCCCATTTTTCTCCCCTGATTCTTTCTAACCCACCTTGTACATGTTGAGGTTTCCAGGGATTTTGTTCTTTGTTGTGCCCACCTGGTCAGCTCAAGGCTTCAAATGCCACCTTTGTACTTACTGATGGCTCCCTAACCTCCCTTGCGTTCCCACACCGTATACCTTATACAACTGTCCCCCATCAACCTCAACCCGAGTATTTCACTCACATCTCAAGTGACACCCATCCCACACTGAACTCACACTATACCCTTAACAAGGGCCCCTCCTCATTCCTCCTGAATGCCACCGCATGTGCCTTTGTCCAGATCCTAGTCACATCTTGCCTACATTATGCAATAAATAATCTCCAGAAACTTCTCACATCTAGTTTTGCCTCACTTTAAATCTATCCCGCAATACTTCCAACGTGATCATTCTTGTTAAGTTCAAATATGGACTTCATGAATTATTCTTTGCGAAAAATTAAAAGATTACATGTAAATAAAGTTCTCTTTCATCCTGCTCATTCTCGATCTCACTCCAAATATAACTACCATTACCAGCTAAGCTGTGTCCCTTTCTCTCTGTACTTGACATGCATATTATACCTGTAAACAAACGCCCATGTAATTTTCTTTAAACATAAATGGTGCCACATCAAAATAACACTCTAGAACTTGCTTTAGTTCTTAATGGGCCTCAGAGGGAGCTCTGTCCGTCAGTGTCCTCTCTTTCTGACTGTGGTGCCATGTGCCAGAGTGGGGACATACTACAGCTGTGGCTTTACTGAAGGACGCTTACACTGTTTCTGATTCAGAACAATTTTTCTAAAATAGCAAGGATGATATAATTCTTCATTTTAAAATCCTTTAACTATTTGCAGTTCCCATCTCTAAGAACTGCATCAAAACACTTTATAATGTGGCTTCTACCTAGTTTTCTAAAATCCTTTCCTTTCTCCCCTTCTTCTTACCCTATGTACATACCCTGAGCCCCAGTAAGAATGAATTATCTGCAGTTCCTTAAATATACCACATTTGCTGAATGACTACATGAGAATGTAGTTCTTTTCTGAAACAAGAGGAAAGAACAAGCGATCCTGAGAGATCCATTTGCGAAGTGATTATCAGAGAAAAAGAAGAAGCTCATGTCTATGGCCTTAGTGTTTCCTCTTCTATCACTTCCGGAGGACCAACAACTTGGGAGAAACTTTCTGGACCAATACCCTGCCTCCTGCCATGACATCGTACACTCATTGACCAGACCTTTGCCTGCCGTGATTCTCGCACCTCAGTCCCCCACTCACCCAGCCAGGAGCAACCGGGACTTCCTTCCTCGACCTTCCAGGGCTCTTCGCCTTGCTGCAGCAGGGAGATCACTTTGGGTTTGAAAAGTGGAAGTCCTGCCCACAGAGGAAAGAAAAGAAAAAACAAGACTTGGTTTTGTTTGGACACAATGAGCTATCCCAGATCTGAGGGGAACACTCGGGGTGACACTAATAGCCCCTGCAGGGTACTCAAGTTGGGCCCCATGATGTGAGGGTGTCAGAGAAAAGGAAGGGATGTGTAGGACAATTAGTTGTATGTTAGGAAAATAAGACAAACACGCAGCTTGATTAATAGGGCTTTCTACAGAGGATGGAACACGCAAGATGTACAGACTGAATTAAAATCTGTGAACAGGTATCTGTGGTAAGGATTCTGTCCTGAGTAGCCTGTTCAAAATGAGAAAACACTATCAGACTCCCTTTCAAAGATGGACTGTGCAATGTCTACCTGGCTGGAGAGAGAATAGGGAAAGGCAAGTGGCAGGTCCATGGAGAGGGGTGAGGGGTGCTGCCTGCTGAGCAGTGAGCAAGCAAGTACAGAACAATCACAGAGGGAAATGATGCATGAACTACGGGGGAGCTTCTAGTGTGCAACAGTGTGGACTGTCTCACTCACGGGTGATTCCACACCTATAAGGGGGAAAGTTTTTCATGTTTATTTATGCAGATCCAACTTGTATGATCATCAGGCAAAACTCAGCTCAAGTTTCTGAGGGCCCAGGGCTTTTAGCCAGGGAAGCAGGTACTGAGTTATTCCCACTTCTGAATTCTGTACCTATGGGAAAGCTTCCTTACCCAGTGAGACCAGGTGACCGTAGTTCTCCAGCATCACATCCTGATACAAGCTCCTCTGAGAAGGACGCAGCTTTCTCCACTCGTCCCGCGTAAAGAGCACAGCCACATCCTCGAACGTCACTGACGCCTGCAAAGACAAGCCATCCCAGCTCACCCAGCACCACCCATCACAGAGTGAAGAAGGTGGCAGTGGGGAAGCAGATGGGCCACCATGAAATGCTTCTGATATTTTTCTGGGTTCTGAAGGTTCCAGGTCATTTGTTTAATGAACAATCAACCAGTGACAAAATATATACGAGCAGCGTGAAGTATAAACCAGGCCCTCTGTTAAACATTTTAAGAGATGTGTGGAGATATTCAAGACTATTAGTGGGAGTGTTAATTAGAATAATCTTTCTGATGGTGATTTGATAATATTTGTTGACTTAAAAAGACATCCTCTATAGTGAAGTACAGAAAATGGGTTATATATCATTGTGTAGTTTGTTCCATTTTTGAAAAAATATATATATATGTACTTAGAAATTGATGCTGAGAGATGCATAAGAAATGACTAACAGGGGGTTATGGATAATTTTACTTTTTTATATATATAAAAAATGTACATACAAATACACATGTATATATCCATGAACATATATATATATATACACACACACGTACACACATATATATAATTCACATACGTATATGTGTACATATTTTATTCTTTAAAATTTTTAACATGATCATGCTATACTTCATAAAAAAGCATTAAATTATTTGCATATAGGGAAGGAATATAAGAAATGATATTTCCTCTCAAAGAATTTATAATTCAACAGGCAGACAAGGAAAATACATGAAATAATTTGAACAATGAAAGAAAACATGTAGCTGGACAGGATGGTGCACTGCCTCCTAGGTCAACCCTTATTTTAGAGATGAGGAATATAAGGTCCAGGGCACTCGAGACCCCAGGTCACATAATGTATTAGTGGCAGAAGCATAACAGTAATTAGAGTTTTCTTTTGACTCAATTCTTGGTATATTCTCTCTCTGGTCACAAAGGTCTTGTTGGTGAGTTTTATACTCGGGTCCCCACAGCACTGATGGATGGGCAGCAGGCGAGGTGGGCAAGAATACCTACAGGATCCACTCACACATGAGGACAGAGAATGTTCTGGGCAAGAGAGCAACTCGGTGCCCAGTGAGGTGGAGGGATTTGCCCAAGGCCCATAAAAGGCAATGGAGGATATGGGTTCAAATCCGCCATCTGGTCTCAAAGCCCCACTTCCTAAGCACTATATACACCACCTTTCCAGTACCAACGGCCCACTGAACCCACCCTGCTGCTTTCTGAGGAGTCTTGTCTCTGCCCCCAGAGTTAAGAGACTGCTCCAGCTGTGCCCCTCCAACATGGCTGCCCTTCGTTCACGCATCAGCTCACTGGATAAGGTTCCTTGCTCATTCCCACACATAAAGATAAACATAGCAGGTCAAGATCAGTTTTCAAGAGAGTGGTAGAAGCGAGTAATGTGATCCACAGGGTTAAGAAGGAGAAGAAAATAAAAACTGTGGGTGAGAGAAGCCTGGGGAAGGTATCATGAGGATTCTCAGGGGCGGAAAGAAAAAGAAAAGCGTTCTGGCCAAGGGTAGTGTGGGAGATGGACTGAGCGAAGGAGGCAGGGCCAGAAAGGAACTCTGCCAAGAGTGATGTTTGTCTGTTCTGTCTGCAAGTGATATGAGATGCATGGCATCTCACCTGTCAAATTAGCAATCAAGCAGTGAGTTGAGATTAATGAATAAAAGAGTGTTAGGAAAACAAAGGGAAACATTGGACACAGACTGCAGTGGAAGAGGTAGGCATTTAGTACAGAGTCCACCACCCACTCTGGTGGACTGACTCTTCAAAGGGAAATAGACTTGGCTCCAAATCCTGGAGAAGACTGTCTTGGGAACAGAGCTTCAGCTAGAGGAAAAACAACAAACAAACAAACAAACAAACAAACAAACCATCTGTCCCTAAGGGCTGAGACAAAATGAACTCACCTGAGACCTTGTTTCAGTAGCCATGTCCTCTTTCTGGGCTAGTTCCCTTAGAATGGGCACAGTCGCAGAAGGCAGATCTGAAAGAAAAAGGAGCCAAGAGGGAGATACCCCTTCTTCCTTCCACCCCTTAGAATCACCAGCTCTCAGATCCTTCCACCAGCTGAGAATGATGCCCTGTGCCCTCAGAGAGGGACGTCAGGAGGAGCTAGGAGCAGGCAGGACCAGAAAGAAGGGCTGGTCCACCTTGGTCCAGGACCCAACTCTTCCCCTGGCTCAGAGAAAAAGGACTTAGGCGTCCAGCAGCAGCAGCGACTCACTGAGTCAGGCACCGCCCACACTGTTTAGTCCCACAGCACTGCTGGCATCGTCAGCACCCCCAGTTTATAGATCAGGAAACTGAGGGCAGAGTGGGAGCAGCTTGCTTCCACAGCCAATGAGGGTGCACCAGGTTCCTGCACGGCGCGCCCGGGTCATCCACTATAACCCCACTGAGTGCACGTAACAACTCTTCACCGCAAATTTTTCTCACCCACTTCCTTACCCTCCTGTCAAGGAATCATTTCCAGATATTAGAGAAAACTATTTCGGAAAGGGGAAACATCAGCTCTCCTGTGGCGGGAAGGGGCTGCTGTCTGAGGGATGGGCACAGACACCAAAGACCAGGTGCTCGTCCTGGCTCTGTCATTGGGAAAGCTAGCAACTCTTTTCTCGAGGAAAACAGATCGTTACGCCTGCCACCTCAAAAGACAGTGGCGACAGTAAGGGGAGGAATGATATTTCCTCACCTTCACTGACAGTCGGCAGGGGCCAGGCAGGTGCGCTGGGAACCCACGGAGGAAGCAGGAGGGTGGCTGGGGCCTGGGGCCACCGAGAACTAAATGCCCGACCTGCCTTATGCAGCCGCACGTCTGCGGGACGGATCGCGGGAGGCAGGCGGACAGAGCCGGGGGGCTGGGCTCTCGGCACGCCCGCGCCCACGAAAGCCCGGCTCGCGTACCAGTGCTCCGCATCCTCCCGAGGCCCGGGTCCTCCCTGCCGCATCCTGCCGAACATCCGACACTCACCTCACCCAGGCCTCAGGCCTTCTAGGGGCTGTGCCCCCGTCAGCGATGCTCCGCAGGCGGAGGCTCCGGAACTGCCTGCGCCGGGCAGCAGACTAGTGTCAGGGTTCCTCCTGGTCAGGCCTAGGAGCCACTCTAGCGACAAACATCCAGCGCTCCCTGTAGGTCCCATAGGGGCAGGGCAGGGGGCGGGGCAGGGGTGACCGCTAATGCCTTTAGGAAATGTAGTCCACGCGAGAACCCAAGGATTCTGGGAAGTGTAGTCTCCGCGCTTGTCAACGAGATGCGGGGCACTGGCGAGCCTGTCACGTTCCCAGAACCCAAGTCTGGGCTCGGCGCCCCACTGTGTGAGCTACAGGGCCCTGGCTTCCCGGTTCCTCCGGAAGTAAAGGGAGGTTCGCTGAGGGCGTTATCTTATAGCTCTGCATGTGTATAGATGATAATAGGGCAGGTAGACACCTGCCAAGAACGAACCTAATCGTCGAAAGTATCTAGTGCCTGCTGTGCCAAGCGCTGTTGTAAACGGTTGGAAATATGTCTGTGAACAAGACAAAGACCGGAACTTTTCTTTTTGGAGGGCGGGGTAGAATGCAGACAATAAGTCATGTACATAGTTATATAGCATTTTAGAAGATAAGTGTTATCGGAAAAAAGCGAAAGGAGAGCAGGGTCAGAAGTATCTGGGGTCAGTATGCAGTCAGGTTGCAGCACGGGATAGGGTCACGAATACCACCCAGTGTTATTATAGCTGGAAAGTAAACCTTAATAAGATGGCATCAGTATCCTTCTATCAGTTCTGTTCAGATATCAGGCTAACTTATAAGTAAATATGCAGAGACTGATCAGATTCATTGAATCTATAAATCAATTGGGGAAGATTAACATCATCACAATATTGATCCTAACATTCCATTACCATCGTATATCTCACTGTTTACTTAGGTCTCATAAGCCTTTATATATTTTTTCCACAGCAGTATTGCATATTTTTTTATGTTTTATTTGTAGATGTTTCGTATTTTTTAAGTTATTGTAAATGGTATCTCTTTTTAAATTTCATTTATAAAGTACTGGTTTTGTGTACAGCTTATTGCTTAAAATTTCTTATAAATTCCAATAATGAATTTGTTGTTTTGGGTTTTTATGTAATGCCACATAATGTGTGAATGACAGTTTTACTTCATATATATATATATATATATATATATATATATATATATATATATATATATATATTTTTTTTTTACTTTCCTGTAATTCCATATTGAGTGGTCTGTGGTTTCTAGTCAAAGTAGATGTCAGCAAAATGGCAGAGTAAAAAGTTGCAAGCCCTCAATTCCCTGAAACATCAAAAAACAACTGGAAACTAGCTAAAATAACCATAGAAAAGTTCTGGAAAACACTAGAAGACTTATAGAAACCACTCAAAGTAAAAACTATGTTTGAAATTGTGTGAAAATTTGAGGCATTTTTCACTTGCCCTAGTCTCACTCCTTCTCCAGAGCAGATCTTGGTCTGGGGAGGAGGCAGGTGAATTCCCAATTTTCTCTCTCCAACAGGGAGGGAACAGAGAAGCCTTAATATGTAAAATTCTAGCCTGTCTGGGCCTGCCAGAAATATTGGACTTTGTCTTACTGATGCTGGACACTTCAATCGGGATAGATGTCCAAAAGAGAACTCAACCCGGAGCTCTGGTGATCAGGCTTTGGCCTTATATAGGAAGAAAGAATTCACAGACAAGACAAACATCAAGCAGGAAAGCACAAGTTTTATAGAGATGAAAGTATACACCTAAGAGGGAAGTGTGGGCAAACTCAAAGATCTAGTCGTGCAGAGGCTGTCTGGATTATGGGCTTTTGTTCTTCTGGGTAGGGGGAGAGGCTGGGCCCGCAGACATAGTACCTGTATAGCCCCCATTGTTCCCTCCCAGCAGGCAGGGAGCTCAATTTCCTGCAGTTTCTTATATATATTGTGTTTCCAGAACTGTCATGGCATCAGGTGCATGATGGGAGCCATGGTAACTGCAATTATAATGAAATTATAATGATACTATAATTAGCCAAAGATCAGGTCTTGATCAAAGATGGCAGCTGGATTGGAAAGAACTGGTTTTGGTTTGTCTCCCCTTTCAGGGACTGAAACAGGAAAGGGACTAAAAAAGGCCTGGAGCCACATTGTGAAGGGGGAGGACACATCCCTAGGCTACCTGTCCCACCTCATTGCCTAACTGGGATCTCAGGTAGGGAGAAGCACTGCTGATGAAAGTGGTAGGTAGATTACAGTCCCCACAGGTACCTGGGGCAAGAAATTAAGGTACAAAACATGAGATAGACTACCTAAGGCTCTGAGGAGGGGCTAGGGTAAGACTCTTTGGGAAACCAAGACATTTAAAAGCAGCTGAAAAGCAACATAAGGTCTGGCCAAGATGTATGTTCAGAAAAGATCTAAGATCTTAGGGTTTCAGCTTCATCTGATCCCTAGACTGAGAGCAAGCCAAGTAATGAGTAAAGCACTGCTGTAGCACAGAACCAGTCTACAAAGACTGGGAGAGGTGACTAGTTTTATATTTTGTTTCTAAAAAAAGACTTTATTTTCTTATAGCAGTTCTAGGCTCACAGTAAAATCAAGAGGAGGATTACAGGGCTTTCTCACACATGAGTACCTCATTTTATTGTGATTCATTTTATTGCACTTTGCAGATATTGCCTTTTTTTTTTTTTTTTTTTTTTTTTACAAATTGAAGGTTTGTGTCAATCCTGTATTGAGTAAGTCTGTAGGTGCCATTTGTCCAACAGCATTTGCACACTTCATGTCTCTGTGTCACATTTCGGTAAGTCTCACAATATTTTAAACTTTATCATTATTACATTTGTTATGGTGATCTGCGATCGGTGATTTTTGATGCTACTGTTGTAATTGTTTTGGGGTGCCATGGACCACGCTTGTATGAGACTGCAAACTTAATTGGTAAATGTTTGTGTTCTGACTGCTGCCATTAAATAGTCATCCCCCATCTCTCTCCTTCTCCTCGGCCTCCCTGTTCCCTGATGAGACACAACAATATTAAAATTAGGCCAGTTACTAACCCTGCAATGGCATCTAAGTGTTCAAGTGAAAGGAAAAGTCACACATCTTTCACTTTAAATCAAAAGCTAGAAATGACTAAACTTAGGAAGGCATGTCAAAAGTTGACATAGGCCAAACTCTAGGCCTCTTGTGCCAAACAGTTAGCCAAGTTGTGAATGCAAAGGAAAAGTACTTGAAGGAAATTAAAAGTGCTATCTACTCCAGTGAATATGGAGAAAGTTTTAGTGGTCTGGAAAGATCAAACCAGCTACAACATTCTCTTAAACCAAAGCCTAATCCAGAGCAAGGCCATACTCTCTTCAATGCTGTGAAGGCTGAGAGATGAGGAAGCTGCAGAAGAGAAGTTTGAAGCTGACAGAAGTTGGTCATGAGGTTTAAGGAGAGAAGTCATCTCTGTAACATAAAAGTGCAAGGTGATGCGGCAAGTGCTGATGGATAAGTTGCAACAAGTCATCCAGAGTCTAGCTAAGATAATTAAGAGGTGGCTACACTAAAGAACAGATTTCCAATGTAGACGAAACAGCATTATATTGGAAGAAGATATCGTCTAGAACTTTCATAGCTAGAGAGGAGGTCAGTGCCTAGCTTCAAAGCTGCAAAGGACAGGTTGACCCTCTTGTCAGGGGCTCATGCAGCTGGTGACTTTATGTTGAAGCCAGTGTTCATTTACCATTCCCAAAATCCTAAGGTCCTTAAGAATTATGCTAAATCTATTCTGTTGTGCTCTATAAATGGAACAACAAAGCCTAGGTGACAGCCTATCTGTTTACAACATAAGGTTTACTGAATATTTTAAGTCTATTGTTGAGGTTGTTATCATGCCTGTAGTATAGCTCACAGATCAAGGAGTAGTTTCAACTTTCAAGTCTTATTATCAAAGAAATATGTTTTGTAAGGCTGGACAAAGTAAATTGAAAACCTTCTGAAAAAGAGTCACTCTTCTAGATGCTATCAAGAACATTTGTGATTCACAGGAAAAAATCAAAATGTCAAAATTAACCAGAGTTTGGAAGAAGTTGATTCCAACCCTCATGGATGGCTTTGAGGGGTTCAAGACTTTAATGGAGAAAGTAATTGCAGATGTGGTGAAAATAGTAAGACAAACAGAATTAGAAGTGGAGCCTGAAGATGTAACTGAATTGCTGCAATCTCATGATAAAACTTTAACGAATGAGTTGTCTCTTACAGATGAGCAAAGAAGGTGGTTTCTTGAGATAGAACCTACTCCTGGTGAAGATGCTGTGAAGATTGTTGAAGTGACAACAAAATATTTAAAATATTACATAAACTTGGTTAGTAAAATAGTGACATGATTTAGAGGATTGACTCCAATTTGGAAAATTTTTTTTTACTGTGAGTCAAATGCTATCAAATAGCTACAGAGAAATCATTCATGAAAGGAAGAGGCAATCCATGCAGCAAACTTCGTTGTTGTCTTATTTTAAGAACTTGACACAGCCACTTTAACCTTCAGCCACCACCACCCTGACCTTTAGTCAGTCAGCAGCCATCAACAGCAAGGCAAGACCTTCCACCAGCAAAAAGATTCTAACTCAGTAGAAGCTCAGAAGATGGTTAGTTAGCATTTTTGTTAAGATTTAATTGAGGTATGTAGTTTTTAAAGATATAATGCTTTCTCATACTTAATAGACTATAGTAAGGTGTAAACATAACTTTCATATGTACTGGGAAACAAAAAATTGCTTGTGGTTCGCTTTATTGTGATATTTGCTTTATTGTGGTGGTCTGGGATGGAACTCACAATATCTCAAGGTCTGTTTATATTTTCCCCTGTAAAAAATTAATAAAGACCTCAACCAGGATTGGAATCGGGAGGCCCTGTAGGGGGAGCTCTCATGCTTACATCAATCCCAAAGTCCAATAAGAAGAACTCTGGTTATAACAGCTCCCCAATTTCCTCTTCCCTTCTGTAGAATAACTTCTCTTCTTTGTGCTGGTGGATTTGCATATGACTTATCATGACTACATGTATCAGATTGCAATTCTCTCTCTTTCCAGAATAACGCTTTTTATTGGAGGAATATTTAGCTGACTTTTTGTTTACAGTCAACACCTCCTAATGTTTATTGAGAAGTGGCATAGCAGAATGGTGAAGGCTGTGCATTCTGAACCCATATTGCCTGGGTTCAACTCTGTTTTCTTCAATTATTATATATTACATTGGGCACTTCTTAATTGCTCAATTTCTCTGTGCCCCAGTTTGCTCCTCTGTAACATGGAGATAGTAATACTTCCCACTAGCAGTAGTTGCATGGATTAAATGTCTTAATGTTTACATATACAGTATAACATCTCCAGTTACCATCTATGTTGCCCAAATTTCTATTATTTTTACTATTTTCTTCATTGTAATCAAAGTGATATGCCCCAGGATGGCAGTTCTGGTTGCAGAGTAACAAAAGAAAAAGGGAATCATGTTAGTGCATGCTCCTAGTCTCCTAGAAGAGGAATGTAGAGGAGAAAGAAAGGGGAAAAATCCAGCATCTGGCACTGAGAGAGACTTACAAATCAAACCAACATGGTAAGAATTTTGGAACATAATTAGGGCATTTGATCAGCTCTTTGTGTAAGACAGTTCAGGACTTCTGGTAGATTGATTACTCATTTCTGGTCCAAGTACCATGTGTTAGGTATGAAAAGGCAGAGGGAGGTTTCACAATTGACCTCGATCTGAAGGCACTGATAGAAAACCACAGCAAACAGGAGTCTACAAATCTGTGTTCCCTCCATCTTCACTGTGACCTTCACTTACTTGTCCTCTTATCCCACTCTTCTCTGTCAATACCATGTTTTTCCATTCCCTTCCTCCATGTTCTACTGTTAGATTCCTGGAACCCTTAATTTCAATGAAGACTCAGTCATTCAACAAAAATGTGCTGATCGGCTACCAAGTGCTAAGAATTATTCAGGGCACTCAAAATAGAATTTCAATTTTTTCTCAGTGTTATGGTCCATAGATTGTGGTTAATCTAATTATATGCTCCCAGATTCCTAAATAGAAAAAAAAAAAAAAAAAGGAATATTTTCAGTTGGGTTGAGTTGGATTAAAAGCCATACTTCAGTAGGTTGAGAAAATAAGAGGTTAGAATGAAAAAAAGAATCATGGAAATAATTATTTCTGAAAGCTTGGGTATCAAGAGGATGAGAGAAAATTGATAACAAATAGAATCTCTTCTTTTCAAGATGGAAGAGATGCGTATATGTACTGGAAAACAAAAGACTGCTTGTGACTTGCAATTATGTAATAACATTTATCTAGAGATGTGTATTTCACTATTCATAATAGAACCCATATATGCCCAAAGGTACTGGGGAGGCCATTGTTGTCAATGGTTAGTGACTTCCTGAACTATATGGTTCTATAATTTGGCTCAACCAGAAATTACAGTCTCTTGAAAGTCCAGAGTGGATTGGTGACTCTCTCCTTTCCCTGCAGGTAGCTCTGCCAACACTTTCAGCAGGCCCAGGCACTGAAATTTACAGTGGAGATCAACAGGGACCTGGGTCTTCTGCCCAGCATTTCTCTGGGATACCGTGTCTACAGCACCTACCACAGTGATGGCAGGACCATGGAGAGCTCCCTGAGTTAGCTATCTGGAGGGGATCCCACCGCTCACAGCTTCGGCTGCCAGAGGCAGACTAAGTCAGTGGCTGTCATTGGAGGGGCCACCTCTCCTCTGTCTTTCCAGATTGGAGCACGTCTTGAGCTCTACATGTTTCCACAGGTGATATGGAAGTCACCATCTCCCTTGGCACATGTTATGCAAGAGACAGTAAATTCTGTACCTCAGCATTTGACTTTCAAGAAAATGGGAAGGGTGAGTATTCTGCCATGAGGTTGACTATGTCACTCTCCTCTTTTGAACCTTGTAATACCTAACTGAAAATGAATTTAAGCATTTTTAAATCTTTTCATAGGAAGGGCCAATAAGGGCTATTTTAATTTCATTGCAATAAATCTTTAATTACAATTAATTTCTACTTATTGAAATCCAAAATGGCTTTTGTTCCTTTCCCATTTGGATCATTTATGGCCTTTTTATTCCATTCTGAGTGACAAAGTCCAGTATTCATCCTTTTATCAGATGCCCCCAAAGACTCCTTCTTGCCCCAGGCCATGGATCTGGGTGGGACTTGCTGCCTCAGATGGTTTTTGGTGTTCCTGGTGGATCCAGTTGTCCTTGGTAGATGTTGGTTTCCCTGGAGGTTCTAGGTGTTCCCTGGAAAACCTCAGGGTTTCCGTTGTATCTAGGTTCCTGGAAAACACTTGCGTCCATGAAGGACCCCATTGTCCCTGGTGGACTCTGGTTTTCCGGGTTGATCCAAGTCTCCCTGGTGGGTTTTTGTTTCTCTGGTAAATACAGGTCTTCTGGGAATAACCCAATGTACCTAGTGGAACTTGGTGACTCGCAGGACCCTTGTGTTCCCAGCTTCCTGATCATCCTGGAGTACCCTGATGTCCATGGAGGAGACAAGTGTTTCTGGAGGACCACAGAGTTTTTGAAGGACCATGGTGTCCCTGGTGGAGACTGGCATCTGAAGTGGATCCCAATGTCCTTGGTGGATCTGTGTCTCCCCAGTTGACCTGCTGTCCTGTCAAATACAGGTGTTTCTGGTGGTCCCAGTGTCTCTTTTGAATCCTAGTGTCCATGGTGGATCCCTGTGTTCTTGGTGGATCTAAGTGTCCCTTTTGAACTTGCTATCCCTGGTAAACTCTAGTGTCCCTGGTGGATCCATATTTCTCTGGAGGACACCGGTGTCCCTGGAGGAAAATGCACGTGGTGGACTAATGAGTCCCTGATGGATTAAAGTGTTCCCAGTGGATCCAGGTGTTCCTCACAACTTGGTGGCCCTGGAGAACACAGGTGTCCCGGGTGGATCCCATTGTCCCTGGTGTATTTCAGTGTCCCTGGTGGATCCAAGTGTCTCTGGTGGACCCCAGTGTCCCTGGTGAACTCTGATGTCTCTGTTACAGCCACATGTCTTTACAGGACTGCATTGTCCTTGGTGGATTTAGTTGTCTCTGGTAAACCCTGGTTTTCCTGGAGGCCCCTGGGATTCCATGGTAAATCCGAGTGTCCCTGGAAGATCCCAGTGTCATTGGTTGACTCTGATGTCCCTGCAGGACATTTGTGTCCTTGAGGGATCCTGGCATCCCTGGTGGACTCCAGTGTTTTTAGTGGATTCCAGTGTTTCTGTTGGACCATGGTGTTTCTTGAGGACTTTGGAGTCCTTGGGGGAACCCAGTGTCCAATGGATTACAGAATCCCTGGTAGATCAAAGTGCTCCTGGAAGGCTCTGGTGTCCCTAGTGGTTTTCAGTGTCCCCATTGGATCCCAGTGTCCCTGGAGGACCCTGGTGTCCCTGGTGGACACTACTGTCCTTTGTGGATCTCAGTGTTTCTGATGTATCCAAGATTTCTGTAGATCCTGGTATCCCTGGAAGGAATAGTACCCGTGCCACATCTCATTGTTCCATGTGATTCTAGGAGTTTTTCACAAGTTGTTGGCTTTTGAGCACCTGGAGGATTTGAGTGTCCATGAAAGCTTCCACTGTTCCTAACATTCTCTGGTGTCCCTGGTTTATTGTGGTGTCTCTGGTGGATTCATGTGTCCTTGGTGGGCCCCAGTATGCCTTGTGGACCCTGATGTCCCTTGCAGATTCATGTATCCCCGGTGGAACCCATTGTCTTTGGTGAATTTTTTTGTCTTTGGTAGACCCTAGTATCCTTGGAGGACCATGGGATCCCAGGGGATCCCAGTGTCCCTGGTGGACCCCTGTTTCTCTCAAGGACCCCAGTGGATCCAAGTGTCTATAGAGGGCCTTGGTTTCTCTGGTGGATCCTGGTGTCTCTGGTATGTTCCAGTGACCATAGTAGATCTAAGTGTTCCTTGAGGAACCTGGTGTCTCTGGAGATCCATGCATTTTCAGAAGACCTCCATTGGACCTGGTGAACTTTGGTTTCTCTGGTAGAACCCAGTGTTCCTGGAGGACCCTGGGGATCTGTGGTGTATTCATGTGTCTCTGGGTAACCCAGTGTCATTGGCAGACACTGGTATTCATGGTGGATATTTGAGTCCTTGATGGATCTCAGTGTTTCTGGTAGAGACTGGTGTTTTGGCAGATCTCCATGTCCCTGGTGGTTGTCAGTGCGCCTGGTGAATCCAAGATTTCTGGTGTATTCCAACATCCCTGGAAGACCCCAGTGTCCCTGACAGATCCCAGAGTCCGAAGTGATTCCCAGTTTCCCTCACAACCCAGGGAAACCCCAGGGTCCCTGGAGATCCAAGGTTCATGGAGAATCCCACTGTACCTAAGGTTTCCTAGTGTCCCTGGTTCATTTAGGTGCTCCTGGTGGATCCTAGTGTCCCTAGAGGATATAAGTGTCCAGGGTGGACCATAATGACGTTGGGGGATCCAGGTGACCATGTAGGACTCTAATGTTCCTACACTGGGGGATTCTAGTGTTCCCGGCTGATTTTCATGTCCCTGGTGAATCTATGTATCCCTAGTAGACCCTGCTATCCCTGTTGGGTACTGGTTTCTTTGGTGGATCCATGCATCCCCAGAGGACCACAGTGTCCCTGGTGTATTTTCTGGACCTCAGATTTCCTGGAGGACCTCAGTGTCTTGTTGGACTCTGGTGTCTCTAGTGCATCCATGTACCCCTGGAAGACATCAGTGTCCCTGGTGGATCTAGGGTCCATAGAAGAACCCATTGTTCCTGCTAAACCCTAGTGTTCCTGTTGTTTCCAATTGTCCGTGGTAGATCCAAGAGTCCATGATGAGACCTAGTGCTCCTTGAAGATATAGGTATCCCTGTAGGATCCAGTGTCCCTGGTGGTCCCAGTGTCCCTTACAACCTGGTGTCCTTGGTGGTCCCTAGTGTCCAATCACTTCTGGTCGACCTTCCTCCCAGCCTTTGTGCTGCTCCAGCCTCCTGGCTGAGCAGCCCCTTTTCCTGCCCCGTGGGCCATGGTCAGGGGAGTGTGGGCAGGGCTCAGGCCAGGAGATCGCACGAGGCTGCGCTGACCACATTCGTCGCTCACCCTATTGGTGTCTTCCTGCAGTCCCAGCCCCCAGGTTGTTGCTTTATCAGTTGGCACTAGATTTGTGTGGTTATGATCAGATAATAAAAACTCATTTTACAGAAAGCCGTGTCCCAACAGCTTTTTCATGCATCTGTGTTTGACTATTAGTGTCGTCGTTTATGTGATTCATTTGAACAAACTCAAAGAGTTCTCAGTTGTGAGTACCAAACTAATCTCTGCACTTGAAAAGTTTACTTTTTTTTTCAACTTTTGTCTTTTTCTTTTCTCTCCTTCCAGAAAATAAGTTCCCTCAAGGCAAAAAACTCTTTCTGTTTGTCTTTCTAGGCAACGAATGTCTTTTCAAGTCCTGTGTAGAATGAAGGCTCAAATATTTGAATTGTTATATTGTTTTATTTAAATACAATATTTCTCCTCATGTTCTTAGTTTTTAGAAATCAGCTACCCAGGAAACATGACTTGGAAAAAGGCATAAAGAAAATGGAAAGATAAACTGTGTTCACGGCTTGAAAGAATTAATACCATTAAAATGCCTATACTATTCAAAGCTGTCTATAGTTCGATGCAATCATATGAAAATTCCAATGGCATTTTCCACATAAACAAAAACAAAAAATCCTGAAAATCTTCTGTTACCACATGAGACTTTGAATGTTTAAGCATTCTTAAAAAGAACAAAGCTGGAGGCATCACATTTCCTCATTTCAAACTACATTGCAAAGCTATAAAATAAAAGTAGCATGATACAGGCATAAAACCCGACACATAGAGAAATGAGACATAATCATATGCCCTAAAATAAACCCATACCTTTATGGTCAACTAATATTTCACAAGGAAGCCATTATAATGAACTAGAAAATGATAGTCTTGTTAATAAATGGTGTTGGGAAAAGTGTATATTCACTTGCAAAAGAATGAAATTGGATCTCAGTCTTACAACATTCACAAAAGTGAACAGAAGTAGACTAGACTTTGAGTAGTGAGCACACAATACAATATACAGATGATGTAGGATAGAATTGTACACTTAAAATTCATTATTAACCAGTGTTACCTCAATAAATTTAATTTAAAAAATAAAATGTGATACAACAACATAAATGGACCTTGAGGGCATTATGCTAAGAGAAATAGGTCA
Organism: Eidolon dupreanum; assembly: GCA_028627145.1. Taxonomy (NCBI): domain Eukaryota; kingdom Metazoa; phylum Chordata; class Mammalia; order Chiroptera; family Pteropodidae; genus Eidolon; species Eidolon dupreanum. Next base: position 35,697,625 of record CM053515.1, read on the forward strand.
GATAAAGAAATACAAATACTGTATGATTTTACTTATATATAAAAGCTAAGTAATATTGAACTCAAAAACAAATTTAAAATAAATAAAAATTTTAAAAATAAATAAGAAATAAAACCATTGAATTTATAAAAACAGAGAGTATAATGGTGGTTGCCAGGGTTGAGGGGTGGGGCAAATGGGGAGAGGCTGGTCATAGGTTACAGACTTTGAACTGTGAAGTTCTAGGGATTAAGTGACATTGACCATTGCTGCAAATGTGGTTCTCTTCTGGATGCTTATAGAGGTGCTTTTGACAAATGGATATCCTAAGGTTCACTAAGTTGTCCCTTCTTTGCTACATCATTAGGCACAAGAGTTACGAATATTGCCACATGCAGGACTAGCTGTTGGGGTGTCACAGTCCCTCAGCAGAAACCCTTTGGGCACCCTTGCCTTTTCCCCTGGCCCAGTCACCCCTGGAAACTGGCATGTCTCTATTTTGGAGGTTTAGTCTCACCCATCTTTCCTTTAGCAAAAACCCCTGGAGGGCTGTGCCACGTCAGGAAGGGCCCAGGCTGTCGGGAATCAGGATGTATACTCTGCTCTCAGCTGCACAGAAAAGGCCTTCCTGGCAGAGGCCAGCCCTGCAGTGTGTTGAGTGACACTTGCAGTCTTTGGATGGAGGGGGATACCTCAAAACTGCCTAGCAATTCATTTGGCCCTTGCTCTTACAGGATGTTTCAGGGTGTTACAGGGGTGATGCACAAAAGGCCAGGTGGTCACCCTTGGCTCCTGATCATGGAGTGGGCACTCGGGGTAAGCTCAGAGCAGTTACTGTATGGGAAGTGTTATGATAGTTAAGGCTGTGCCATGCATGTCCAAGATCATCAGTTTGGTGGCCTTGCCCTAGTGGAACTCCTTCCCTGCCCTTTCATATGTCATCTGTCAAAGCTCCCAGCAGGAAAGGTTCACACCTCCATTACGTGACCGCATCACAAGATGGTGGAAAAGAACACAGGCGGCTACAAGCTCTATGGGTTGGGCCCAGCCGCCAACTTAGAATGAGTCAGTAATAGCACTTCTGGGTGTGTAAACTGATCATTATTTGAGAACATGGAATTCAGAACCACTGGCCCCAGGAATTACTTTGGCCAGCAAGAGGGCATGTGGGATTTCCCCTGACCAAGTTTATAGGCCCCTATCCTGGCAAATGAGAGCCCATCCCTGATCCATCAGGTCACAGCCAGGGAGGAGTGGCCATGATGGAGCTGACAGACTGGAGGCTCCCAGGAGCTTTCTTTCTGCCTCAAACAGAATTGCATAAGGAAGGGCAGGGAGGCTGAGGATCCAAGTTCACATGGAGCAGCGGAGCAGTGGAGCAGCAATGGTGAAGGGATGGAGCCCTAAAGTTGCATCATGAATCTTTCCCCTGGAGAAGGAACCTGAAGGAAAAGGAACTGGGATGGGGTGGGGCCATTCTCTCTTCTCCTGGCCTTCGGGGGACACCAGGAAAAGCTTCCCTATGTTCTCCTTGTCCTCACAGCAGGAGGAGCTGACCCAGTGCAACCAAGGGCCCACCTGTGTTCCCGCTGCTGAGGAAGAGGCTGCACTGCCAGCCTGGACACTCACTCACCCCTGAGCATAAAGATGCCCAGTTCTTCTTGGCCTTGAGTGATCTGCTGGCCAACTAGGACTGGGCTCCAGCTGGCAGGACAGGATGTAGCTGCAGGATAGAGTGGCATCTGTGATCTCCTAGGAGCCACACCTCAGGTGTCCCTCCCAGTGTCTGCCCAGCAACTGGAGTCCCAGCAGTCACCCTGCAAAAAAATCTGGGGATGACCAGGGAGCCAGGGACACAGTTTCTGTGGACTGGCAAGCAGGTAGTACCACCACTGCCCCCCAGCCCATCTGCTGCCACCTTACTTCTCACTCTCTCTGAGCCACTCCACATCCTGGAACCAGCCCCAAATTGCTCCCCAGGCTCTAGTTTGTAATTTTCTGCAGCTGCCTGGAGCAACACGATTATTACAGCATCTTGGTTATTACTTCGTATTCCTGTGGGCAGAGGGAAAGAGAGGATGCAGACCCGGCCTGGGTGGGAGTGCCATAAGGACCTCGGGGGAGGAGTGGCGAGGAGTGGGGCAAGGGGCCAGTCTTTGCTCGTACAGGAACCCTCCTTCCCTCCAGATCCCACCTGTGCTCCCAGATGGGCCTCCTCCAGGCAGTTATCCATGATGCCATTCCTACACCCCCAGTAACACATTGAGTGGGTCTCCCACTTTTCTGTTATTTAACTCTGCCACTAAATATAAGATGAAGGAGATGGAGCCCAGGAATGTTCTGCTTGGGGGGTGGGGTGTCTTTGATTCCCACTCTCCTCCCCTCCCCCACAGAAAGTGCTACAGCTCTTCGCTTTGTTCTTTTTCTGGTGACTTGGAAGGCAGACAGCCAACATTCATCAGACAGCGCTCCCTGGCCGTGACCAGCCCCTGTGCCCACCATCCTCATGTTGCACTACCGCCAAGCCCCAGGAGGGCGCCCGATACACACAGAGAGCAAGGCCTGGACCTGGGCCAGGCTCTGGGCTCCAGAGAAGAGAGGACATAGGGACTGAGTCTTAGGGACTCAACCTTTGTAAGCCAACCCTCTCTAATGACAGAAGTGCACTCTGAGGCTTCAGACATCAGAGACTGCTATGCCACTTATGTGCTTCCTGATTGGGAGGGCCAGACCTCACTGTCCCCCTCACCATGTGCACTAAGTGAGGGAGAGACTGGTCCAGGCTCCGCCAGCCTGGGGTAATTGTATGCATGTCTTATGCGGAGCCTCTGTTCGCTTATCACTAAAGTAGCTGTAACACCCCAGCTCACAGGGGCAGCTGTGAGGCTCTTATATGAGAAGGTTGGCCATGTGCTTAGAGCTTGGGTCTCAGTACAGGGCTTTCTTTTCCCAAGCCTCCTTCCCTGTCACCCCTACCCATCTCCAGATAATCCTCCAACTCAGTGTTTAGCTAGTATCACTAGTTCAGTGAGCATTGGGCCAACAAGGAAGGGGACAATACCCTATGTCATTGGCATGGGGCTGATGCAGGACAGGGTGAATTTCCCCAAGTGAGGGGAAGACCAAGCCCTGTACCAAAGAGAAGAAGAGGGTCCTTTGGCAGAGAGTGCAGAAAGAGTTCAACACTCACCCCAAAGTTAGGGTCAAAATGAAAGTTTATTAGAAAAGGGATAACACTCCACAGACAGAGTGTGGTCTCCTCTCAGAGGCAGACAGTGAGAGGGACAGTAAGAGGAACCAAGGGAGAGGTGGAAAGGCAGTGAGTAGGGGGCTGAGTGTTCAGGGAATTCAGTTTATATGTCATTCTTTAGTTCCCATTTCCTTTAATATGGACACACAGTGAGGAAGGGGAAGGGGAAGAGTATGCAATACTAAAAGCCAGCTGGCTGGCACTTCCCAGCCTTTAATTCTTAGGTTCCCCATGGTTTTAGCCATAGGGAATCACTCTTGGTTTCTATTTCCCCTTCACAGGTGTGGGGAATGGGTTGTTAGCAGTCCCAGTAGAAATCTTCCTTGGTTCTGAAGGTATCCTCCTGGCCGCATGGCTGATCAGCACATTGCTATCTCTGAATGTGGCTTGATCAACGTTTTAATTCTCTTTCCTCCTCCATTAGCGTGGAGTGAAGCCCTGCTCTTAGGTGCCTCCATGGACTCTCCTCTGAAAACTTTTTGCCTTCAGCCTCCTTGGCCACCCCAGGGTTCCCACCCAGAGCAGCCCAGGACCCTTAGAGCCTGAACTCCCATCCTTCTCCCCTCACCCTCCAAGAACTCCATAGACTCTTCCTCATCACCTATAGGGCCCGCTTTTGGTCAATTCCAGGGTCTGTGGTCCTGGGCCCCTCTCTATTCCCAAACTGCACCCTCCTCTTCCAGGACTCCTCTTGGTCACCCCCAATGCAGGATTTCAGGCTCTGTGACAACAGAGGCAGGGCTGGATTTGGAGACCTCCAGCTAACAGGAAAGAGAGGGAGCCCCACTCCTCTGTCCCTGGAGTCCCTCCCCCACAGATACACTCACCCTCTGCAGCTTCTCTGGTCTTTCTGAGGTTCCTCTCCTAGGTGGCAAACCTGGAGGGCCACTCCTGCCAGGGTCGAGGACAGGGTCAGTGAGGCCAGAATCCCCTCCTCTCATTTCTCCCCAGTACCGCTGGCTTCTGACCCAAGGACATCTGACCCAAGTCTTCCTGTACCAGTGCTGCCTTGTCCTCCAGCACACACCGATCCTAGAATAGTCCCAGCTATAACATTTACTTGGTGTGTGGCCTTGGGCCTGCAACCTGACCTTGTTCAGCCTGTTTTCTTATATGGAAAGTATGAGAATTCCCCCTGCCCTCCAGGGTCTCCTGAGGACTCAGTGTCATCTGTCTGTCATCACTGCTCTCCCCCCATCCTAACATAAGGAAGAGGCAAGAGAATTAAAAATGTTAATCAAGCCATAATCAGAGACTGCAATATGCCATCAGCCCTGCAGCCAGGCCAGGAGGACACCTGCAGAACAAAAGAAGATTTCTGCTGGGATTGCTAACAACCCATTTCCTACACCTGTGGGAACTGCCAGCAGGTCTTTGACTACATAGTCTTACCTTTTCATACTACATACTATTCTCCTTCCTCACTGTATGTCCATATCAAAGGAAATGAGAACTAAAGAATGACATAGAAGCTGAATTCCCTGAAAACTCAGGGTCCTTCCCAGTTCCTTTACTCTGTCTCTCTCACTCTCTGCCTCTGTCTGTGGAATGTTATCCCTTTTCTAATAAACTTTCCTTTCGACTCTAACTTTGGCGTGTGTGTCAAATTCTTTCCCCACTCTCCACCAAAGGACCCTCTTCTCTCGGTGCAGGGCGTGGTCTCCCCACATTTGGGGAAATTTGCCCTGTCCTTCATCAGCCCCTCCAGGAGGATCTGGGACAAAGCTGTGCACCTTCCCCTCATCACTCGCTGTGAGGCCGGAGCACAGGGTCACTATCCTCCATTTCCCAGATCAGGAGACTCTGGGTCAAGACGCTCCAGCCTGTCCCATCCATAGTGGGGTCTCTGTCCACCAGGCTGGAACCTAGGCCACACCAAGACTTCAGCTCCCCAAGGAACGCTCAGGATGTCCCCCACACAGCAGTCTGTCTTCATCCACTCAGCGACGGGCACTGGCTGAGGATCCTAACTGTGACTGACTGGCAGTGACTGGTAGACGGGTACATTGGGAAGTCACACATATCTTTCTGGTCTGGCAGTTTGGATCTGAGGCCAGGCAGCCTTTTTGTTCACCTGGCCCATGGGAATCCCTACAGTGCCTACCCCGGGGGCAGGCAGGGTACTCTCCGCATGAAGATGTGCTGAAGACAGAAGGAACAGCGGGAGCCTGGCTTCCTGAACACAGGCTGGGCTGGTTTAGGGAAGAAAGGTACCCTGCCGCCCCCTTCGCCCAACAGTCTGCCAGTCAGCAGGATGGACCTGCATAGAAGCCAGAGATCTGCTACATCTGCCAGCTCATCATCCCCTCCTGCAACAGCATGTCCTCTTACCCATTGTCAGGGCCTCTTGTCCCTCAGACTGACCCCAACCTGAGCACGGTCAAAACAAATGCTTGTTCCTCTTAATCAGACAAGAGTTACTGGAATTTTTTAGAGCAACTTTAAGTGATGAACTATCAAAGCCACATCTCACCTGGTCTCCCCCTCCCCGCCCCTATCCCCTATCCCTGCTCCTCTTCCCAGACCTGCTGTCTCCACTAGCTACAGTTTTTTAAATGTTAGAGAACTCTTTCTGAGTGAGGAGAAAGAAAGGAAGGTGTTTTGGAACAGTGTGTGTGTTGGTGGGAGAGGAAGTGTAATCCCTTTTATTAGAGAAACTGAGATCCAAACTGCCTGTAAGAGGGTGTTTGCTGGGTTCCTCTGGCAGGAAGGTCCTGTGAGACTGGGGCAGGAGCCCTCACTGGTCACCGGGCCTCCATTCCCATTTTCATTGAGCAGTTCTTTTTTTTGATAAGTTTTGCTTTCAACTGGACATAGGGTTCTATTGCTATAAACACTAAAGATCTCAAGTTTGGCTCCACCCAGGATCTAACACTGCAAATTGATTCCTGAAGCAGAACTGGGGCTTGAGGTCCCCTGGAGGCTTATCGACCCTGCCCACCACCTCAGACCCTGTCTATAGGGCTGGCTGCCTCGCAGGAGGTCCCAGTAGCTGAGGGGGCCATGGCAGACATATGGGAGATCCCTCACCACATTGGCGCTCTTATGGGAGAAGCCTACCCACCTGGAGACTCTCCCCATGTCTGCTTCTGAGGGTGAATCCGGGTGCCCAGAGGAGAATGCCTAAAGGAGTGACCTCCTGGAGAAGGAAGGGATGAGCTGCAGGGGGAGCAGGGGCTTTGTTTGCTTTAGCTTCAGTCCCCCTCAATTCACATCTCCCCACCTGGGTGGGACAGATGCCCAGGGAGCAGGGGAAGGCCACATTTGAGATCAAAAGAGTAACACTCACAGGGAAGAGTATTTTAGCTTAACACAAAGAAGGAGCCAGGTAGGAAGTCAGCCTCCCAGCACTGGAACCTAAAGGTCAAAGTCAGTGTGGCCCTGGCAAGAGGGCTCCAGGGATTATGCAGGGGCTCAGGCTACAGGCTTCAATCCTGAGAGCTGAGAAAGGAGGAGAGGCATTTTCAAGGCTCCAGACAGGGACTCTGCTGGGTTTTTCATAGCACGTTGTGGCCTCCTTGGTCCAGTGCTCCAGCACTGTGGCCGTCATGCTCAGGTCCCCGAAGCAGGTGGTGATAACAGAGTTGACCACACTGTCGAACTGGGTGATGGAGGCACAGATGGTGGGTGCCAGGTGCTCATCCTGGGCTTTTCTCTTTGGGATCAGATGGAGCCCAGGCTGTGATGGGCATCCCCTCCCTGTCTGGGCTTGGTGATGGTGGTAGATGTGGGCCTGGAGGGGTGGATGTGGAGAGAGGCAGGCAGAGAGAGATGGGACTGTGGTGGAGATGAGACTCTAGGGGACAAATCATCCCAGCCTCCTCCTGAGTTTCAGGGGGCCTGCGACCCCATCCACAGTTCTCTGTGACTCCCATACTGTAGTTGAAGCCACCAGACCTCAGCCCTCCCGTGGGAATCAGAAGATGTGTAAGATTAGAGTTCTGCTAGGCCCTCCCCACCCACAACCCACAGACTCTACCTACCACAAAGCCCTCCTCTGGACCCACAGCAACTCAGTTTTGGAGGCTGTCCTGTGGTCTGTCACCCTGGTCGGAACATGAGAAGATGCTTCCAGATGTAGAAGATGCCATGAGGGCATCAGGTCTGATGGATGGTGGATAGAACCTGCAAATGATGTCTAGTGTGCCTGTCCTACTTACTGACTAGACTGGGACTCAGAGATTGTATCTGCTTTGCTCATTGAGTTATGCTAAATGTCTCCAAAATGCCTGCTTATAGTAGGTACCTAATCTACACTATTGAATAAATGAACTCCTACCAGAACTATCCCAGATATATGAATGGGCCTGGAGATCCCTGTGATTCCCAGAGATCCCTCATCTGGCTACATTGAGGGGAAGGACGAAGACCACTAGATGGAATCTCAAACTCCCTGACAGGTTGTTTCTATGTGCTTTTCCAAATTCAGAAATGCCATAGGCTGCTGGTGACCGAGGCAGAGGTCTGATTTATCATGGGGGAGGGAGAAATAATATCCATGAACAGCACAGCACTCCTGGCAGCCCTTTCTGCAGAGCCAGGGACCAGGTAAGCAGCTGCCATGGCTTGTCTCAGTTGTCCCTACAAGAACCTTATGAGGCTTATCTTCTTTCACCTCACTTTTCAGAGGAGCAAACAGGCTCAGAGATGTGGTGACATTTTCAAGACACACAACTGGCAGTGGGAAGAGTCATCACTATGCCCAACAGGGGGTGGGTACGCATCTAGTCAACAGCTGGTCTTGGACCTGCTGGGCTGGGGTGAAGGCCAGTGGATGAATGTGAAGGTAGTGGCCTGAGAGATGTTTCTACCTGGGAAACCTGGTGTCATGGACTCTGCCACCTTCTCCAGTGTGCTCTCCTAGAGGGCCTGCATCCCACAGGCCTTACATAGGTTAAGAGTTAACTCAGCTTCACTCTGGGTGGGACAAGGAGAGACATCTGGTTAGTGGAATCATGAATCACCAGGATCCAGGTCTGGAGCCCAAGCAGGAACTTGTAGCCCCTCAGGGACATGTACAAGAGGGAGAGGAGTGTCCACAAGAGTCTAGTCTTTAAAAGTTAAGTTTGGTGGGTGGGGGACAGTGGAGGGATAATTGTTACCTTCTAGGCATTTTTTTCTAGCTAAGGAATGACAGACCTCCCTGTATTAATAGTCTGTTTAAATAATATTGACCCAGTAAGTCCTTGACAAACATCTCCATTACAGAGATGAACGCAGAGGCTTAGGGATGTCGAATAGCTCAAGGTCATGCAGCTCAGAACTGAGGACTGGCCAAAGCTTGGGCTGCATGCATGGCAGTCCCTCTAAGCTACCAAGACTTGACCCACTCCTGACATATTGGGAGAGGGTTGGGGGTTAGGGTCAAGGTCAGAGTTAAAGGGTTAAAGTTGGGGGTTAGGTTCAGGTTAACCTCCCCAGTTTGGAGACAGTGTACAGTATAAACAGAGCCTATGAAAAAAACTGACTTCAAAAAGGACACTTATTTTTTCTTCCTTTTCTATTACATTTGGAGATAGTTATTATAAAGATCCCAGATTCAGCAAAGGGGCAAATGCCTGCAAATTCCAGAGTGGAGAAATTTGGTCACTAGGCAAGAATCTGAAATGGTAATGCAGGAAGGGAAAAAAACTCGTGGGGCTGGTAAACAGCTGACAGGTGACTCAAAGAATCACCGAGGCAATTATAAATCAAAGATCAGTGTGATTGCGTTGGATAATCTGACATCAGTTTGGTAAAAATGTAAAAGAATGAGAAATCTTTGTGCAGGGCTAGAGGGAAAGAGGCAGCCATTACCAGGAACTGCTATTGGCAACATCACTCATGCAGCCTCTTCTATTCGCGATCTGGCTGTGGCTTATTCACATTTCCATATGCATTTCTTTCCACCAGGAGTCCCATTCCTGAGTGTCTATCTTCAGCAAGTGATTAGTATATATTGTGTCACCCAAATTCCCATATTTACTTTGTAACACCTAGAACTTCATAATGTGCCTATATTTGGATTTATGACCTTTGAGGAAGAAATTAAGGTTAAGTGAGCTCATTGGGACGGGTCTTAATCCAATATCACCAGTGTTCTTATAAAAGGGGAGGACACATGGAAGTGCAGGGGGGAAGTCCATGTGATGCAGAGCTAGAAGACAGCTACAAGTTGGTCCCTCAGGAGGAACCAACCTTGATTGACAACCGCATCTCAAACTTCTATCCTCTAGAATTGTGAAAAATAAATACTTTTTACATCACCCAACATGACATTGTGTGGAAAAGAGTGATGGTGCCCACAGGAAACAAGTTGCTCTTTTATTGGCTTACTGACATGAGAAGGAGGGGACTCTTATTGGGTCCGAGGACTTTGCAGAAATATGTTCAGATACCAGAAGTGTGACTCCTGTGTCACTGAAGTTAAAACAACCCTTACCCTAACCCAATCCCAACCACTACCGCTAACTACACCTAACCCTACAGACTCCCTAAAGTCACCCTACCCTATCCCTAATATTAACCCCTTGCCCACAGTCTTACCCCTAACTCCTCTCCATAACCCTAACAGCCTAACCCCTAACCCTTAACCCTATCCTTACTTCTAACTCTAGTCCTAATATTAACGCCTTATCTTCACCATTACCCTAACCCCTCACCTTAAAACTAACCCTAACCTTAAATCTAGTCCCAAACCTAACCCTAATGGTAACCCTAAACCTAACTGTAAGCCTAAACTTAACCTAACCCTAAACTTCCACTAAAACTGACCCCTAACCCTCTAATCCTAATCCCTGACCCTTATCCTTAACCCTGAACCTGACCCCCAACCTTAACCCTTTAACTCTGACCTTGACCCTAACCCCCTGACCCTGATATTTAACCTTAATCCTAATCCTTAAGCCTGGGCCCAAACCCTTAACTCCTAACCCTAACCCCTATTTCTACTTCCCTACATCCTTTCTCCACAACATACATAGAAAGACTTCTTATTGGGGACCATGAGTTCGTGGCCTGAGAAGGAACAGATAGCTGGAGTTGAAAAGAAAATTAAGAGTTTGGAGGCAGCTTTGTCACAGGGCAGGGTACCCGCTCTGCCAGCAGCATGCTCACAGTCCCATAGCTGGGGAGATGAAAAGATGCTAGTCTGAAGGGCAGGGGTTCCCTAAGTCTCCCAGGGACCTGCCTGGCTGGGGCCATCTGTAGAGCAGCCTGGAGAGACAGGATCTGGGGTCCTGTGTCCAGCTGTGGATACTGGAATGAGCATGGAAAACCACCCAAATGTGAGGGGCTACAGGAGAGGAGGCCTCTGTCTTCTACGAGTTGGGTGCATAGAGTAGTGACACCAGGGATGGCCCACTGTGCCTGAGGTCCTTGGTCGACCTCCAAGCAGAGAGTAGCTGGGGGACTTGGGGGACTGAGGACATAGTGTAGAGTAGAATGAGGCCAAGCAATGACCAAGAGTCTAGACGGAGTCCAGAACATGACCATCCTGGTTGGAGCCTTGAGATCCTCATTTGGAAGTGCGGCCAGGGTCATTGTGCCGGCTTGGTGAGTAAACTGGATGTCTGAGGCCAGCAGAGGGTAACTGAAGACAAGGGAAAATTGAGGTCCCTCTCATTGTCCCTGCTACCTAATGACACCCAAAGGTGTGTTTTCTGCCTGTGCTGCAGAGGCAGCACTGACCACCAGGGGGTGAGCTGTGTCCACTCTGCTCAAGAGAGTAATGAGAGCAGGCAGAGGGACACCAGGGGTTATTCTGGGCATACCCCTACATCCAACCAGATAGCACCTCTTCTCATTATCGTTCATCTTGGAATGTTCGGAGGTGGGGAGGGGCTCCGAATCCTCTCATTTACTGATTCAGCTACTGTGCCCTGGGCATTCATCCCGTGCAGGGGCCGGGGAAGGCCCTGAGTACTGGCCTCATGGGTGGTCCCTGTCCTCCAGGAGCTAACAGTCTTGGGGGTGGATGGACAAAGGCAAGAAAACACATGCATATGAAGGAAAAGAACAAGCACTGTAGTGAAAATAAAGTGGGAGAGAGCAAGGGGGAGGAGAAAGGGAGGGGAATTAGGAGAAAGGGAGGGAGGAAGAAGTACAGATGGAGGGAAAGGAAGGAGGGAGGGAAAGAGGAAGGAGGCAAAAGAAGGAAAAAGGAGGAAGGCAGGATCAATGTCCCCCTTCTTTTCCCTGGAGACCATGGGCTTGGTCCTCTGTACCCCAGGACCCAGGGAGTCACTACCTGATGACATTTAAAGGTGTATTTTGTTCTATGGTTTCCTGCCTGGGTTGCAATGACAGTAATGTATTACTGTGTGACAACCTTACCCCATACTTAGCAGCTTATAGCATTAAATACTTCACAGTTTCTGTGACCACAGTCCACTCAGAGAAGGTTTTCCCCTAAAGGGGTCATGTGACCTAAGCTGGGCATGTAGGTACTAGATAGTACCAATAGTGAGGCCAGTGCACCTTCCAAGGACTCACCCAGGCCCCACCCTCACCAGGATGAGCTGGGGGAGCAGAGCTGGGGGCCTGGCCCATGCTTCTGCCTCAATTACCTGGAAGGGATAGCTGAGTGATTCTCCTCTTAAAGGCCAGGCTTCCTGCTGCCACTGCTGGAAGCTGACAGGATCTGAGGGGGACCCCAGAACCCCTAAGCCCTGACTAGAACCGGAAGCAGGGAGTGGGCTCCAGAGAGGACAGACCCTTCTGGTGCTCCACTTCCTGGGGAGATGCTGGCAGGTGCTGGCCCAGTGGGTGAACAGCAGCCCTCCCAGCCCCGCCTTGGCTTCTCCTTGAAGAATGAGTGCCTGCTTGTTTCCTGCTTCAGGAGGACTTGCCCTCCTCAATGGCAGGGCTGGGCCTCCCAGTGTGGGTGTGGGCTGTGAGGGAGGGATATGTGTGCTGCCCTGGCAGCCTCTGCCTGAGGGTTCCTCTGCCTGTGATGCTTCCCTGTCTCCTCTTACATCCTGGGTGCCTAGCTAGATCAGTCCCAGAGGATTTCCATCAGTGTTCACACTTTACATTCCAAGATGCCAGTGGACCACGTCAACTTTAACATGCCTGGCTCCAGCTGGAGCTCTGGAGCCCAATGAGGCCAAGCCAGAGGCTAAGGAGGACTGAGGGTGGCTGCGATGAGGAGGGGCTAGGCTGGGCCATACGGAATGGGGCAGAGTAGCTTCGGCCCACTCAGTGCTGAACTTCGGTCTGGAAATACTTCCTGGGATGTGGCACTAGGGCTTCTCTTCAAGGCAACGGGGTGTTTTCTGTCTTAGAAAGTCGCATGGAAAGGTTGCCATGTTGGTGAACATCCCTCTGCCTGCAGATCCAGAGCTAGTGCTAGTTGCATTGCCAGCTCTAACAACCGCGCCAACACCAGCTCCACACAGAGAACTGGCTCCAGCACCAACTCTGCCAATAATTCCACAGCTCTAGCATCAGTTCTGTGCTAGCAGGAGCATAATAAGCTCTATCCCTGGCTTCAGCACAAATTCTAAAGCTAAAGCCAACTCCAGCACCAACCTCAACACCTGACTTGAAGCCAGCTCCAGAATCAGCTCTATCATGATCTCTGGAGCTAGAGCCAGCTCCACCACCTTTGCCAGAGCTAAAGCAAGCACCCGCTACAGAGCTAGGGACAACCTGAGAATCAGATTTTGCATCAGCTCCTGAGGTAGAGTAAGCCCTGGCACCAACTCCAGAGATAGACACTGCCGTATCACCAACTCCTATGCCAGCTCTCACAATAGTTCTAGCACCAGCTCTAGATCTAGAATCACCTCCAAAACTAATTCCAGAACTAGTACCAGCATCAAGTTCTGAGCTACAGCCAGCTTCAGCACCAACTCTAACACTAGATGCAGAGCTAGAGTCTGCACCTGCACCCGCTTCTGCATCAGCTCCAGAGGTAGAGGCAGCTCCGGCATGAGTTACAATCTAGAGCCCATCTCAGTACCAACTCTGGCACCTGCACCAGAGTGACTGCAGCCCCAGTTCTATAACCAACCCAAGACAGAAGCAGTTCTATCACCAACTCCCCGCACTGGCTCTAGCAGCAACTCCAGAGACCCAGCACAGCTCCACAGCTGCACCAAGCTTTTGCATCAGCTCAAGATAGAACGAGATCCAACTCCAGCTCTTTAGCTTTTCCAAATAACTTTTGCTTTGACTTTCTCTATTTTTCTGACCTCTAATATTCACCTCTGCTCTAATAATTTTTGTTTACTTCGTTCTTTTTCTAGTTCATAAAAGGCATCTTCTAACCGACCCCTGGCAATAACCAGCTTCCAGACCCCTCTCTACAGTGTGTGGCTGGCCAGGTAGCTAAACACAGACAGAAGTGACCCTAGCTACCTGGCACTTTCTTCACAACCTGCCAGCCCGGCTACCTCCAGACTCATCTCACCACTGGATCTCAGGATGCCTGGCAGAGGACGGGCTGACCCAACTCCCATGGTCCACCTACTGCCTTAAGTGCCTTCTGCTCCCCGGGAACCAGACTAGCTGACTTTTGCTAAGGAGCACTACTCACAGGTAGTGAGTGCCCTGCCTGCTGCCAGGCACTGCCCTCTATACTTCCATCATCCTTCTGCAGGTACAGGTCATGGTCATCTGTGTCCAGAGCACCACTCACCCACTGGATCTGATGACTGCAGTTCTCTCATGTTTACAGCACCTGCCTGTGACTGTCCCAGGGGTTCTGGCCCTGCCTCCCACTACCCCAGCTTTTGTCAGGCAGATGGAATCCCAAAGATCCCATCATTGAATCTTGCCTGTCTCCCACGCCTTCCTTGGCAGAGACCCACCTGTCACATACCTGGCTCTTGCCAAGTGACAGGGGGGCAGCTGAGTCCTGCTGATGTCCTCTGGTGCCCCTACAAGTGCCAGGCACCAAGGACTTTATGAGACCACAGGAGATGGTGTCAGTGGAAAGTGGAGAATTTGCAAGAGGTGAGACTGTGATTGAATTTTTGTATAAAAGATAA